>QLTV01002302.1:958660-979394 GCA_003457575.1 Thermophis baileyi | reverse complement strand
AATTATAATTAATATAATTAATAATTATAATTAATAATCAAAAAATAATCAATATATTGATTATTTTTGTTTATCTTTCCTTTTATAATCCCCAACAAGAACAGTTTTTGTTCTATAATTTCCTCTATCCATCTTTGAATCTTTCTCCAATATTTTTTTTGCCTCTGGGCACATCCACCACATGTGGTAGTACGTCCCTTGATCATATTTACATTTCCAACATTTTGCTGTTATATTTGACAACATTTTGGCCAATCTTGCCGGAGGTAGATGCCATCTATAGAACATTTTATAGATGTTTTCTTTATATGATGCTGCCATTGTAAGTTTATAGTTTTGGTCCCAAATTTTCTCCCAGTGTTCCAATTCAATCGTGTATCCAAAGTTTTGAGCCCAGATCACCATTACTTCTTTAACTATTTCCTCCTTCATTTTAATATTTAATAGGCAGTTATAAATTTTTGATATCATTTTATCTTCTGTTCCTGTTAAGATTTTATCCAATTCTTGCTGTTCTTTCTGAAACCCATTTTGTGTCATATCTTTTTTGTACTTAGATTGAATTTGCAAGTACGGCCACCAGTCTATTTTTATACCAACCAAAGCCAAATCCTGATTGGATTTAAGATTGTCTTGTTCATCCAGTAGTTCTTTGTATGTCACTTTCTTGTCCAAATCTAAAATATTAGGGTATATTGTTGCTTCCATGAGAGATATCCATTTTGGAATTTTAATATAGTATTTTTTCTTGATTTCCATCCAATCCTCTAATAATGCTCCCCTTACATGGTGTTGCTGGAAGTACTTATGTGATTTGTGTTTTCCATCCCAGATGAAAGCGTGCCAGCCTACCTGTAAATCATGACCTTCTATAGTTAATATTCTTTTATTGTTAAGTAATATCCATTCCCTTAGCCATGTTACCGCCGCCACTTGATGGTATAATTCCCAATCTGGAAGTCCAAATCCTCCTCTTGTCTTGTAGCAATTTTATTTTTATAGCCTTATTTATTTATTTTATTTTATAAAATTTATATGCCGCCCAACTCCCGAAGGACTCTTCCCATTCCAGATAAATTTCAAAATTGTTTTGTTTAGATCTGTATAGAATTTTTTCCTTGGTTTTATTGGCGCTGTTTGAAATAAATAAAGAATTTTTGGTAATACATTCATCTTTATGGTAGCTATTCTCCCAATTAAAGAAATTTGTAGTTTGGTCCATTTTTCCAGATCTTTTTGTATTTTTTGTATCAATTTGGAATAGTTGTCTTCTTTTATTGAGGAGCATTTTGCCGTCATCCAGATCCCTAAATATTTGACTTTTTTTGTAACTTGGATTCCCAGTAGCTCCTCCAATTTCCTATCCTGGTGTTGTGTAAGATTTTTTGTTATTATCTTTGTTTTTTCCTTATTTATCTTTAGTCCAGCGACCTCGCCAAAATTCTATATCTCCTGCAGTAATTTAACTCCTGAATTAAAAGGTTCTTCAATAATAAACACTATATCATTGGCGAACGCTTGCATCTTATACTCTTCTTTTTTGATTTTTAGCCCTTTTATTTCCTGATTTTCTCTTACCTGATTCAGCAACACCTCTAGTGATAATATGAATAAAATTGTCCAATTGCTATTTCTACTATTAAAATCCTACCTTCTTTATCTGTATATCAAGGTCGAATTTAACCACTCTTTTATATAGATTGTGATTCCTCTTTTTTTTTTGTTTGGGCAAGTGCCGAATATAATTTCCCTAATTTTGGATATTTTAGTAAATTGACAAATTTTTCTTTTATATGCACCTCCTGTAGGCAGATTATGTCCATCTCTTGTCTCTGGAGATTCAGCAATACATGTTTTCTCTTAATAGGTGAATTAAAACCATGGATATTTATTGATAGTATGTTAATTTCTCCTTCCTCCACTTTATTGCTTAGTATTTGTTTTTGAGCTTCCTTTTGTTCATATTTTTCTAGGTCTTTTCTTTCTCTACAGTCCTGTTCCTCAATTTGGCCTTCTGACACTTGATCCTCCTGGCTTCTACTTTCGTTCTCATCTTTACTATCCTGCTCTTCATCCCCTGCCAAAAAGTGCTCATAGAATTCTTGTGCCTTTTCTAATGTATCAACTCTAAACTTCTTCTCCCTCCACGTAATCAACATCCCAACATCCACATAATCAACATCCCTTCTGGGATGAGCCATCTAAACATGGTTTTATATTTTATCAATTGTGTAGATAGAAAATTGTAACTCCTTTTTTCTCTTACTCTGCGCGGGATTTGTCGCAATATCAATATTTCTTTTCCTTCCCTAACAAGAGGGTCACCTATTCTTCTACTAAAAATCTCATCCCTCATTGCTTTTCTCAGAAATCTGATGTGTACTTCCCGCGGAAGTCTATGTCTTCGCGCGTAATTGGTGTAAATTCTGTACACTTCATCAAATTCGTTTAAGATTTCTTGTCTATTTTTGTTCAATGTCTCTTCCAGAATCTCTGCCATAAGCTCAGGTAGGTTCTCTTCTTTGGTTTCCGGGATATTCTGAAATCTAAGGTAAAACATAGACTTCTCCAGAGTCCAGATGGATAATTGCCTCTTCCAGATTTCTTCCAGCAGTGACGTCACGCCAGTGCGGAGCAAGCCAATGGGGCTCCGTTCGGCTCGCATGATTTTTTGTGATTTCTGTGGCCTTTGGGCAAGGTTAGTTCTTGAAGGGTGCACCGGTGGAAAGGGGAGACCTCGTAGCTCTAAGGGAGAAAGGCAATCTCCTGGAAGAGCGAGAGGGTCCCTCGGATCAGACCTGTTAATGGCCGATCCGAAGGCGTGACAGTCTGCTTGCTAAAGAGGAAGAAAAGAAAGAGAAAACAGTGAGGTGTATTGGTGGAAAAGAAATAAATGTGGAAATCTGGAAAGTGGAGGATCCTCTATGTCGATGGGAAAAAGGTGAACTGAGAAAGGCAAGTGAAAGAATGAGATTCCGAAAAGATTGAAAAGCGGCGAGTACGTAGCAGGAGAGGAGAAAGTAAAGCAAAGTTTTTTACGATTGGAGAAGAGGGTGGTGCAAAAAGGGACTGAGAAAATGTTTTGACGGTGAAAGAGGGAGAAGGAAGAAGAGAAGAAAGAGTGGAGATTTTGGGGAAAGACAACAAAGTTTTGAGAAAATAGGACGGAGAAAGGAAGAGACTGAAAGAAGGAGGTTGGCTGACGGTGCAGAACAGAAGGACGACATCTTGAGAAGGAAAAAATATAATTGGAGATCTCGGAGAGACTTGAAGCAGAAGAAGAAAATCAATCTGTGAATGTGACAGTTGGATATTGAATTTAAAGATTTTTTACCACTGTAGGAAGGCCAAATTGTATATTGGACTATATTAAGGAGGAATATTGGATAAATGTATGAGGTATTATATGTTAAGAGTGATAAAGAAAAATTTTATTGTATGGTGATAAAAGAAAAAACTAAGCTTTCCCCAACTGATCAGCAGGAGTGGAAATAGATCTCAGTGGGAAAATTTTATGAACTTAATGAATATAAATTGGATAAATTTAAATAGTGGATGAAATTGATGTTGGGATTGTCTATGATTTGAAGGTGATTATTGATTGTTGACTGTTGATAAACTAGAGTGATTAATTGATGTAAATATATATTATAAGCTATAATTACTGTAAACCTACTGTTATTAATCATATATAGAATATTGGTAATTCATTTATACTTAGTTAGATATATAAGAAAAATTAAGATAGAATCAATATATGTTAGAGTGGAATAACTTTTTTAAGATATTTAAAATGACAAGTATGACCTCAACAATCACAAAAGGTGGTAAAAAAGCAGTAACATCAATAACCTCCCCATCTGGGCAAAGATCAATGGAGAGTATGTTGGGAGGAGAAAAGGCACGATCAACTATGAGTCTGAAAGGGGTACAATCATCACTGAACTTATTGCAAGAAACAGTGATGAAAATGCAAGAAGTAATAACAAAGAGTTTGGATGATGTGAAAAGTGAAATGGGGGAGGTGAAAAATGACATACGTAAAATAGATGACAAAGTAGGAACAATCCAAGTGGCTATAGCTAAAAATGAACAACAAATAAAAGTAGTTGAGGCCAGAACAGAACAAGCAGAAAAAAGATTAGATGCGACAGATAATAAATTAGTAGAAATTAATGGCAAATATTCTAAAATGTATTATACAACAATCTATCTGTAATTTTTAAAAAAATATGCAATGACTACAACAGGGATGAGACTGCAGTCATAAAGGAAGGAGTATTATATAGTCTTTTACATTTTCTAATTAAATCTGCATGATTCACATTGCTGACAGAAAATATGTAAAATGTATTTCATATCTAAGAGAGAAACAAAGAAATTCACTTTTTTGGTTTCACTATTTAATAAAAAATAAGTTTAAAACGTGTATATCGAGTTTATATTTTCATACAATAATAAAATATAGATGGGACATACATCCTCAATGCACTTCACACAGCTCATAGATAATGGAATTAGCACAATAATATGTTTGATTGCAAGGTAGGCTCTAGATCAGCATAGAATAGAATGTACATGTTTGAGACAAAAGTGAGCTTTGGTCATCTTGTTGCATTCTAGCCAAAATATAAAACTGTCCTTACCATTAGCAGGGATGCTGTAAATGAAACAGGTTCAAGTAAGGTTAGTAACTATAATCAACACATATTCTACTAAAAATAATTGCATAAAATTTCTGATTGGCCAAAGCTATGATAGGTGGGGGAGATCACTATCCATGACTTCATCTGGTAATGACCAAAGTCTTAGAAGACCTTACGTGCATTAGAATAACAGCATTAAATGACTGGGAATATAAACTCACAAATGTAACAAATTAAAGAAAACTATTTATTTCATCTGTCTGTGAAATAAGAGAAAGGAAAAATAATTCATAGCAAATAATGTAATAAGACAGAGAAAGGATGGGTTAAGTAAGTTTAAAATGGGCAGAGGAAATGAAGAGTCATTTTGATTAACAGTTGTTTTGAAAATGGATGAAATTGAGCCTCCAACAAAGTGATGAAATTAAAAATAAAATTGATGAAATTATTTGAGATGAAACTGAAATAAAGGAAAGCTGGAAGGAATATTTTTAGAGAGCTCCATGGGAATGACATTGAGATGTCAAAGAAGGAATTGAAACAAATGCTGCAAATGTTCATAGCCAAGGTTTTTTTAAAAAGATAAAAGGACATCATGAAAGCTGTTAAGGAATTGTGCAGAGTAACCTCTGGGCCCTGAAGGTTTGCACAGTTCACCGTAATGTTGCAGTAGATATAAGTAATGATTCAGTCAATAGACAGATACGTTAAAGTGTATAAAAGTAGTTTCCTTAAAGAAATAGCACAGTCCAAATAACAGTCTGAATCATACACGTTTAGTCAGTCAGTAGTTCAGAAGTACAGTAGTCTTCTTACCAGCCTTTCTTTGTCTTAATCAGCAAACAAAGATTTCAACTATCACAGATAGTTAGCTACACACAGAGCTTACTCTCAGACACGAAGTCACTTCAGCAATGAATCAGCAAAAGAGAGAGAACTAACCATGTTCTCTAGCTCCCTCTTATGGCCGTTACTGCCAGTCAGAATGCACCAATGCATTTAAAGCAATATGACATATATACAATTAAACAGTGATTCATGGCTTGTTTATATTAACCAACCCAACTGTTTGGACAGAGTCCTAACAAAAGCTGTAAAAATGTATTTAAAAAATGGAAAGGTTCCAGGTGTGTATACTGCAATAGCACAGTGACTATGCAACTTATTTAACATGAGCATGAGGAATATATGACACTTAGAAGAATGAACTTGCATAAAAGCTATATAATATGAATGAATAAATGTACAATGTAGGACTAAACATTTCAGCAATTGTAACTAATATTAAGACTAGGTTTTTTTGTAAATGGCACAATCAAGGATTATGTATACAAACATTTAGCCAGTATTAAATAAGAATATGTTTAATGTGTTATTGAAATCAATGAAACATAATGGCATAAGTTAATTAAACAAGTGCTGCTTATTATCTGATCAACCATACCAGATGGAATTTTAAAAAGTTAAAAAATGCTTTCACATTTGGAGAAATGTTAGCAGTAACTACAAGGAAAGGATTAGATCCAATTTTAGGCATATAAGGATACCTGGCAGTCAGCGGTCCATTAAAACTGAAATGCTTTCAGACCAGACATGGATTTAAGCATGTGCAAAGAAAAGTAGCCTTCCCTTTTCTACCCCATCCTACCACTATTTTCAGCTGCAAAAAATTCTACACAAACAACAAATGTGAATAAAGCAGATTCTTTATTAGCAGAAGATCCTTCACAATGATTGTTCTGATACATTTGAAAATTTGTTTTAAATTCTCATAGTGAGAATGTAGTCCAATACAAAGTTAAGAGACTGATATGAAAGTAATTATGAATCTATTTCTGGGAGACAGAGCAAACAGCATGAAGAGGAATAAATTGTGTGAAGGCATGTTATGCCACAGCTGCTATAAATTGGTATCTGGAGTCTGGAGTTAACCTATGAATTAGACAGGACAAAAACAGCGGTGGGTTGCTCCCGGTTTGGCCCGGTTCTGCGAACCGGTAGCAGTGGTGGTGGGAGGCTCCGCCCACACACTTGGGATGTTTCTGCGCATGTGCAGAAGAGTCGCACGCACGCGTGAGTCGCACGCGCACGAACCGGTAGCAACAGGATTTAGAACCCACTACTGGACAAAAACGTAAAATATCTTATAGGAGAGCCATATACTGTATAGGAATTATCAGTATATGACTTTGGGTTTCTCATTCCAGAATTGAAATATGCAATCAATTTGAAGACTGAAATGGTACAAATGTTGCTGAAATGTATCATTTCAGATTGCAAGTGAGACCATGCAGGACTTAATGTTCCTAATATTTCATTATCACTTTTTGAATTTCTGCATGTTAAGGCAGATTTCAGCTACCCAGAGAAGTGAAAAGATAGCCCTTGTTATACATGTAGTAATGGCAAAATATTTACTGGCCAGCAAGTGACATGGAAAAGATCTTGAAAGGGGATAGTTCCATTTATTGAAACATTATCTGTCATGTTGCTTGTACAGGTAATCCCCAAGTTACGAAAGTTCACCTAGTGACATTTTGAAGTTAAATGATACCCCCCCCCAAGTATTTACAATGCAGCCCCGAAATTATGAATGTTGCAGCACTATGTCAGCCATTCAGCCTCATGAACGACCGCAGAGGCACTGCAACATTCAACTTGCCTATTCCCCTCCCTGGCTCCCCACAACTGCTTCCCCTCTCCCATCCTGCCATGGAGGACTCATTTACTTTGCAAAGATTTGTCTCTTTTCTGCCGCAATTTCTTTGAGAGAGAGACGATTTCGCTTCCAGCGTCAGATCAGCTTGCAAATATTTTTCATGCTGACAGTGAATGCTTCTGGGGGCCATGTTCTCACGCGACTTCAGGCACCCATTCTCTGCAAAAGCAGATGGGTGCCTGAAGTTGTGTGAGATCACAGCCCCAGAACCTGTCAGATTATTCATGAACTGGGAGAGCCAATGGTAACAAGGTCAGCCAATGAATAGGCATAGCAACTAAGTCACCCAATGGGAGCTAAACACATCTGAGTCTGTGCAGAGAATCGAAACTGAAGCTAGAAGGCTGGGCGTGGCTCAGCCCACTCTGTACTCTCTGTCCACTCTGAATTGCTGAAATGAAACTAACTGTTCTCTCCTGCCTGTAACTGCTATTACGTTGAAGAAGAATCTATGTTGGTATTGTATATATATATATCTTCTTGTATATAAAGAAGTTTCTTATTTAAATCAATCCTGCTGCATCAGTCTGCCTGTGTGTGCTTTCTGGATTTAATTTTCTGCAACAAACACTGACAGAAACTTTCACTGTCAGCGTGAAAAGCGTTTGCAAGCCAACAAGATGCTTTGAGGCAGCAAAATCACTCTGCCTTGAAGTGTCCCATCAGCTTGCAAATGTTTTGCGCAGAGACTGGAAGTTTCTGGGGACTATGATCTTGCATGGCAGAGAGGCTGGAGAGGAGAGCGTTCACTAGATCTTCGCAAGGTAAGTGACCCGTTGGCAGAATGGGGGGGAAGCAATTGTGGGGAGTATGAGGTATCTCATTAGGTCAGGGGAGGCCTTGGGTGGTCATAAGCAGGTTGCCTGTTTCATCACTAAGCCCCCCCATGGCCTTCCCCATCCTGAGATACCTCATGTGCACTTAATGATCTGCACATTTGATTAGTGAATGTGTGGGCGAAAGCAGGGAGTTTTCACGTTCATTTTACATGATTCACTCCAATGAATCCTCAGGTTACAAATGTAATTGGCAGGCCCCATTACATTCATAATTCGAGGACTACCTGTAATAGTGGTGCTAAAAATTGAAACAGCTGGAAAAATTAACTCAATATGACGCAGAAGCAACCTGCTGCTACTGTAGTTATGGAACAGGTTTTATTCATGCTCAGCACAGAGAAGTACATGATCGTTGTGCAATAGCCTCTCAGCCAGCTGATACTTCCAGACAGATGGATAGTATCCAAAACTGAATCCACTTTTCCACAGATCTGACTTGATTTTGGGGAAATAGACACAGATCTCCTGCCTATCCTGGAAAGGGGCAGGATAGATAGCTGCCTTCTTCTAAAACTAGGTCAGAATTCAGAAGGAAACAAAGAAGAAGTTGCTCAAGTCAGAAATGAGTGGAATTTAACAGCTTCCTACAGCCTATTAATGTATTGGGATTTCGATGAGGAAGGGAAAAGCAAGTAAATTGAAGAAAACTTAACAGTTTCAAATGTATTTATGTATTTTCTCAGGTTTCATTCTTGTGTTCTATAATTTCAATTGAGGACTCTTCTTTTATTGGATATTTGGGTCCTTCTCTGTAGCACCATGTCACACCTGTGACTTTCCCCCCCCACACACACACACCCATTGCACTTAGAAGAATACTTGCCACAAATGCAATTACTGGTTTTAGATTATCCAAGTCTTGATGAATTTGTGGAAATTATCCCTGCATCCCTTTCATCATGTAGATATTTCGTGTTACTATCCAAAGTAGTTGGCCCCTTGTCAGTTAACAGGAGTGCTGAATTACCACCAGCTTATCAAATACTTAGAAGCCGAGCGCTTGGCAGCACAAGGAAACGACAGCCAATCACCAGCCATTAACACACCAATCAGCCAATAGGAAGGCACCATATAAACACGACTCACAGAACAGCCCAAAGGATGTATTCCAATAGAGAAAAATTTCCTGAAGATGGGCTCCAGCATGAGTCCGAAAGCTTGGAAGAGTAAATCTCTGGTCCCGGTGACCGACCCAATTCGATCTCGCATCATTATCCTGGGACGTGCATATTTGCCTTCATTCGTGAGAACTAATTTCTGTACATATTTTGCCATTATTCAATTACATTTCAGAATGTAATTTATCATGATTAGACCCCATAAGGTTATACATTGTAGCAGAAGACATAGCAGGCTTTTCCAGCTAAATATCAAGAAATTAAGCTGCAAAACAGCTTCTCCTTGAGATTTCACTGCAGTACTAATTTTTATTTGGAGCAAGGACTTGGAGCATCCTCATGCACCAGAGAAGATAAGATTTTCTTTATCTCCTGTTTACAAGGAATAATTAAATCAGGTATTTCTTCTCTTTTACAATAATCCAAATCAAATTATGTACAGTGGGTTTAAGACAAAGCAAAGAAATAACGTATCCATGATACAGTCCAATTGATCAAGTTAAACAGAAAAAAACATGCAGCCATTCAAATCTCTGCACCAACAGAAGTGGGAAACAGTGAGAGGGGAAGAATCACTACCACAATGATCATCAGTCTTATAAATACCCTTTTTATAGGTGCTTTAGCATTGTTATCTGTTACTGTTTTTTTAGTCCCAATCTATGAGAAGTTTAATTATTTAGCGTCTTGATTTAGTCCTAGGCAAAGAATGGGAATCCCTGACAGCTATGTCCTTTAATTTGCCTTCTCCCTACCCAAACCAACTATCTGAAAAGAAGTCTCCCGAGAGAATGTGGAAGCTTTAAGTGCAACAGGGCAACATGTAGTAAGGCAATGAAACTAGGAAACAAGATTTCCAGAAAATCAAAAATAAATTAAAGGACTTTGAGGTACAGGTAGAGGCTGGCATTGGGCACCTAAGCCATTTTAATGTGGAGGGTAAATCTGAAATATTTGCTCTGATAACTAGGTTTATTTTCATAAGTAAAGACTAATGAATGGATGAATTTCATTATATATAAGGAAGACTGGATTTATTAAATATAAAAACGATGCAGATATAAATAACTTTCTGTGTGTGTGTGTGTGTGTGTGTGTGTGTGTGTGTGTGTGTGTGTGTGTGTGTGTGTGTGTGTGTGTGTGTGTGTGTGTGTGAGAGAGAGAGAGAGAGAGAGAGAGAGAGAGAGAGAGATATGTGGCATGCCGACTTGAATGCTTATATAAGTAGAAAAGTAGGTTATTAAATAAATAAATGTTAATGTATATGTGGGGTTGTTCCACTGAAGCTTGGAATGGTCTTAAGATACTGTACATCAAAAAATTGTCTATTTGGTCTGGTGATAGTTCCAAGCTAATAAAAGAATCTAATCTCCATCACAGTCAGTCATAAAACCTTTGCATTCTATAGCTGTTTTTGTAAATAAGAGCCCAGAAACCATTCTCTCGTGATCTGCGGACTCTTCACCTATTTTGCCTTGTCTGTGGTTTCTTTATTTCCATAAACATTAGAGGGGTATCTCTCTTCTTATAGTAATACCAGCTGATGTTTTCAATGAGCCTAATATATCATATATTATGGTAACTGTGGATGTATGGTTCCCTTGGGAATACTCATAATAGGAGAATTCGTAATGCATCCTTCCAAAATGGCTGAACTGGTTCTATGCTGACAAATACAGAATTACTTTCTTTGTTTAATTTATGCTTGTTTATGTAAGCCAAACTGTAGAATATATTTCTCTATAAATAGAAAATTAAAATTAAAATCAACTGCAAGCTCAGCAGTGGTTTGACTGGGGTTCCGATTAATTTTGGGAAAGACTGATGGTTATTAAATGTTGAAAAGATAAGCCCAATATGAATAGAAGTATCATAATTTTGCCACCCCTCTGTGTTGGAAGGCTAAGGTTTATGATGGTGTTCTCAGCAGAACTTTAAGTTCTCATTAATTCTCTGTGGCTAAAGTACACAAAACACTGTGAAAAATACATAAAAATGAATGCTCCTTTTTTTTTTTCCTTTTGCAAAATCAAATACTGTGCATTAATACTGGTATTACCATGTTAATTTGTGCTGACGACAAACAAACCTCAGTTTCATGAATATATTTAGGGAGAAAAATAACATTTTTCCATTTCAAAATCTTAGCACATGTTTTCAATAATGACTAAAAGCATTTACTCAAATAACTGTTTCTGAAATGTAGGCATTTTTGGACATTTACTACAGTTGGGAACAAATTATAGATTTTATTGATTGAGTGGTTTGATTTTATATGATTTGTATTGCAAAAGTGTCTTTAAATGGCTTTCACATGGTTAGAACTATAAAAATAAATAAAAAGAACCTCAAAATAAAACCCAACAAACATCCAAAATGGAATAAACAATGCCAACTGCAGCATATTTCATATTGGAATAGAATAAATGAGGCCAACTACAGCATATTCAAGACCTTTCAGCTCAGGATGGGTTTATGCCATACCCTAGCTCAGGGGTGTCAAACTCGCGTCGTCACGGCATCGTCATGTGACGTATCGTGACTTTTTCCCCTTTGCTAAACCGGGCGTGGGTGTGGCCAGCGCGTGACGCATCCGGCCCGTGGGCTGTGAGTTTGACACCCCTGCTCTAGCTTAACTGGGGGAACTGAAGGAAAGTCAAATTTTGGAGGCCTTAAGGAAGGTCAACACAGCAATGACCATTGGAACCTCGGGGAAGATGCTGTTCCTTTAGGTAGGCACTGCAACAACAAAGGCACATCTCAGGTCTCACCAGATGGCATTGTTTCATAGAAGGGATCTGAAACATGCCTTAGCCTGCTGGATCTTCTGGGATAAGCAGATCTAATTGGAGATATGAAGGAAGGTGACAGACAGATGGGACATGCAAAATAATTTTTCAAAGATTTACAGCAGATGAGGGAATTATTTATTTATTTTTTTTAAAAAAAATCTTGACTGGATAATGACTAAATATCTTAACTGTATAGTTCTTAATTACTATATTCAGAAATGAAATGAAATGAACAGCAAGAAAGTGAATAATTATGCTGTCCTTCATCTATATCTAAATCTACACTATTAAAGTACCTCTGGAAAAGAATAAAAAGACCTAGGATCCTTTTTATAAAAATACTACGGCAATGTTAGGCACTCAATGAAAGTTTTTAAATGTTGATGGCTCAGTGTTTAAAGACTGACAGCCCAGGTTCAAAACCCAAGCACCACACAACAATGTGAGCTCCTGTGTTGTGACTAACCCTAACCCAGTGCGGCAAACCCCCAGAAAGCGACACACACACACACTGTTATTTCAAAAAAAAGGCTTTAATACTAATAACTGCTTAGTATTAAAGTGAACACTAATTCTTTGCCAAAGTGTTTGTTTTCAAGCACAGAATACTTTGGCCGGGATTCCAAATATGAAAGACACAAGCAGGTCATTAAGTCCATCAAATACAATTACCGGCTAGCTGCCCTGCGTGCTCTGGCATCAATCAGACGCCCCTCCTCTTCACTGGAGTCACTGAACTCCTGCTGAGGAGGTGCAGAAGGCCCTGATTGCGCATCGTCCTCTGGCCCTGCTTCCTCTTCGGTCTCGGACTCCGGTGCCGGAGCTACAGACTGCTCTTGCCACCCTATGGTCTGTTCTTGTTCTTCCGGATCCATGAGCAGCTGCACGGGACGGGGGCAAGCCACAACATCCTGTTACTTGCCCCAAGTCTTGTCCACCTAGCAGTTTGAAAGCATGCAAATGTGAGTAGATAAATAGGTACTGCTTTGATGGGAAGATAACAGTGTTCCATGCACCTAGGCATATAGTCATGCTGGCCACCTGTCCAGCGTCTTCAGACAATTCTGGCTCCCTCAGCTAAGAAACGGAGATGAGCACTGCCCCTTAGAGTCGGACATGACTGGACATGAGAAACCTTTACCTTTACCTTTATTTAGAGTGTATATGGGAGTCACTGAAACTGGTCTAGGACAACTGGGCAAAGCCAATTTGGCATGGACAACTCATCACGGACAACTTGGCCAGGCCAACTGACCATGGGCCAACTTGCTGCAGGACAAGAGTCACACTAATATCAAAGAAATGGTGGCATAGAATAATTAAATAAAGAATGTAAAAGGAGGGACAAAATGACAAAAATTAAAACATTTTTTTAATTATTGTAATTACTTAAATTGAATTGTTGAATTGTCCTGCAATGAGTTCTCCTGCAGTGAGTTTGGTGATGAGTTGGCCATGGCAAGTTGGCAGTGGCGAACTGGCCACAGCGAGTTGGCCACACTAAGTTGTCCCATTCCGCATTGAAACTATATGTCTCAAAAATGCCATTCACCTCAGGAAATGGAATTTTGCATTGATCATTGGGGCAGGTGATCCTTTGGCTTAATTTTTCAAATATCTTTGTACCATTTAATTTTCTTCTCAGCTTCAGGCATGAAAATAATTGATTAATGAGCTATAGATGTATTATTGCATACATGTAAATTTGTCATTCATTTATCTTAAATAAGCTATACCGATTCAGTGATATGGTATGGTCACTTGTCTCCCTTGACAGCCAAAGTGGTTAAAAAAAAGGAAGTAAATAAGAACTGTCTCTTGTCAAAAGAGATATAATATGTACAGCAAACAAAGCTTAAATTCTGGATGAATAAATGTGCAGTTATAGTGCTTAAATGAAAGGAGTGTGTTCTAAAAGCATATTTATACCTTGTACCTCATTATTTATGCTTCAGAATAATCGTATCAAACAGTCAACCTAGATCAAACTTTTACTCTTTCTATGTTTGGGGGAAAAGATTTTACATGTTAATGACTACATCCATAAAGCTTATTATTCCTGCAGCAACAACTCACCACTCACAGAAATCTTTTTATCCTTTTCTCCTTTCTAGAACAGTTATTTAATTGTTCCTCCAAGCAATGGTTGCAATGATAATCCATTCAGCTCTCACAACTGTAAAAGTAGTCCTTAGTTAACTCATTCAGTAACCTTTTAAACTTACAGCAGCATTGAATGAATGGCAGTTATAAGCAATCCCTGAAGCCATCACTGTGCTTCTGCTGTCATGTGATCACAATTTGGGCATTCAGCAACCAGACCACATTTCTAATGTTGTAGCATCCTGCAGTGATGTGATCACCATTTGTGACCTTCCCTGCCAGCTTCACACAAGCAAAGGCGAAGGGAAAGCCAGCAGAAAGTTATAGTCACAATTGTGTGTGAGGTTCTCACTTAAAGACTTGAGTGATTCACTTAATTAAAGTAACCAGGGACTGCCGGAACAGCTGTCGCTAAGCAACATGGGCACATGACATCACATTCCATGACCACATCACTTAGTGACAGAAATTCCAATCCCAATTACCATCATTAAGTGACGACTACTTATAATTCATTTAAACAAAATCAGCCTACTAAGAAATTGGTAAAAATTATACACAGTACTGCAAATTCTCCATTTGTAACACTTAGCTTTCTTCTCCTTGTGATACCAACACTCTATTCACTGCAATGCAATTATTCTGAACTATTCTTCTCCTTCAGAAACACAGATACCAAGAGACACAATTTTGTTTCCCTGTAAATGCTTAGGAACTCAGACCCCTGCTGATCACTTTCCATGAGGTTTATATGATTCCTCATTATACCTCTATAGGGAAGGTCAATACACTGCTTCAGAATGAATCATAAAGTCTCTTCTGCAGGCAATAGATACGGACATGATTTTATAGCTATCCTAAATTTAGAATAGGTTAGTATGATGCTCACATCTTTGCTCTGTTTCTCTAAATATGGTCTCCTTATTAATTTGTGGCTCTTTAACTTGAGAACTGGGTTATCTAAGTGTTTTGCTGAAACTTTCCCAGTTCCTTTATACTTTTTGTTTTATACAGATATGGCACCAAAGCAATGCCCCCACACTGTTTTAGAGCTAAGGACAAGTGTCAGGAGAAGGTGTGGTGGCATGTAATTCAAAATAAGTCCCCTGTTTCTTTGCTATTTCACTTTTTAAAAAGAATGAAAAATATATAGTAAAATTCAAAACAAATGAATGCTACCTTGCAAATTAGAAAACAGCTATCCTACTAGTCCCATGGAGCTCCAGCATTAAAAATTACAAAACAGACATTCCTTGCTTCCTATAGCTGGCAGCACCAAGATATTAAGATTATGTTCATTGTTATAATTCTAAATTAAATGGACTATAAATAGACACAGAAAGCTCCAAATCTTTGATTGTATCAAACGGTTATCAATTTTTTTGCAGCCTGTATCTGGTAGCACTAATACAAGGAAGTGGTGGCAGAAGGGAGCTGTTTCTTTTTTAAGAATTTGTAACATAACCTACTCAGTATGGTTTGATGTATTCTTTTTAATTCATTTCCAAGGTATATGCTCACAAAATATCCTTGCCATATTGAAATAATGGCTTGGCAACATAGGGATAAACTTTTCTTACTCTGGTTGTCTCTTGTCTGACTGTAAATAACTTTAGAGATAACCTTGGGAAGGTATTAGACAGAAATTGAGGGAGAAAGAAAGGAAGCAACAAGACATTAAGGAAGGATTTGGTGGGGGAGACTACACAGCCCAAAGATAGAAGAAAGCATGAGAAACTCAAAATATAGCCTTGCCTTGATTCTGTTAGCTATGAGAAGGGGCAGAGAGCAACTCTGGCAAATTTTCACAATTCTGTTAATATATCCAACAATAATAAAGAAATATTCATGGAATTCTTGTGGTATTTGTTTCTTGACCTGACCTTCCTAAAAAACCAATATAAATCTTGAAAGCCTATTGAGTTTTTCTGTCTCATCTACCAAACACAAATGTCTTCATATTCCCTCTCCCTCTCTCCCTCTCTCTTTCTCTCCCTCACTCTCTCTCTCTCTCTCTCTCTCTCTCTCTCTCTATCTATCTATCTATCTATCTATCTATCTATCTATCTATCTATCTATCTATCTATCTATCTATCTATCTATCTATCTATCTATCTATCTATCTATCTATCTAATCTATCTATCTCTCTATCTCTCTATCTCTCTATCTCTATCTCAATTTATTTCTATATCTAAATTGTGCGGTCTCATGACCAAGGATCTTCTCAATGGCTTGCTTCTTCCTTTCCCCTTAAAGTTCTTTCACACCTCAGGTCAACACTAATATATATGATCAACTGTCTGACAATATATATTATATCTATTAATGGGAGAGAGAATATTTATGCTGTTCTCCCCTTCAAGATGCAGGCATATCTCAAGAAATCACTAATGCCTCAGCAAGATTGATCTGAACCAAGTGTATACATCACTGTTATGCAGTGCTGCAAGCAGGAACACATTATTCTCAGGAATTCAAAGATTTGTCATAAAACTCTTAAAATATTGATAATGGGGTAAAATTAGACAAGTGTTATATAAAAATAGGGAATATGGAATTTGCAGGGTATTATGGAAGAAGCTACTCCTGGAACTGAAACAAGTTGTGTCTTTCAGTTCAGGAGGGGCTCAAACCACACAATATTTAAGATATAGGTCTTTTAAATCTACTTTGATTTTTTGATATTTATTTATTTAATCAATTTACATAGTTGTACATCTTACACGTGTGACTATGTATCTGCTACTTTTAACAATGCTTTTATGGGTGCTTTTATTGTATATTTGTAAGCCACTGAAAGGCTTACAATACAGAGAGAGAAGTAGAGTTATATAGTTCTTTCAAATGAATGCATGAATGAATGAACAAGTGTTCAAATATAAATCACAGATAAGAAAATCACCACAGAAACATCCATATTTGTGAAACCAGTATTGTTGAACTCAACTATTTGCTATGGAACACAAAATTATACCAGCTTTGTGCTGAATGGTCTGAATTACTATCCAGAGAAAATAAGTTCCCCAAAAAATTAGGAAACACCAAACTTTGTGCAAGTACCTAATTCTCATTCCACAAAGTGTAATCAAGCTTTGTATATCCTTCTTTTAAAGTGCTCATTAAAACATGCTATTTAAAAAGCATGAATGACTTTAATCAAGATCTCATTTCTGTTATTTTTCTCCTTAAGTTCTAAGTAGGACTGTGCTGGTACAATGTTCACTCAGTCCCTAAGCTAAGAAATCCCCTGTTAAAATCTCACCTTATTGGGGACTGCTGACCTACATACTCATATGTTGGGTAAATCTATTTTTCCTTCAAATTTACTTGAATGCATTTCTGGATTCCAGGAGGAGGAGGAGGGGGGAGGAGGGGGAGGAGGAGGGGGAGAAAATCTTCCATGCCCAACCAACTCAAGACAATTTACTGCCTGAGGCAAAGGACCAAAAAGAACTCTTGCCCATAGGCTAATACTAGATTCTTTATTCACATCTTGATTAGATTTGTATTTGGAAGCTGGTTGGCATTTGGATTCATAACTGATTAATTGTACATCTTGCTGCAAGTTTTCAAAGGACTTTACCCTAAAATATGCTGTTGACAAGTTTCAAAACAAAGGTATAATTTGAACAAAACACAAAGTTCCCTCCAAAGCTTGAAAGAGATTATGATAAGGTTGTACAGCAAGGCTTCAGCAACATTAATGATAGGCTTACAAGACTGCAATTTATTATGAATATTTTACATGTATAAATCTTGAGTTGAGGACTATGCCTTTATGGCAGGTGGAAGCTTAAAGGCACTCTTAAAACAGGAACAGAAATTACTTAATTATAAGAATCTTGCAAGGTTATAACTCACAGTTTCACAGTTAGGCTGTTCCTCATGATAAGTGATCGCAGAGGTTTCAGCAGTGGGAGGTGGTGACAAATGCCAAAAGGTGTGTCATGCTAACCCAACACAAACTCAGCACTTTTTGTGCATTCATCATAACATCATGAACACATACAAAAGAAGTGGAATTTGCACCACGTTGCTCATTTTGTCATTTTGATGAAATGGTTGAATTTGTGGATGTCTTTGAAAGGTTCTATTATTTGCTTCTGGTGCAGCTATAAAGTAGCAATTGTCTATTAAAAAAACATTAAACTGGAATACCGTCTCAGTTTTTGGTGAATAGAGTGCTTTTTCCTATGACATATTCTAATTTTTGGGAATGATGTACCATCAATCCCTGATTACTCATGTGTGACATGTTGGATGTCTTGATGATTTTTGACAGCAGATGGTGGCAACAGAATGGTAAAAAATGATGACCACAAACATTATTGTGCTACATGTAATTGCACTGAGCATTTGAGCATCACAAGCTAGAATCAAGGGCACTCATGTCTGCAGAAAAAAAATACCAATTGCAAATTTTTGCTGAGATCTGAATCTAGTTATGAAGCATTTTAAGGTATATTAGAATTTAGATTGCTGATGTCCCCAGCTTCCCACCCTGAGATCCAAATGGGCTGTTACAAAAATATCAAATAGACCCACAACTGCAATAGTGCAATCAATCTTTGCTATCTTTTTCTACAGTCTGGGCATTCCAAAGTTAACAAATAAAGTATTATAAGATCTACTGAACTGCCATTTATTAGTGTTTTCTATTTTCATTTTCTCCCCCCCCCCTTTTTTGTATATGTTTTATTTACAGTTTTTCTTTAACAACCAACATTTTTTGTAGACAGTGTAATGACTGGGTTGACATATTTTTCACACAGTGCTCACAGTAATAATACAATTACATATACAGAATTTTTATCTTCCAAATTCTAGCCTTAATGTGCTCATTATAATTATAATATATTCTTTTATGTATTGATCGATATTACACTAATATTTTCTCAATTTATCACTCAGTGTTCCACTACATTTTCAATATCTCAACTTTCTATAAATACCAATAAAACCAGTTATCAATAAAATTTAATCAGTCCCAAGATTATATCTGTAAGTCCCCTGAATTTATAGTCCTTGAAAACTATATTTTCCAATACATTTTTTACATCCTGTTAATCATAATAATACCTTTAGATATACCTAATCCTAGTCTTCCACCTGCTAATCTTAATGTATCTGTAGTTATAATAAATTCTATTATATGTCTATATATACACTGTTTTCCCAGTTTAAACTTTCCACTTATTTCTATTGTTACTATATTGCAAAATATTATATCTCTATCCATCATCTCTCAGCCTTTTTAGAATTTCACCATTCATTGATTTTTTTAGTGATTCTTTTATGTTTCTCTCTTGGAATCCTATATATCTTTCTAGCATTTTTGCACAGACTAATTGTTCCCTCTGTCTTACCCTTTATCTCCTTCTGCTGCATCTTTTGAATATCCATCAATGACCCTTTCATTATTTTTGAAAGATCTTCCTTTTTTTCCCTTCTCTATTCTGTTATAAGCTCTTAGGGTATTGTCTATTTTATTTTTAGTATTTATTATTGCTATCTTTTCAGTATTTTTATCTGCTATTAACTTATTTTTATCTTTTTGTATTTTATTTTGCTTTGTCCCTTCCACCACTCCTTCTAATTTCTCAACTGACTTCTGTATGTTATATTCATCTTTTCCCACCATTTGTTGAGAGCATTCTACTTTCACATCTTTATCTTTAAATATTCCCATCAACTACTTATAATTTTTTGTCGCTATTTCTAGCATTTCTTCATAGAACTTTATTGTCTCCTGCTGGGTCATTTTGTAACAAGTTAATATACCTCTACTGTCCCAATATCCCAATATCTGAAAACTCCAGAAAAAAATCACTTATTAATAAGATTTGGTCAATCCCAAAATTATTCCTCCAAGTCCCCAGATTTTCTATTAGTTTGTGCTTTTCAGTTTTTATAGTTTCCAATTTACACCTTCCCAATTGTCCAGGTTTTAAAGTCTTATTTATCTTTTCTTCTTTTGTTCCTTCAAGGCTTTCAAATCCGCTTTTCAGTGTACAGTTCCAACAGAGTTTTAGTGTTTAATTTAATTTGCCTTCTGAATCTTCAAAAAGCTCAGTAAATATTTCCCAGCATCCAAATCACCTACTAAAATTAAATCAAGGTCAAGTAGCTTTCCAGATGTTGTTTACTTCTCTCACCACTTTCTTTTGAATTTTAAACGTTGCAGTAATCTTCTTCCTCCAGTAGATGGTCTATTTTCATTTTCTATTGGCATACCTACTGCACACCTAGTTCAGAGGTGGGATTCTACCGGTTCTAACAGGTTCTCTAGAACCGGTTGTTAACTTTCTAAGCAGTTTGGAGAACCGGTTGTTAGAAGAACTCTCCTTTGTTTTTTTCCCACTTTACAGGGTTAATCCTGTAAGGAATTACAACATTCTGGTGTTGCTTCTATAGCCTAATCTTTATTGCCCTGCTTACAGAAACTGCCTCTCCATTAACCCTTATTACATTCTTGGCAGTACGACTAGACTTACTGTCTCTGGAGTTTTTTTTCAT
>QLTV01002302.1:947720-958551 GCA_003457575.1 Thermophis baileyi | reverse complement strand
TTAACTCTGTGCTTGGTGATCCTGTGTTTATTGATGGGATAATTTTCCCTATTCAGCTTTGTTTGGAAGGAAAAATGTTAATCTCTGTCCCTGAAAAGAAGCAGCTTCAGAAATCTGGCTAGTTCCTGTGTCTATTTGTTCTGGTAATTGGTTTAACAAGCAACAGCTACTATGTTTGCTCCTTTGCTTCATTCTAGTTAGGCTTATCTCAAGTGCTATTTCTATGTGGGGAGGGGGTCTTCCTTCACTGCTTTAGTGGTTCTTGGCACTGTACTTTTGGGGTGTACTTCCACGAGGCAGGATGCAAGCTTGGCACTGACTTTTTTACTGCCTTTCTGGGTGGCATGTGATCTTTCCTTAAATCTGGATGATTTCCTTAGGATATTTTATGAGGTGAGTGAGACCAGCTTTAAGTGGTGCAAATGGATCTAAGGATTGCTTCTCCTGGGTGTGCTCTTTCTGGAGAGCTTAAATGACTTTCTGCTAAAGGGTTTCACTTTATGAGCAAGAGTTGGCTGCTGATAGTTATCATTGCATTTTAACTATTTTAATTCCTCAAGGTGCTCTGGCACACTGCCTGATTTGTAACTCCTGATTTTTTTAACTCTGTTAAAACATGATCCAAAAATTAGAACCATTGACCCACCCAGAATAACCCAGACAAAACTTAAGGAACATGCTGCATTTTAAAGAAGGGAACCTTTTTATCTATAGGCTATTTAAAAAAATTGAATGATCATTCTGCATTAAAATACTGCTTGTTACGTTCTGGCACTGCAATTGGGGTAATCTGGAAGTTCCTGACAGGGAGATATAAAACTAAAGTTTGTTCTCTGAGATAATTTTATTGAAAGGCCCAAGAATGATATAGGAGTGATATTATTGTTGGTTGGAGGTAGGAATTTGGAAACAGCATTACCACATAAGAGCAAGATAAATAAATAGAGCCATGTCTTTACTTTAGATATTCTTCATCAGTCAGCCCTGTGATTATTGTCTCCAATTCTGTATAATACACCTGATTTAAAAATATCTGCAGTTACAAAATAGAAACCAAAAATAATTAAATATTAAAAAATCTCTAAGGCACTGAGACGGTATGATGTCTGTTCATTCAATGGTCTTATTCACACAGCCTTCCAGCTGTTATATGTACCTCAGATCCAATTTGTTACAGCTGATGGGAGTTGGGAACAGGACAATAATACTGCTAAGCTGGTAGCAAGTTATAGATATCTCATATCCTGAGGACTTAAAACATTTAAAGGCAGATGTATAGAACCCAGGTTGTGACACACTGGAAAATATGGCAAAATCCAGTCACATACTGTACCTCAATATACCGTAATCTATTATATGGATTTATGAAATGGTATATATTCCTCTTTTTTTATTATAAAAAATTATAATAAACTAAGATAAAATAATAAAAGGTTTGTATGTGTGCATTTGTTGGCTTTCCAGGGTAAACCAGACAGGAAACGTAACAAGATTATCTAAATCTACTTTATAGTAACGCTACATTAATAGAATCTTGCAAGTTTGAAAGTACATATTTCTCACTGCCACTTTTAACTGCTAGCAGAGGTATTCAGCCGGTTCTGTCTGGTTCGGGCGAACCGGTAGCGATAATTTTGAGTAGTTCAGAGAACTGGCAAATACCACCTCTGGCTGGCCACGCCCCTGCTGTTCCCGCCCTTCCCTGTCCTATATTCCCTGGTTTTTTAGCTCAGCTGATTCGCGTGGCAGAGTGGATTGCCATACCTCAGCTGAGCTAAACAACAGCTCAGCTCACCAGGGCGTTCTTAGAGTGCTGTGTGCGCATTCCGTTCGCATCCTGGAATGCCATGTGCATGCACGGACGAGGTGCGTGCGTGCTCACATTTTCGGTGCTGTGCGAACCGATAGGTGAATCCCACCTCTGATTGCTAGGTCCATTAGGGTGGGTCCTTTCTCAGTTTCTTTCTCTGACATTAAACCACTGGAGGTCTTGATTCTCCTGACTGAAGGTTTCTTAGGCAGCATCTCCTCTCCCTGCTTCAACGTTATTCATATATTACATCACAACATCTTATATCAGTTTTTGACTCCTGGCAGCTGCCCAAACTTGTCACTGCAGGTTTTTTGGCAAAGTTTTTAAAAAGTGATTTGCCATTGCTTACTTCCTAGGGCTGAGAGAGAATGACTGGCCCAAGTTACCCAATTGGCTTTTGTGCATAAGGCAGAAGTAGAACCCCCATTCACCCAGTTGCTAACTCGATGCTTTCAACACTACACCAAACTCAATAAAGAATTGAAAATGATAAAAGAAAATAAAGATATATACTGTATTGGCAAAATAATATTTGGATAATAATAACTGTATAAAACTAAGGAAATGGTAGTTTTAATATTTTTAGTTATTTACTCCAGTCCTCCAAAATTTCAAGAATTATCATTGTATGAAGTGCTTGAGCAGCATAATAATTTTTGAAAGACCATCATTTATATTAAGCTTACGTAACCCATACATTAACCCCAGGCTGCAAGAATGTTATGGTATAATAAGCTAATTATGTTAATCAGAACAATTTATATGTTATATTTTCTTTTTAAAATTCTCTCTAGCTCATACAAATTTAAAATATAAGGTCCGGGGAAAGATAACAATATAATATTCAAATTAATATTCAAATGTTTTTTTTAAAAAGCAGCCAAATATACCATTTAAAAAGCATAATTATCAATACATAGATTAACAGGAAAAAGCAAAGAAGTGAAGCCATTCTTTATTCTGTTGAAATTAAATGTCGAGTTTCACTCTTTCTGCATTCTGCAGATAAGCTGGAACAATCTTAAGAGCACTGAGCAACCTGCATTAATACAAATTTGAAACACAAAAGAATACAAGACCATAAAACACATTCAGCAGCAACATCTGCTTATTGGTTTGTTCATTATTAGTGTTTTGCATTTACTAACTGTTCAAAAAACAAACTGCTTAAGTGTCCACTTGAAATAGACAACTTTATAGTATATTAAAGATTCCAAACTCTCCCATCTGTGAAGGAAAAGAGTTTTACTGACAGAAGAAACAATTGGGGGGGGGGACGACTACATTATCACAGAAGCTGTCTGCCTTTGGATCCAGCCTATAGAAAGCTTCCACTTATGAGAAAGAATAGGAGTGCAGGATATATGTTTTTGTTTATATCCAATAAATATATGGAGGAATGATCCAAATACTGTAATTAAATGTGACTAAGAAAAAACAATTAGTAGAACATATGCATAGTTTAATTAACGTTGGCTATTTTGCTGCACTGAAGTAATATATGGGCAGGAGTTAAAACATCAAAGTGATGGACACAACAATGCAATTGTAATCATCCACCCCTTTTTTTAGGTAGACACCCCAAATAGTGGTGTGTTTTGAGAAGCCAGTCAAAATAGCATTGTATCATTCTGGCATCATTACCTTGGCTAATCTCAAAAACTGCTAACATGAGTTAAATTTGGCTAATACTTGGAGAGCACTAGGAAATTCTCTGCCTGTTGACTAGATTGAGAATGAAAAACAACAATCCAGAAAAAAGCAGTGATCGTTACTTTCCCCAAAACCAAAGTTGTGTCTAGGTGGTCACCAGTCAAATTCAAGCTTGAGGGAAATGTTACCTTTTATTCTTTTAAGGTAAAATGTTTTCTCTGTTTGCATTATTTAATTGGAAGTTGGAACAGAATTCATATGAGATCATGTCTGTGTGTACATGCACATGGGCACATATGAGTGATTCTTCATATGGAGTTTCTTAAGTGAGATTTAGCAGTTTTGAAATAGTTGCATACTTCCAAGCATCACCCCTTTTCATAAAGCTGCAGAAAATGGATTTGTCAAGAGATTCTGCTTGGATCTTCTCAATTATGGTATATGGCTTTATTATCATCACTCTCTGAATCACATGATGAAGTCCTGGCCAGAACTTCTATCTGCCCAAAACTGAAACTGCAAAATAGGACAGTTTGCCCTTTAAAAGTTCAGGTAACTCCTCCAGATGAGCTGATATATTACAATCATGATTATGTATGTAAAGATTTCAGCTGGAGAAAATAGAGAAGAATCGCAATTGGCAAGACTGGCTTAATGAGGTTACATAGAGTTCTTGCCGTTTCTTTCCTATTAGGCCTTCCTTGAATTTGTCTGTCATATTTGATTTACTTACTTTCACTACCAATATTTGATTGGCTGTTCCTAATTACCTTGTCTTTCTGCATAAAAATAATGACTTTCACTTCTATGCAGCCCAGACAGTCAGAATATGGTATAATTTTCCATTCATGATTATGGTTCATTGTTATTTATTATGAAACATTTGTGAATTGTGTCTGAATGATATAAATATCAATAGTTACATTGTGCAAAAATCCTTATTGCTTTGTTCAAAGCAACTCAAATTTTTTTTCAATGGACAGTAATGACAAAATATTGAGATAAGGTAAAAAAAAAGGGTAAGAAAGGGGTTATGTTTCACAGATCATTTACCCCTTCCTTCTCTACTTTCTGTAAGGATTTTCTGCCATTCCCAGTTCTTTTCAAAATGTTTTGTTGTTAGAATGTACTTGTCACATTGACAGTACTTTATATTATAACAAGTATGAAATATATTCAGAAAGCATTTTTTTAAAAATGGATAAATCCAAATGTTCAATTTGTGCCCTAAAAGGAAATACAAAACAGTTCATATAACCTTCATATGATGGACAAATAGATGAATGGCTCATTCCTTTGTTATTCATTTTTCTTTCTGACCAAGTCAACTTTGTTATTTTTGTTCTGTTTGACACAGTCCTTACTCTCCATAAAATGTCTATTTTTGTAGGGCCATCTGTTATTTTCTTTCTTCTGGCAATTTCTATTTTTGCCATTTTTATGATACCCAAAACAGTTCCACAACCTCCTCGGCTATAAAATCTTTCACATTTAATTCCTAATACACAATTTTCATGTGTTCACATTTTCCTTCTTCCAATCTCATTTATCTTTGTTAACTCTATATGCTGCAAATTTTTTCTGCCTTCTACAGATCAGTTATTGCTGTTGATACCACACTAATTACTCCAATCTTCTACCATAAATTATATTCATGGATAAACAATACTTCTGAAGTATTGTATTAGTATCATGAAAAAATACAACTGTTAGCCAATACATAGAATTATAGAGTTGCAAAGGGCCATTTATACAAATTAATCCAGCTTCTAATCAATACAGGAATCCAAAATAAAGCACTGCCATCAGATGGCTCTCTAGTATCTGAACGCTTCCAGAAAAAAGAAGTTCTCTATTCATCTACATAATTGGTACCACTACCAAGCTGTTTTTACTGCCATTCAGTCAGAACCTGCCCTCCTATAACTGCCATCTACTACTCCATGTGTTATTCTCTAGAACAGTCGTTCTCAACCTTCCTAATGCTGTGACCCCCGCCCTGCCACCATGACCCCCGCCCCGCCCCCTCCCCATGCATGCGCGTTGCCCGGCGAGAAGCAATGAGGTGACAAAGGGGGTGTGGCACCAAAATGGTGGGCTAGTGCACACGGCCCTTCCGTCGGCACCTGCGCATTCAAGGGCCGCCCGTGCATCGCACCGTCCCCGGGTACTCGTATGTGGATGGATAGAGGAGCGGTGTCTCGGTTCCTAAGACCATCGGAAATATGTGTTTTCCGATGGTCTCAGGCGACCCCTGTGAAAGGGTCGTTCGAACCCCAAAGGGGTCACGACCCACAGGTTGAGAACCGCTGCTCTAGAATGATGGTGAACAGGCCTTGAGTTGACAACTTATGTGGCATCCTTTTCAAGCATTTATCATATCCCTTCTCAGTGAATTTGCATAGATTACCAATTCTAACTATTTATTACTTATGTAAATTAGGTGGCACACACTGTTTATCATCTTTCTTTGGATAAAAGGTTTTTTTAAAAAAGTTGATATTGAACAAACTTTAACTAGAATTTGCTATTTTGAAAGATATCTGATCAAAACTTCTAGATGGAAAACCAATAACATTTCAATAGCTGGGATTGGATATTCATTTCACTTGCTATTATTGGGAAAGATTAAGGAGACAGATTAATTATTTTCTAACAAAAGAGCATAAGTATAACTCAGGGTTGAACTATCAAGTCCTTGAGCTCTGCTGAATTGTGGAACATCAAGGTCTCCATAATTATTTTCTGCTTTATATTTAAAACTGCCAACTAGTCTTTCTGAGTCTAGAAACAGCAATTGGCTGTGTCATATAGTAACAGATTTGCCTGCACATGTAAAGAAAATAATTAATATTTCCATATATTCTATCTTTGATTCCAATCAAGAGAAATAGTTAATTCAATTAAACAATTGTCCCAACAAAACCAAAGAAATTAATTATAGGAAATTACAAAGTAGCATGCGTAGGTAATTCTATTTCAACGATATTATTATTATTATTATTATTATTATTATTATTATTATTATTATTATTATTATTATTATTATTATTATTATTATTATTATTATTATTATTATTATTATTATTTAAATTTGTATGCCGCCCAACTCCCAAGGGACTCTGGGCGGCTCACAACAATATAAAAAACTATTAAAAGAAAACATAAAAACAGTTAAAAACAGTTAAAAACTCATACACACAAACTCATACATATGATAAAATATTGGGTGTGTGGAATACAGGGTAAGATAAAAATTGCATCATTCTTACACATTGATGCTACAATGAACTGTTTCCAAATATCTTGCCTCCTAGTATAAAAATGTTTACTTTTTTTAACAACATAAAAGGCTATTAAATGTTCACAACCCAAATTCTTCTACATGAAATAGAGCAGAATCCGAGAGCGAATGATCTCCATAGCAACTCCATTGTCAGATAGCACACACAACTTATTTTAAAAATCACGCAAGATAACTCCCAAACTGAATTTTCCATTTTCCTTTCTATGGTGAAAGTAACCATAAGACACATTTATGCTGTTCTAAAGGGGGTAGCAAGTCATATTCTTTCATTTCATAATAGCTAAGCTAAAATTTCTAGCATTCATTCAACATATTTCAAAATGACTCACTCTTTGATAAAATACAGTACATAAACAGCAAAAAGCATCCTTATCACCTCAATTAAAGGAAGCAATAGGCACCTTTGCATGCTACCTGATTTCAATAATTGGCTGAAAGAAGGAAAAGAAACTGAAATTATGCCAGACAAAGTCTGTCATTAATGAGATACCTGGACTCAGGGATTGTTTTGGGTAGAGCTGCAGTTCCCAAGAAAAAGAAGATGTGCAGTATTATTTCTTGTTCCTGAGCTGTAATTAGAGTCACAGAAGATGACTATGGTGAGGATCAGATCTGCATAATTGTGCTAGTGTATACCACCTGTAACCGTTCCTGAATAAATCAAAAGTGGAACATAGTTATCTATGCCTTAGTTACAGTTCATTGACAACAATAATGAGCTCTGAATTGGTTAACCTTTAAAAGTGTTGCAGGGCAATTGGTACAAAATGTGGAGACTTGTCTGCTTATCAATGCAAGGTATATGACAGAAACTTCTTTTATATCATAACTGAGAGGATCTTGTCTATTGTTGGTCCAGGTTGTACCTCCTCCAGGGAGATGTGTTGTGTTTGGCTTTTATTCAACTGGTATTTAGAAAAATGCAAACATTCATCTCCTTAGTCAAGCTTTTAACTATTAATTGATTTTAGTAGAAAAAAATGATCTTAATTTTGATTTTAACTATATTGATTTTATAACTTTAAATTAATATTTCATTAAATTAATGCTTATTCTAAAATTAAAATTAATTGTGTTTTACAATATTTTACAATTTGTATTTTGTTTATTCTATTCTCCCTTTGGTGATTATATATGCAGAAAGTCTGGGCATAAATGAAATACACTCTAACCCACTAGGTGCTACTATACTGACCACTACGTCCATTCCCTGATGTATATACCCTATTGTACCAGCCATTTTTAATTAAATCATTATTTTCAACATCTACATGAAATTGCTGCAGGGGTGGGTTCGGACCGGTTTGGACCGGTTTGCCCGAGCCGGTAGCGGGCCGCTGGTGACGTCACGATGATGTCACTGAACCGGATCAGTCAGAGCCAGTCCGTGGGCACGCCATCTTTTTTTTTTTGAATATTTTTTAAAAAAAAATTGGAATATTTTGATTTTTTTTCCTTCTGCGCATGCGCAGAAGCCGAGTTTCAAGCACTGCACATGCGCTGCCTCCCTACCCACCAGTCGCTTGCTTGGTCTCCCCGCCCATCTGCACCATGCTTGCCCTGCCTGCCTACCCACCTGCCACTCACTGATTCGCTGGCTCACCGATCGCCCCGCCTCTGAGAGCCCGATATAGATTGCGGTCACCACGCGGTCTGGCCTCTTGCCCTCGCGTTGTCACTTCCTGACTTAGTTATCTTCCTGAGTTACTGCTGCCTCCACCTGCAGCTGCCTAAAAGTAAGTTAGCCTATGGCTGTGGGCGCGGATGGTAGGGGACGGGAAGAAACTACCGAGAGCGGTGCTGGGCTTCTCGGTCTACTCGAGCCCTGGGAATGGCTGAGGCCTTCATTGCCGCCATTCCCCGGGCTCGCGTAGACCGGGAAGCGCAGCGGCGCTTGGAGGAAGTCTAAGCAGGGTGCACAATGGCGGGAGGGGGTGCCGCCGCATTTCACAATCTACTCGAGCCCCAGGAATGGCTGAGGCCTTCATTGCCGCCATTCCCCGGGCTCGCGTAGACCGGGAACCCCTGTGGGCTAGAACTAGAAGGTAAGGCCAACGTTTTTGGCCGGCAGAGTGCTTCTGGAGGGCAGGGGAGGCCAAAAAAGGGGCGGGCAGAGGCCCCAGGAGGTATCCCTGCATCCTGTTTTTGGCCAGCAGAATGCTTCTGGGGGGCGGGGAGGACAAAAAAGGGGCAGACAGAGGCCTCAGGAGGTATTCCTGTGCCCTGTTTTTGGCCAGCGGAGTGCTTCTGAGGGGCGGGGGAGGCCAAAAACGGGCTGCGCCTTTTGCCAGCCAAGGAAAAAACTCAAAGATTTGCCAGGGACTTCAGTCCACCGTCGCTCCACTGGGGGGGGGAGAAACCGAAGGGTCCCAATGGGAGAGGGTGCGCCTGCTGCATAATTACATATCGCTTCCAAGAGTCGCGCTTAGTGCCAGGTACCTGCGCACTTTCCATTCATCCTGGGCGAAGCAGAGCAGAAGCAGAGAGGAGTGGGAGGCCCGAGAGCATGCTGCGCCCCAGCACAGTGCTATCCCATGCTGGCCGGACTAGCCCAGAAGCAGTGTATCCTCCGGTCCGCTGGATGCGGGGTCCGAGGTGGGGGGGAGGGCAAGCAGGCAGCCCTCAGTGGAGAGCGCCACCCTGGCACTAAACGCAACTCTTGGAAGTGATGCTTAATTACGCAGCAGGCGCATCCTCTCCTGTTGGGACCCTTCAGCTCCCCCCCCCCCGGCAGAGCGACGGTGGCAAATCTTTGAGCTCTTTACTCAGCCAGCGAAAGGCACAGCCCTTCACTCACGAGGAGAGCTTGGCGGCCCGTGGAGAAGGGCTGGTGAGATGCGAGCGAGCTAGGGAGCAGGCGCCACAACAGCTGCCCTGCTGCCTTCTTCCCTGCCCCCCCCCACCGCCGCTGCTTGGCTGCCTGTCCATCTCCTGCTCGGCGCTTGGCAGCTCCAGGGCGGTGGCCGGTGAGGCTGCTTGCCCCTGAAGGAGGACAGCTGTCTCTGTCCCTGGAGAGGGAGGCATCCAAGCGGCAGTGGGGGGGGTTAGAAGGCGGCAGGGCAGCTGTTGAGGTGCCAGCTCCCTAGCACGCTCGTGTCTCAGTGGCCACTGAGCTCCCGCCTTGGGGCTTCCTCACCAAATCTGTTCTGAGCGATGCCTGCCCAGTCCGATCCTGCCAGACATGCGGAGCCCTTGCTCGAGCCTGTTGCGTGCATTCGGCACATGTGGAGGAAACTCCAGGACAGATTCCAAAAGTGGATTGAGACCGCCGCGATGCGAATGGAATGGAATGGAATGGGAATAGGAATAGGAATAGGAATAGGAATAGGGATGGGATGGGATGGGATGGGATGGGATGGGATGGGATGGGATGGAATAGCAATAGCAATAGCAATAGCAATAGCAATAGCAATAGGATGGAGTGGGAGTGGGAATGGGAGTGGGAATGGGAATAGGATGGAATGGAATGGAATGGAATCGAAGTCACCAAGGTTTCTCTTTCCCTGCGATGCGAATAGAATGGAATGGAAATAGGGATGGAATGGAATGGGGATGGGATGGGATGGGATGGGATGGGATGGGATGGGATAGCAATAGCAATAGCAATAGCAATAGCAATAGGATGGAGTGGGAATGGGAATGGGAATGGGAATGGGAATGGGAATGGGAATGGGAATGGGAATAGGATGGAATGGAGTGGAAATAGGAGAGAGAATTGAATGGGAATAGGAATGGGATGGAATGGGATGGGATGGGATGGGATGGGATGGGATGGGATGGGATGGGATGGAATAGCAATAGCAATAGCAATAGCAATAGCAATAGCAATAGCAATAGGATGGAGTGGGAGTGGGAATGGGAGTGGGAATGGGAATAGGATGGAATGGAATGGAATGGAATGAGAATGGAAATGGAAATGGAATGGAATGAGAATGGAATGGAATGGAATGGAATGGAATTCAACGAGATATCCCAGGGCACTGCCAGGATTGAAGGGGATCCTGCAGAAGATGCCCCAGGAGAGAGAGATGCGGAAAGAGATATGGAGAGAGAGAGGG
>QLTV01002302.1:901296-932511 GCA_003457575.1 Thermophis baileyi | reverse complement strand
AATAGTCTTTGCCAATCAAGAGATGAGAGGTCAGTGTCTATGTTATCATAGTTGGCTTTTTTAAAATTATAATTGGTTATCCTATTATTATGTTGATTTTTATAAGGACGTATATTAAGACAAAAGTCGATCATGCTGTGGTCGCTGTTGGAAAAGGGTTCTTTTATTTGTAGTCCATAAATTGAGTGTAGACTGTTGCAGAAGATGAGATCGAGGCAATTATTTGCCAATCAAGAGATGAGAGGTCAGTGTCTATGTTATCATAGTTGGCTTTTTTAAAATTATAATTGGTTATCCTATTATTATGTTGATTTTTATAAGGACGTATATTAAGACAAAAGTCGATCATGCTGTGGTCGCTGTTGGAAAAGGGTTCTTTTATTTGTAGTCCATAAATTGAGTGTAGACTGTTGCAGAAGATGAGATCGAGGCAATTGTTGAGTCTAGTGTTGTTTGTTACTAGTTGATCTAGTCCTAGATTAGTAATAGCATTGTATAGGGTTGAATGTATGGGTGGAAAACTACGTTTCAGTTTTTCCATGGCTTATTTGCAAAATACTTTGGAAGAGATGCTATCCTAAAGAAAATTAGCTTAGAAAACTGCCCAAGTGGATATGGCATTAAGATTGGTTTGGTTTGGTTTGGTTTTAAATCTGGCAATATCATTGTGGTATAAATAGCATGACTTACTGACTTGTATGCAAACTAAAAGGAAAAGAGTTTTTGTTTGTTTTTAATTCTTTTTTTTCTCCATGTAGCCCTTCAACTCCTTGGAATATATGTTCTGGAATGTCATCTACTATATGAAATAGAGAGGGATATGATTTTCTAGGGTAAGAGGAAGAAATCCACAAAAAGTACATGGGTCTTTCAATCAGAAAAATCCCTCTGTTTCATGAAAATGCCATCCATAGAGGATGGAAGCTTTCTGTTCATGTAGAGTAAATATGTACCTAATTCAGTGTGATTGTAGCTGTCAGGTTATATGGATACAGAAAATAATCAGTGGTATCTCCAGGGGTTATACAAATTAAAAAATCAGTCTCACAATTCATTTCTCCCTCACAATCTCTCTTTGGATCTTCCCCCCAGCAAAAGCCAGATCCTGAAAGAGAAACTTCTTGACTATCATAGGCTTATTTACAAAGATGCAGGAGATGCAAACATTGTCTTAATAAAACAGAGACAGGCTATTCTCGAGAAAGTGAAGCATAAATTAAATAGGCGGTCTTCTTTGAATATATTTCAGTGTCTTCTTATTTTTCTTTCTTTTTTCTGCATTGCAATCACAATTTGATATTTTTCTTTCTTTCCTATTTTAGGTTGTATATGTATATTTGTTGCTAATTTATTTTAAATTTGATTTTAATGTTTACTTAATGTAAGCCACTTCCATTTAAAGGGCATATATAACCAGATTATATAGTTTTATTCCTTCATGGACAATGCTGAATATTAATAGTTTCAATCAAAATTTGACCCTAACATCTAACATATCTGCTCACATGTCCAAGTACTTTTTTACTTGTTTTTCTTGAAACAAAAAAATGTAGTAAAGTAAATGCATTAAAATATATAGATTTTTGTAGAATTTTTAAAATCTTGCTCTTTTAGTATTTTTATTTTTATTAGATTATTTTGAAATAAGGCATAATTATAGATATAATGTTTAAATTGTAAGTTCAACCTGTGTTATTCCAACAAGAAGTACAATTTTCAAATTTACAGTTGAGAAAAATTTTATAATTGTATTTAGGCTTAGTGAAATATATTGTACCTTGTAAGGTAATCAAAAATTAACAGCAAGAAGTATGTCTGCTATGAGATTCCAAGAAGTACATCTAATTAGTGACTATTTTAAATACTAGTGTAATATAAAAGTATGTTATAAATCAGCAATTTCAGGACTAACTTTTATAATTGTTTAATGCTAAAATTGATAGTGAAATATTTGAAGAAAATTAATGTTACTAATATAAATTAATATAAGATAAATAGTTAACCAGTAACATTTCTAATTCAGGTAAATGTTAAAAGGTCAGTTATGATGGATAAAGAAGTTGTTTCACAATATATCTGTTCTGCTTGAGAAAAACAAGTTAAATTCAAGCTATTGAATTCTGTATGAACCATTTGTGAACCAAAAAATACTGCAATCAGTCTTCATTGTTTAGTTAGACAGCTTTCAACTTTGTTGTACAGATACAAATGCTAAGGTGAATGATCCATAAGAAATCTCTATCAAACTATTCATAAAGATTTATAGAGTAGAAAACTTTTATTTTTAAATTTCAGAAATATAATTAAGAACATGGTTAGATGAATTCAAAAGGTTCAGTGTCAGTTGTCACAGTCAAAATGATTAAGCATGAGAATCAGAACAGAAGTGCTATCAATTTTAGGATCTACAGCATTCAGTTAAGTTCTCCACTGTGTTGTAACTGGAAGTGAATAAGCTGCTAGTTACTCTCAGACTACATTTGAACCACCCATTTTCTGAGTTTATGTAACTTACTAAGCCACACAAAAACCTAACCAAAGGACATATTATTGTTACCTAGTTCATTAAGTATGTTGTGTGAACTCAGAGTCCTTTAAGGGAAGAATTTATTACTTCTGTATATAGACAGTTTCATCCTGGAGAAGCCAGATCTATACATTTCACAGTAAATTGCAAGTCCCTTTTTCTGAAGAGCAGGCTTTTGATGGAATTCAATTTGTTTTAATACTGTATGAACAGTGTATATAAAAATGAAAGTGTGTTCCATTTATATAAGTAAATGAAAATATTCACATCTGGAATGAAAAAATACAATTGAAATAGAAAGTTTTGGTGGTTAAATAAAAAATAGATGTATTTCTCGTTCTTTTTGTTATAATAAAGTTTGACGGATTTGAGGCCTTTAAAAAGGAAAATGAAGACCTAGAAATGATGCAACTACCATCACTTCAGTTCTGCCTGCATCTCAGTCCAGCAACCAACAAGCAAAATCTGTCCATGGAATTAAGGCTATTTCCTTTACCATGTGGTTGATGTTTCATCTCATTCATAATTTGTGTCATATACTGCTTTACAGCAATATTCCTTGATTACCTTGACCTACTTTGATCCTTTTTTGGGTCTGTTTATTATTTAGTTTACAGCCAATTTTAACCATTGTGATCTACCACTGAATGCTTTGCTATAGAATAGGGAGAGCATGGTGGTGTGGTCCGCCAGCGGCCTGCGGAGCTGGCAGCAGAGTCGGACAGCGAGGAGGCTGGGGAGGAACTTGGGCCAGGCCTGGAATCTGGAGAAGCCTCGGTGCCAGAGGCAGTGATCCAGCCAGGACCATTGGGGAGGTCTGTCCTGCCTTCAGAACCTCCAGAGACTGACATGAGCAAGGCAGAGGAACAGGAGGAGCCTGTTCTCAATGCGCGTAGGCGCAGAGCTGCCAGAAGGCAAGAACAGTTACAGAGGAGAAGGACTACTCGGGAATAAGGCTTGGGGATAATTGGACCCTCCCATAGGATATATAAGTGGAGAACACGAAAGGGTTTGTTGCAGGAAGCAACTCAGTTCATCTCTCATTCTCATCATTGCACCTCGGATTCAGTTTTTGTTCCTGTTTGAACTTGCCAAGTTTTTCCTGCAAATTGGTCTTTGGCAGTTTGCCAAAGAAGAGCAAGGTTCGTGTATGTTATCTGCCTTTCCCTGAAAGACTTTAATCGGACTTGTTTTACTTTGTTAGGACTTTTATCTGCCTTTCCTTGAAAGACTTTAGTCGGACTTGCTTTACTTTGTTTGGACTTATGACGACTGCTAATGAAGATAATTAGCAGCCGTTACAAATAAAAGAGGTTTGTGAGACGCCATTTGTGCCATGTTATTTAATCAGGAAGCCTAGGTCAGAACACATGGCAGTGAACAAAAGATGGGAACACACTTTCACAGAACAAAAGAAAATAGTGACATATTGATTACATGTTATAATCAACAGTTATCAGTGAAACTGGATTATGATGCTCATAATATAGCTTTGGTGCAGTTGTGTTAATTACATAAAATGGAAAATGTGAATACTTGATGCCTTTCACATCTTGTTGACTCCCAACTCCAAAGAAAAATTATCCATAAATAGAAAGGGAACCACTGAATTTGGTTTAAGGAATTAAAAATTTTGGCTGATATTTCTACAGAAGGACTACTATAGAAGGAAATCAACAGCCAATGCTGCCAATCCTCAGTCCACAAAAGGGAATCCTGATTAAAGTAGCTACTTGAATGCAACATAGGGCTTGTTCCAAATACAAGTAGAATTCAGCAGTCATGCAGATATAGACTGGTCGTTTCCCCCCCCTAGAGCAGGGGTGGGTTCTAACTTACCTTGCTGCCAGTTCACTTCCTCCCACGCTGCGTGGCTGCGCCTTGTGGGGACGCGCACACCTCGTGGGGGCGCGCGCATGCGCAGTAAAATAAAAAATTAAAAATAAAATTAAAAATTAAAAAATGCCAAAAACAAGATGGCGATGCATGCGCAGTGCTGGAAACTTGGCTTCTGAGCATGCACAGAAGAGAAAAAAAATTCAAAAGAAATAAAAAAAAAAAGATGGCGACGCCCACGGACCGGCACCGACCAAACCGGATCAGTGATGTCATCATGACGTCACCAGCGGGTTGCTACCGGTTCAGGAGAACCAGTCCGAACTGGGAGGAACCCACCTCTGCCCTAGAGGATACATTGGGGATTGCTGTGATTGATTTTCTTTCACAGAGATTGAATCTTCCCATCATATGTTTCATCTATTCTTCAATCTTATCTTTTTAGAGAAAGATGTTTTAGGGTAGGGTTCTTGGTGTTCTCTGAGCTTGGTTATTTTCCTCTATACATTTAATTAGGTAACTAGGTAACATGTTCAGTGCTAGAGCTGATGATGTTACCTACTTTGGTAATGAAACTTAAATGTTTTGGTTGACATAAAAATAAATAAATAAATAAGCAATTTAACTCAAGGCTAAAAGTACAAGAAGAATCTAAACTGCTGAAAAATGCAACATATGACTAACAGAAATTACAGTTTATTCAGCTATCCAGTTTATTTCTTGGGTGCAAAATTGTCAATCCATAAAACAAATGGTGCAAAAAAACAAGCTGCTGGTGTAATGGGAAACACACAATTGTAACTCTCCCTTACCTCTATTGAGATTTCTCTTGAATTTCTACAATAGCAGTACAATATAATAATGCTTCATTTATTATAAATTATTGAAGAACACGATACTTCTCTTTTACAATTCAAGAATAAATCATGGTGACCTTTCTCAGGGTAAAACAGTGGAAAATTATAGAAAACCACCTGGTAGAAAACTATCTGCCATATAAGCACCAGAAAATGTGCTAAGATATATACAAAAATCTATCGAACATATTTAAAGTAACATAATAATCTGAATTGTCCAATTAATTTGCATCTGCCTTATTGTATGAACAACAGTTCAACTCCACCAGAAAAAGAATTTTGAGTAGAACTCCATAAAGGAATGTTTGTTGTCAATACAAAGAAGTTGCATCCAATCCAATGATTGTTATGTTCCAGGAATAGATTACTATTTCTCTTTTCTTCTTCTTTTTTTTGTTCTCATCCAGGTTAATTTTTACTACATTCTGTCTTTTATTTTGTGTTGTTTTACTATTGTTCCTTGTTTTTAAATGATTTTAACAATTTTTAAACTGCCCATAATCACTGAGAATCATTGTTATAGTTGGTTGCACAATCAGACAGATATTTAGACTGGATTGGGCATGAGTCCTTCACAAGCACCTGGGATAGGTAGATATTGTTGTTTGATGGTGTTAAAGGTGTCCTTGCAGTATGTAAGCTGTTCCACTAAAGCTGCCTGTTGCAATTGACTGATGGGGATTTTGTCAATGTTGATAGTGTTCAAGTGGTGCTTCACATGTTTTGGAATGGCACCCAAGACACCTACTACTACAGGTACCATCTTTGCTTTATTTTGCCACAGTTCTACTTCTATATGCAGTCTTTGTGATTTTTGTCGACATGTGAGTTTTAAACTCTAAAACAGACAAGGATCTGCCACACAAACACCCCAGAATTGACAACTGTTGATAAGAAAGATATAATTATGGTTCGTAACCAGAGGTGGGTTCCTCCCAGTTCGGACCAGTTCGCCCAAACTGGTAGCGACCCGCTGGTGATGACATGATGATGTCACGGATCCGGTTCGGTCGGTGCCGGTCTGTGGACGCTGCCATCTTTTTTGAATTTTTTTTGAATTTTATTTTTTTTATTTTTTTTTTTAAATTATTCTGCGCATGCACAGAAGCTGAGTTTCCAGCACTGCGCATGTGTTGCCATCTTGTTTTTTGCTTTTTTAAAAAAAAAATAATTTTTTGCACTGCGCATGCGCATGCGTGAAAAGCGCATGCGTGCCTACGAGGCGCGTCCACGTGGCGCGGGAGGAAGTGAACCGGCAGCAAGGTAAGTTAGAACCCACCCTTGTTCGTAACACAGTCCAGCCAGACTGGATTTCACATTTTTATCTATCCATAGAGTCCTTCCCTTTATTTGATATTTAAACAAATCAACCCAATTAAACGTTACAACCTACATGCTTACTCATATATCCATATTGCAAAAGCAGCAACCATTGAAGATTGCATAAAAACAAGATTGCAGCATGGCTGCCAATTAAAGATAGACAAAACTTATAATAAAATTGGCAACACTTACGTTTCAGTTGAAGACCCACAGTGGTTATTTCTTTATTTAGCAGCATTCTAAAATTGCAAAGGAACTGCAAAGTAAGAAGATAACAGTGCTTATGGATAGAATGCTGAAAGACAAAATGTGCTGTTATTACAGTGAATCAAAAATGCACAAAAACATACCTTTTATCTGAATTACTTATACTACTGTTCTTCAGAAGATGGCAACATTATTAGGATCTACTTTACAAGGCAGGGGGGGGGGAATGAAAATGTTGCAGCTGAAAATACATAATGGTAGCCTGAGGCTTGGCACAATTTTATGAGAAAAAGTGCTTTGGGAGAGAGTTAATGAAAGTGAGAAAGTTGAATATTTAGCCATTTCAGCATCTGAATTCTTCAGAAAATGTTGGCCAATGTCTACTGAGGCTGAAGACAGGGAAAGCAGATTGTGATGTATAGAGAATAAGAATGTTGTCTGCACATTTCAAAATTGCAGTTTCAAAATATATGTATTGAATTATTAAGGACAAGTTAGAGTAGTCTTTTGAACGTTATCAGTTGCAGAGGTATCTTATCATTGGGCCAATTTCAATTCAGGCAGAAGGATGTCAAATACTACTAATTACAAAGGGTATGACTATTCATATACTGAACATATACTTTTTAGCCTGTTTGTTTCTGGTTTCTGTTTATCTTTATAAATCATCTAAAGCAACTTCTTTGAAGTAACGTAAGTAACTATGTCAACACACAAGAGCTTGATGGAATCCTGTGTGATCAACCTGGGTTGATGGCAACCTTTGAATGTTAAAAGAGGTGTGAGAAAAGTTCCCATTGCCACTTCTCTCTGTTTTTTTTTAATGTAGCACTTTTAGATCAGTGCTATTATAATAACATATCATAATGTAAAATACAATAAATTATTAAAAAAAGAATACAAAATAAAATAACATTAAATTTAAACTATAAAAGGCTTGTAAACTTATTCACTGGCCATACAAAGCCACTCTGGACTTTAGGCTGAGATAAGACACACATCTCTGTTGACAGCTGTTTTACTTCCCTTTCCAGTTAAATTACAATTACAAAGAGATTAGCTTTATAGGTTTTAGTAGCTTTACTTAATTCTCTAACTGCTTAGTTTTTGTATTTTCTTTTAGTCAATTTCCCTATAATTCACCTGATTTAATTGTATTTTATCCTATTAAAGTTTTGTGTCTAGTTGCAAATACCCATGCAATAAAATTCTACTTTTTGAAAGACCATATGTTTTTGTGAGTTTCTTTTTTTTTTTAATGAGAAAGTAGGACCTCAATTCTGAATATGGACCATACAATATATTCTGAAAACTTTTTCACATAGTTACTTCCAGTAAAAATAATTTAGGTTAACTTGTATAAAACTATACTGAAAACTTCATAACTTTGTTAGAGCAGAAAATATAATAATTACCCATAACCTTCTAAAAAAGAGAAGCTTAAACATTAGTTTACATCAAATTTCCATCACTGAAACCATGGTTGATTATTGTGACCTGTGGTTGAAGCAATAATCAGATTGAATTTAATTAAAACCATGAATTTTCTGATTCATAAATTGTTGGAAAGAAACTTAAGTATGACTTAAAGGATTGACTTTAAACAAATAAAAATACTATCCATTATATTCTTTGTAGTATTTCTTTAGTACTTGAAATTCTTGTACATTGTGGAAAAACAGTATAATTGTTTTGCAATTAAATTCTCACTCATTCTCTCTATATGACCAAGTTACTTAACATATTTCATTCATATTTAACTTTTTTTTTCAAACCACATTCATTCAGGGTACACTCATTTGACCATATTTTGTTTACTACATAGATTTCTAGCTACCCACTCCAATAACATTCACCTTACTTTTTATGTACCTTATAATATATCAAACTGTTGCAACAAAAGCATGCTGTTATGTACAACCACTTCAGTTCTTTTAAAAAAAATTCTCTCACAACAGGCCATATATAACTCACTAACTTTGTACCGGCATCTCCACAATTTAATTTTTCTTTAATCCTTTTCCCTTCTTTAAGGAACATTTTACCTAGACAATTAAAATTAAACCACCTGGAGATAATAGATAGATAGATAGATAGATAGATAGATAGATAGATAGATAGATAGATAGATAGATAGATAGATAGATAGGTGTGTGTGTGTGTGTGTGTGTGTGTGTAATTGGAATTGTTAGCTCCATTTTCCTTATTAAACATGGCTTCTGTAGTGACTGATATATTGATTTTCAGATTCATACTGCATGAATACAACATCTATCAAACATTTGCTACAGTCATTTGTGTTCTCAGCTAAGATCACACTATCATCTTCACAGAAAAATATACTTAGAGTCATGTGTTTAACCTATATACCTTAAACATTACTACATTCCTTACATATTTGTTCATAAACACATTTAAAAAATGAGAGAACATCACACATTCTTCTCCAACTTCCATGAGCCATTCACTAAACATTTATTTGTTATTTTTTATCATACTCTGCTGTTAGCATATTCACCATCCAATCTTCAATTCCATATTTGTGCAAAGCATTCCATAATTCAAGTTCATTCACTTTATTATATACTCTTTCTGATATAAAAATATTATTTCTCATATTTATGTATTCCTGAGTGACCTATAGACTGGCCTCCATATTGTCTTGTAGTATAAAGTTGCATTTAGAGTATGTATAACAATCATGGTTTCAGAGGCCATACAAATTGTTATTATTGTAAAACATGTTGTAGATCTCATTGTTCTTCCACACAAAAAAGCAATGCTTGGCTCCTATAGTTTTTAAAATGAAACTACTAATGCTTATTTTTTAAAATCTTCTGCCCAATTAAAACATATAGCTCTTAGACATCAAAATGATTTATTTATTTAATTAATAATTTAGCGTATGGCATCTTCTTGAAATTAAAAAGATATATATTCATATAACATAATGGCTAGTCCTGGCATAAATATCTTCAGTTCTGAAATTACATTATTTTAAAATTGTTATATTGGAGATAAATTAAAGATTTGGTAGGAATGAGAATCATCTACATGATTTATATAAATATGCACTAAAAGAATGAGAATTTTCAAAACAACTTGGTGAAACTTTCATATGGTCAGGAATGGTTAGTACAAAGCCTGCATGAAGATTCTTTGTTCTTTGCAGTACCAGTGCTTCCAACTATCAACCTGCTCATATTTAATGGGAAAAAGTTTTTCATGCTAAACAAATCAAATGAAAGTGTATAAAGTATACGATACATTTCAAAGATTTAAAAAAGACCTTGCCCAAACATTACAAAAATATTCCACACTCAAAAATTGTCAGAAATTATATCTGTTTGAACTCACTGCATCATTGCTTGCCCCGAGGCTGCCTTTTTGCAAGGGTATTGCCAGCTGCCAAAATATTAGCAATAGCAATAGCACTTAGACTTATATACCGCTTCACAGTGCTTTACAGCCCTCTCTAAGCGGTTCACAGAGTCAGCATATTGCCCCCAACAATCTGGGTCCTCATTTTGCCCACCTCAGAAGGATGGAAGGCTGAGTCAACCTTGAGCCGGTGAGATTTGAACCGCCGAACTGCAGCTAGCAGTCAGCTGAATATTGTCTCTTTACTGATATGGGATGAATAACAGAGTTTCCAAATAATGCATATGAAATTCTTAGATGGGTAGATGGTTAATTGGAAGAGTTTTACCAGTGAATAAAGTAAGTTATGATATGGAGGAAAGAAAAGAAGGTAGTTTTGTGGAGAAAGAAGGTGAAGTTGGAAAAGAAAGAAGCAGCGGAGAATTGGGAGCTGAATCTTTTAAACGAGGGGTCCCCGATCCGTGGTCCATGGACCAGCAACAGTCCACAGCATGCCAGCAGCCAGTCCGTGCAAACAAGCGAAGCCCACCCGCAGAATGCAGGCAGCACACAAAACCATGCCCCCTCCAGTCCGCAGAAAAACCTTTCTCCACAGAACCAGTCCTTGGTGCCCAAAAGGCTGTTTTAAACCCAAATGGTCAGTAAGAAGACAGGCAGAAACTGGAATTTGGGCTTCACTGAAGGCCAGTGGGTTGGTTTTTCGTTGGAAAGGTTTTTACTAACTTTGAGAAATGAGAAAATTTAAGACTTTTGAAAAATAATAGGAGTGCTGTGAACAAAGAGCTGCACCTATCTCAAAGCTGTGGCAATTTTTTTTCCTTTTGAGTGGTGTATGAGAGCTATTTATTAGATCAGGTACTGCAGCCTTCTGCAGATTGTAAGGGACATCTAAATTTTCCACAGAGTTCTGAACAAAAGAAACTTCATGTCATGTCTCCTTGATGGAAATAACAAAAATCAAGCAATCTTAGCTCTTTAACCAACCATTTACCACTTGAGCTGGTAGGGGAATGTGTTTCAGCAGTAGTGCCAGTGTATTAAATTAATTCAGTTACAGTCGTGGCAATGATCTTCGGAGTCCTGCAAGAATAGTAGTAGAATAATTAACTTCTAATTTCATTAAACTTTAAAATGGAATTAAAAAAATATATGCTTAACAAACTGAACAAATACACAGCTGAGTTCAGTTCTTTGTGCAGAAAGCCCATTTGTACTAACCTTCTCTGTGATTTATATTTTCCATTTCACTAAGTCATGAAGAATTCAGTAGATAGCTGAATAAATTGTTTAAATATGTAAATCTTCAGGGTATTCAGTAATATTTCTCCAAGGATTCCATCACAGTTTTCTTGCCTGATTACTCAAAATGGCATGAATCAGACGAGGAGGTATACTGCATTTTAATTTACTACAAATTTATTTTAGTGGCAAAGGCAAACAGCATATTTTCACTCAGATATACTCAGTAGGTTCTAAAATTTCTGAGTAAGAAGGCAAATCAGAGATCATTTGGTTATGCAAATATGATTAGAAAACAAAATTAATATGGTGCATCAATATCATTTAGTCATTTATGACTTAATTTGGAAAACACCACAACAATTAGTAATTTCACTTTTGACAATGGGACCTGGAAATATTTAAAATTGTATAAATCTCACCCTTATGGGTGGTGTGTGTCTTCCTCGATTTTAAATATTTTACTGAAGGTCTGGGAGTTTGAGGATTCTGCACAGTATCTTACCTGTTCCTAGCATTGCACTCTTCTGGGTAGAGAGCTCTGATGTCATTTTGGGATCTGTTGGAACCATTCTCCCAGCATAGAAGTCACAGCCCTGAGTGCTCCTACCACTACTGGGTCCATTTTGACCTTTACTTTCCATAAATATGTGATAGATGATAGATTATGCTGTATGATGCATAATGCTTGGTGCATGATGCATGATGATGCATGATGTATGATATGCTATCACTTATGGCTCCCCTCCCCTTCCCCCCACCCCTTGGGCATTTCTGTGTTTTAACTTTTTAGATCTTGGGATGCAAAAAAAAAATGTGGCATGTCAGTAAAATACACCAATGAAAGGAATTTAAAACAGTATGATTCACAGGTAGTGTGTTCTACTAAAGAAACTAGGCCATCCAAATCATTATAGATATATGATTTGCTTACAGTTTTTTTATTTTCCATTTTGTAACACAGAATAGAAGTTAATGACTAAAAATAAAGAAAGGGACTGGCATTGTATGGTCCCATTATTGAAGAACTTTTGCAGTGGGTGGTTTTTGAGTGTTGTGGCTTTACTGGAGATATGATCAAATACATACACAATACAATTTGTGGTTTTTCTCATTCCAATAAAAAGAAGTACCGTGTTTCCACAAAAATAAGACCCTGTCTTATATTTTTTTTGAACCCTGAAATAAGCGTTTGGCCTTATTGCCATGCACTCAAAAGCCCGATTGGGCTTATTATCAGGGGATATCTTATTTTGGGGAAAACAGGGTAAATATAAGCAAGTAGAAACTTCACATAGAAGATGTGCAGAAGCTAAGACTTAGGTCTGGTAAAGTCTTAAGATGTCTTAAGACAGTTGCTTTACTCTTTTTTCTGCAACAAAGCCAGAACCCACAACTGCACTACAGGTAGTCCTCAACTTACGACCACAATTGAGCCCAAAATTTCTGTTGTGAAGGGAGACATTTTTAAAGTGAGTTTTGCCCCATTTTACAACTTTTCTTGCCTCGATCGTTAAGTGAATCACTGCAGTTGATAAGTTAGCAACCTAATTGTTAAGTAAATCTGGCTTCCCCGTTGACGTTGCTTGTCAGAAGGTTGCAAAAGGTGATCACATGACCCTGGGAGACAGCAATGGCCATCAGTATGAACCAGTTGCCAAGCATCTGAATTTTAATCACATGATCATGGGGATGCTGCAAAAATTATCACTGTGAAAAACGGTCATAAGACATTTTTTTCAGTACCGTTATAACTTTGAACGGTCACTAAATGAACTGTTGTAAGTCGAGGACTACCTGTACTGCTAAGGTCTTCAGATTCTCAAGACAAGCTATGATTGCATTTAGTACATAGGTTGTTCTTTATTTCTGACCTTCCTCCTTTTCATGAATGGCCAGAATAACAAATATATATGATAGGTAGGAATAAGTACCTCATGGTGAGTCACACTCAAATAAATATGAATATGTATACATTATTGATTGTACTTTGAAAAGTGCCAATTAAAATGACCAGTATATTTTCCACTGGTCGAATCCTGAAGAAAATAATGTCTTATGTTTGAAGTCAATCAGTTTAAACTTGTACCATGTATGTTTTTTTTTTCCAAAGAGAAAATTGCACATTCATATTTAAAGTACCTACACCAAGTATTTTCCACTTACAAAATTCAGTAATAAATCCAGATTCTGAACTGATGTTCTCAGTTTGTCTCAGATCTGATTTAATACCCCTTTTTGTCTTGTATTCTTGTATGGATTGCACCAGTAGAGGCTAAACCAATTTCGTTGTATACATGACATACAATGACAATAAAGGCTTTGAAACTTTTCATTTGTGTATCAAATTTTATTAATTTTATTAAAATATAAAATACAAAGGAAAATAAAAAGTAATGGAAAACTAGGGGAAGGAAAAGAGGAAGAAGAAAAATGTGGGGTGGAGAGAGAAAAAGAAAAAAAAGGTGTTGACTTCCAACTCTCTTTGGCACAGTATACGATAATAACATTACAACCTCAACTTTTTACTTTTATACAATAGTATATGCTAACCATTTCTATAACAACAAACCTATCTAATCAACAAAAACAAAATTTCATTTTTTTTAATTCACAAGCATAACGTCTGGAACAGTAGTGGGGTCTAAATCCCGTTGCTACCGGTTCGCGCACGAGCATCGCAGAAGGGTCCCGGGCAGGTGGGTGGAGCCTCCCGCGCCGCCGCTACCAGTTCGCAGAACCCGGCCAAACCGGGAGCAACCCACCGCTGGTCTGGAAGCAATTTCCAAATAGAAACAAAATTAAATATATTCTCTTCTTTGGATAAAGAGCCGCGGTGGCGCAGTGGTTAGAGTGCAGTACTGCAGGCTACTTCTGCTGATCACCGGCTGCCAGCAGTTTGGCAGATCGAATCACCGGCTGCCAGCAGTTTGGCAGATCGAATCTCACCAAGCTCAAGGTTGACTCAGCCTTCCATCCTTCCGAGGTTGGTAAAATGAGGACCCAGATTGTTGGGGGCAATATGCTGATTCTGTAAACCGCTTAGAGAGGGCTGTAAAGCACTGTGAAGCGGTATATAAATCTAAGTGCTATTGCTATTGCTATAAAGGAATGGATTTAACAATCTCTGCCTTTCCTTGTTGTGAGAAATAATACAGTATATGTTTCTGTTTGCTCATTAAACTTTATAGACTGTCATAATTTATATTAATAAAATTCATTATATTCTTTCAGATTTTTTTAACCCTCAAGGAAAAAAAATACATTTTCTAAATTTAAGAACATTAAACTTTTCTTTAAAAACATTTCTAAAATCAATAAGTGATTTAATACCCCTTTTCATGTAAGGATTCTGAAAAACGTTTTTGTTCAGTTTCTGTATATAGATTCAGGTGTCTAATGATTCGATTGCAAAGAAAATTGAAGAAGCACAATAAACTATTGCAGTACTATTGCGGGGGCATATTTATTTGGGAGTACATTCCATTTAGTCCAATAAGTCTTTCTTAAATGTGCTTGGGATTACAGTTTTGAGCAATCCTATAATATACCTGCTTTGAAAAAGTGTAACTTAGAGTTAGTCAACATTTTTCAGCCTAATCCCCATGCCTGGGTTGTTCAGTGCATATACTGGCTAGAAGAATCAAATACAGTAAGCTATTTGAACTCTGCAGAAAAGACAAAATAGTATGTAAACGTTGATCTGTGGTCAGTATTTTTTTGCATATCTATTTGTGTAATAGCATTAATTACAATTAATTGGGTTACATAATCGTAATATTCTAACCATTAGTAGTTTCATTATCATTACAGTATAATAGGGACAAAAAAACCTTATGTATTTTTTTAGGTTTCTTATGATTAGATTTTTTTTTTAGACAAATGCTCTTGGTCCTAGAGGCCAAATACAGTATATGTTTCCTGAAAATATTTTAAATAATTTATATCTGTATTGCAGTCCTAAAATCTATAGCTAGGACATGATTTGCTCCAACTTGCAACAAAAAGATGCAAATGTTGCAGGAAAAAAACAGGCAAGCACAAAGGCAACAAATTAATGATCAATTTAGGTTTGTTTCATATAAAAGGAAAGAGAAAAATGGTTATATGCTCATTAATGTTAAAATAGGCAACTATTACTGTGTTTCCCCAAAAATAAGACCCTGTCTTATATTTTTTGAACCCTGAAATAAGCGCTTGGCCTTATTGCCATGCACTCAAAAGCCTGATTGGGATTATTATTAGGGGATGTCTTATTTTGGGGGAAACAGGGTAATATACTGGTAGCTTTATATGTTGGGGTGTGTGTGTGTGTGTGTGTGTGTGTGTGTGTGTCACTTTTATGGTAATAAATCTTCATTAACCTGGAATCTAAAGGTAATTTTAAAATTGGCTGCCAAATTTTAACATCTTTAGAAACTATCATAATCCCAATCAACATACTGGAAATATATAATTATTTAGGCAAAGGGAAGCACTAGGATAGGATAGGATAGGATAGGATAGGATAGGATAGGATAGGATAGGATAGGATAGGATAGGATAGGATAGGATAGGATAGGATAGGATAGGATAGGATAGGATAGGATAGGATAGGATAGGATAGGATAGGATAGGATAGGATAGGATAGGATAGAATTTTATTATCACTTTAAATGTATACTAATCAGCATCATTAAAATGAAATTTTGTTGCATTCAGCTCTCAGAGGATAACCATTATGCATATACCCACATACACACACATATATGACACTGAGAAATATAAGTGTGTGTATGTGGGTATATGCAGTATCTGCCAAGCTTGAGCATATCTGTAGTTATTAAGACAACACAGACATTCAGTCCAATCATGTAGTCTACACATACTGCAACCTCACTTCTGAAGTTTAATTACAACACATAATTCTAAAAGTGGAAGCATGAGTAATACTCAAGAAGATGAAGGGTTTGAATGCAGACATCAATCAACCAGATGCATGAAAAATTGTGAGGGCATATAATGTGATATATTTAGCTAGTGCAGAATGCTAGACAATGTAGTTTGAAATTCTATGAGCTTTATAGTACCAGGGATATAAGGAGTACTGTCAGTCCTTTGGACACTTCTTGAACAATTCATCAAAGTGATATTTAATCATTTTATCACCTTAGTGAGGCAAATTTGGTATATGTGTATATTTATAACATATACTTATGTTATTCAGAGTTATTTTGCAGTTACTTTGATTCCATGATGGCTGTCATGTATTTAGTCCAGTAATATTTTGCTGATTTTGGTTCTGCCACAATCTTTAATTTGATTCCATTTGTTATGTTTTTACCCCTAGATAATGTTTTATGTAGTTTTGTTGTAAGGTGACATCTCGGATGCTTCTAGAAAACAGCTTTGAAACCTGTTCCATAATTTTAAGGAAGTGTCCATTGTTTCACATGTGCAGCAGATTTAAAGAGTTGGGCAAGCTGGTATTCTTTTCAAAATATTTTGCCAGTGAAGAGAGTATGGTACAATCTTCTCTTGATGCTGATCTTTTTAGATGGCCTTTAAATGGCAGTTTCACTTCAATCTTTTTCCATTACAGAGTGCTCTTACACGATTTGCTTCCTCTTCATGGCAAGTCAGATAACCAGCCATATTTTTCCTGACTGGGAACATTACATTTGAAGACGGCAACAGTCTGGGTTTCTGAATGCATAAATCACGGTCCCTTCATTTTGTCACTACTGAGGATTTCCTTTCTGTTATACTTCTATCTGGTGGACAGCTCACTTTCAGTCTGTAGAGACTGATGATAGCTTTGAGAGTTACAATTGCAGATCCAAATCATCTGCCAATCTGAGACATTGAACTTGTATAACTTTCCTGAATAAAAAACAGGAACATTTAAAAAAAAATCTGTCATAGTAATGACATAACAATACCATGTTTCCCCAAAAATAAGACTGTCTTATATATATTTTTTGCCAACAAAAAAGGCACCAGGTCTTATTTTCGGGGGGTCTTCCACTGACTCACCTCACTTGCGTGCATCGTCCCCGGCTTCCTTTTTGCTGTCAGAGGCCTTCAGGAACTTGTTCCGCAGCCGGCAAGGCTGGCAAGGCTTTCCTGAAGGCCTCTGCAGCCGATAACAGAGCTCCAGATCAATCCGGAGTTCTGTTATCTGCTGCAGAGGCCTTCAGGAAAGGCTTGCCAGCTGCAGAAGAAATGGGCCGGCAAGGCAGGTGTCAGGGTGTGCGAGGCCTGGCTGCAATTGTCCGAAGGTAAGTAGTAAGGCACAGTAGTGGGTTCTAAAACCCTTTACTACCGGTTGGCGCGTGCGCACACGCAACACTTCTGCGCATGCGCAGAAGCATCCCGTGTGGGTAGGCGGAGCCTCCCGCCACCGCTACCAGCTCTAAGAACCAGGCCGAACCGGGAGCAACCCACTGCTGGTAGGGCAGCTCCACACACCCCCATCCCCACCCTGGCTTAATTTTTACCCGTGCACCCTGGAGTGGGTGGGGTCTTAATAAAGGCTTATTTTGGGAGTAGGGCTTATATTGGGTGCACATGTAAAAATCAAGCTAGGACTTACTTTCGGGGTAGGTTGTATTTTCAGGGAAACACTGTAGTTGTGTTTAAGAAACAGCCACTGAAATTGTAAATACTGTATACTGCCTTACTACTAAGGCTCCTCTTTTCATATTTTAGGAAAATAAACTATGAAACTCAGTGATTGACAATATAATATTCCAAAAATAATATACTTTGTTTGTCGCTTTGGTGGTCAAGACCTAATATTTTTTTATCTAATGCACCATAGATTTGTGTCATTCATATTGCACACAAAGAGCCTGGAGGATGAGTATTGTAAATTACATTTAAGATTTAGTACAATCCCAGCATAAGAGAGTAATATGAAAAAATGTTATTTGACAGAAAATAACATATACTGTCTGATAGCAAATGCTGAGATGCCAATTCTTATGAGTTTATTACAAACTATTCAATATCTTGTGTTTTGTTAAAACCCCAGGGACTCCAGTGCCTAGGTGAAAAGTGAGTCTTTCATTTCAGAAAACTCATCTCTTGATTACAAAAAAGGCAATGCCTGTCCCTCTAGGCATAAAACTTTTTAAAAGCTTTAAGGCCAAAAGGAGAAAGAATGCAATGAAACATATTTAACATTGTGAGACTTATCGTCATACTTTTTATTTTGAACATTTGAGTCATACATTTTGATAGACATCCAAGCTCTAAAATTCTGCCACAAGGATGTAATTTTAATTTTTGCCAGTTTATTTTCATCTTAAAATTTTAATGATTTGCACCCTATCTCTAGAGGTAAAACAAAAAAATAGTTGCCATCATTTTTATAAGCATAATTGTGAAGTAAAAGCAACCCAAAACAAACTTGTGAACAATTTATTTCTTAGTTGTTTTTCAGGGGTACAATAATATTACACCTTACTGAAAACAAGTTTGTGAGCAGATAGCTGCTATGAGATATATTTTTTACATTCATAAATAAAGAAAAGATTGGTAGCATTTTGGAGTGTGGTATTCTAGAAGTGCCAATTGTCTATGTATATCAGACATCATCTTTGTATGTCAGATGTTCTGGCAAGTGACTAGAAAAAACAATTACAGAAGATAAACAAATTATTAATTTAATAAAGCTCCTGTGATTAAGCCTCTTTTTATATTTTCTGTCAACTGCAGTTCACATAGAAATTACATTTTATTGTTTCTATGTCTGTAGAAGTAGAAAGAGGGGGAAAATCACATTTGCAAGGCAACAGGGAATGTTTTATTTACTGGGAAAAACATATTTTATTGTTGATACCATCATGGTTGTGGTTGTTGTTTTGCTTCAAGAATTTACTTATAGGAGTAAAAGAAACCCAAATAAAATAGAATTTGTTCCATGACATTTTTCAAAAGAATTTTGTGACAACTCAAGGATGTGTCATTGAGATAATAGACTGGGTGATCGCATGGTCTCCTTGGGCGTGACACCAGTGTTATACCAGGATGTGGCTGGGATGTGTCTTCTATCATACCGTAGAAAGCCCACTGGTCCCCTCGTGATCTAATCAGTAGCAGATGATAATATATGGTAGTGTTTGATTAGTGTACTATGGCAGAGTTGTTACGAATATAGGAAACAAGGTTGCTATTTTAATGTCATTTTAAGATTTAATGCTTCATTTTATATTCTTCTCCTTTCCTGTCCAGGATGGGTAAGATACAGTAGCTATTTTGCTAACATCAAGGCATATCTTTTACTCATCTGCCATCTTTTCATAATTATTCTGTAAGTCACTATGTGGTTATTTCAGTGCCTTCTGTACTCAAAATGCATACAGACAAAAGCCACACATTATCTATTCATGCTCAGTTGCTTTGTCTACTCGTATGATTATTTTCCCTGATGGTACATGAAAATGCTTCTTACGAATGTATAGGTTTCTCTAAAGAAAAATGGAAACAGTGAAAATTAATAAGATGTATCTCCTGCTATCCTTGCTAAATATTGGTCGCAAATAATTTCTAAGAAATTTGAACTAATCTGCCGTCCAACAATTTGTGGCAAAGATTAAGAACAACTACATTTTGATTCTGCTATCTCATAGTAGATCTTATTGGGTTAGGGTATAGTATGATATAGTCTTGTGGTTTGTAACTCAACCACTGAATCTAGTGGTAGACAATACCAATGAATTCACTGTTGACCTTCAGACTTCATATTATAAGTGTTGTCAAATGATGCTACTAGCTTACATACGGCCTCCTTTAACTAATGGGAAACTTTCCACTTATTTTTGTCCCTTTTTTCAAGCTAGGGAATGCATATGGAAGATTTTAAAATGAGATGATTTTGCTTGATCACATTTTTATAAGAATCCAGGTTGAGTTTGTATATACCTACATGGCTCCTTAATTATGATTCAAAGATGCCTTGCTTACCATTCTTTAATAATATTATGTTCTACATGATCCTCCTTATAGCTCCGTTATCCAAACCTTGTATTTATTTGCTGCAAAGGAATAAAATGGGGTTTTCCCTGGGTTTGCTAATGCATAATTTCTAATACTTCAGTGGCAACCTTTGTCTTTATATTTCCAGCTTTATTAATGAGACAAGTAGGTAGAACAAATTTATATTGGCATACTTTGAATTGTGTCACAGATTGGAAGAAAATCTGCTGTATGGGTTTGCCCTTTATCTTAGGGCGTCCCAATAATCAGGTTGCATTAAATGTTTGTTCAGCAAAATGCAGAAGAGATTATTTCAGAATGTTTTAATAACAGTGAAATAGGTAATTTTTTCTGCAAGTTTTTTTTCAAGAGTTTTATTCACATAAGCTGAATTATCATTCACCAAGTATGTCTGTAATTATTAATATATCTCTTATGCTCAAAGCAGTGGTGAAATCTAAAAATTTTCCCTACTGGTTCTGTGGGCATGGCTTATTTTGTGAGTGTGGCTTGGAGGTCAGGTGGGCGTGGCTTCAGGTGGGCATGGCTTGGTTGTCAGGTGACCGGGTGGGCGTGGCCAACTTGTAAAATGTGGTGAAACTCACTTAACAATGCTCTTGCTTAGCAACCAAAATTTTGGGCTCAATTGTGGTCATAAGTCTTTCTTTCTTTCTTTCTTTCTTTCTTTCTTTCTTTCTTTTTCCTCTCCTTTCCTTTCCTTATTCATCTATTCCTTTCCTTCCTTTCCTTTCCTTTCCTTTCCTTTCCTTTCCTTTCCTTTCATTTTTCCTTTTTTCCTTTCCTTTCCTTTCCTTACCTCCTTTCCTTTCCTTCCCTTCCTTCCTTCCTTCTTTCCTTCCTTTCTTCTTTCTTTCTTTCTTTCTTTCTTTCTTTCTTTCTTTCTTTCTTTCTTTCTTTCTTTCCTCTCTCCCCCTTTCTCTTTCTTTCTTTTTTTCTCTTTCCCTCTTCTCGGCGGCAGGAGAAGGAAGAAAGTGCTCTGGCCGGCGCTCGGCTTACCTTCCTGGTGAGACTCGGAGACCGCCCGGCACGCCCATCTGCCAGCTCTCCAGGCAGCACCACTGTCTCCCTGCCCCGCCAAGGCCCCCGCCAGCCTGAGGCCGGTGGAGCTCCATAGGTGTGCGCCCCGATGCTGCTCGGCCCGCAAAGGTCCCGGAGCCAAAGCCAGGAAGGCGAGAGGGGCAGCAGCAATGGCACTCCGGCCTGGCAGCGACACATCCCATCATGTGCCATCCCGGGCAGCATCGGGGCGTGCATCTACGGAGCTCCGCCAGCCTCAGGCTCGGGGGCTGGCGGGGGCCTTGGCAGGCAGGGAGACAGTGGCGCTGCCTGGAGAGCCGGCGGATGGGCGTGCCAGACAGTTTCCGAGCCTCGCCAGGAAGGTAATAGCAATAGCAATAGCACTTAGACTTATATACCGCTTTATAGTGCTTTACAGCCCTCTCTAAGCAGTTCACAGAGTCAGCATATTGCCCCCAACAGTCTGGGTCCTCATTTTACCCACCTCAGAAGGATGGAAGGCTGAGTCAACCTTGAGCCGGTGAGATTTGAACCGCTGAACTGCAGCTAGCAGTCAGCTGAAGTAGCCTGCAGTACTGCACTCTAACCACTGCGCCACCTCCGCTCTTGGTAAACCAAGTGCTGGCCGGGCCCACGCGCACTCCCGCCCACCCTTGCTCCAGCCGTCTCCCGGGAAGTTCGCGGGAAGTGGCAACAGGCAGATCTGGGCAGGGCGGAGCCGCTGGTGGAGTGCCCAGCGAGGAAGGAGTTTTCTGGCGCGGCACAGTTCTGGGATGGCGGAGAGCTTAATTGGGAGAGCCGGCGGTGGCGGCAGAGATTGCTTGGGAGAGCCCAAGCAAGCAAGCTCTCCACCATCCTGGAACCGCGCCGCGCCGGGTAGTTTTCTGGCATGGCGCAGTTCCAGGATGGCAGAGAGCTTGCTTGGGAGAGCCAGCAGTGGTGGCAGAGCACACCCTGCCCTTTGGGACCCTGAGAGCGGGGGGCCCAGTCCGGAAGCGGTGCGTCTCCTGAGAAGTGGCGGTGGGCAGAACTGGGCAGGGCGGAGCCGCCGGTGCAGCAGCGCCTGGTGAGGAAGGCTGGGCAGGGAGGCGTGGCCGATTGTCTTGTTCATGCCATGGGGCGGATGGGCTGGAAGAAGCGTGGTTGAGCAGGGCCGGGGCAGCACAGCCTATTGTGCCTTCTCTTGCCCCGCTCTCCATCCTGGAGGGCCATGCATCCCCCCCGCCAATCCTCCATACAAACCGCCCGCCTCATTTCTGCAAAGGTAGAGCCCTGCAGGGCGATCCAAAGAGGGGAGGGGGATGCTGTAGAAAAGGCCACCTTCCACCCGTGCCTCCCGTGCCGGCTCCACGGGATTTGGGGCTTCGAAGCAGCCCACTGGCTTCCCACCCGGCGCCACAGGCCGAGTTCCCAGAGTGGCGCCAGCGGTCGGCCGGGTCGATCCGCAAAGAGAGCAGGCAGGTGGCCGGGTGAGAAGCCAGTGGGCTGCTTTGGAGCCCCAAGCGCCGCGGAGCCAGCACGGGTGGAAGGCGGACTTTTCTGCAGCATCCCCCTCCCCTCTTTGGATTGCCCTGCAAGGGGTGGGGGGACTCTTCCTTTGCAGAAACGGGGCGGGCGCATGTGCAGCAGCCCCGGGACATCCGCTTGCCCTTCCGGAGCACCGCCGCCACCGCCCCTCTCAGTGTCTGCATTTCCACCAAGGGCCGCCCACCCACCCACTGGCCGGGCCGGGCTGGACGCCAACCTCGGAAGGCAAGCAGGCATGGGGAACCACCGGGAAGGCCACGTGGAAGGCCAACAAACATGGCAGGGCTGCAGGGAAGGGAGTAGGCTGCTACCTCCCTTCCCCACTGCCCTGACATGCTTGCTTGCCTTCCACGTGGCCTTCCGCTTGCCTGCCTTCGCAAGCTGGCCACAGGGACACCGGGAAGGCTGCGTGGAAGGCAGGAAAGCATGTTGGGGCTGCGGGGTGCGGGGAATGGAGTAGGGAAGGCAGGCTGGGACAGTGGGGGGGGCAGGGGCAGCTAGGTAGGCCACGACTTCGCAGGCTTACCTGGCAGGCAGATCAGGGGCGCAGCGCTTCAGGCAGGCAAGCTGCAGAGCAGAGACTGGGTGGGGCAGGGTGAGCGAGCAGCTACTGGGGGACCAGTTTGGGGGTGTGGCCACCCAGCCATCGCTACCAGTTCTCCGAACCATGGGCGGCCGCCGCTACTGGTATGCAGGAACCGGTCCGAACCAATAGCATTTCACCCCTGGCTCAAAGCACATAAGACACTAGTAAGAAGCATCTGCCCAAGAGCTAATAATCTGTTTGAGAAACTTGTTAAGAGCTGTGAAGAGAGATAAATTCAAAGTTCTCTGACAGCCTCCTTCTTCCCAGAGGTTTCCAGTAAAAGATAATTAGGAGAAATTCTCTTATAAAACCAATGAAGCAAAATCTTTATGTATAAAAATTACTCTATGGAGAAGGTAACAATGGGAAGGTAACAATCTCTTATGAAGCATTCCAGATAAAATCAATACAGACAGTCAAGCTAATTTAGTTAATCATTTACTTCTTGAATAAGCTCTCCCAGGCATTATAGCAAGAATGTTTCAGGGAGGTTATCTGAGCCTCTCGTTTGAATGTTTGTAGGAAAGCCCTTTTTCACACTTTCTTCTTTCTTTTTCTCTTGTTTTATAGAGCATGGAGGATAAATGGAATTTAGAATATTTGAGAAACTGAAGGTTGCTTTGTTCAGTCAAGAGTTTCAAATAGCCAGAAAATCAGAAAGTATTTATTAATTGAGCTCCTACCCCAATGACCCATAACAGAATTATAAAGCCATAGAGCTGTTTTTCACTCTTTCAGCCTTGATATAAATGAAATTGCATGGGAGAATTGTTCAGGGAAAGAAAAGCTGAATTCCATATATTCAACCTCTTGGTATGGGATTCATTTATCAGGGCTTGTCATAGGATTTATCTTATGTTATTATGTAGAGTGATGACTGGAATTCGTACTAGTGGATATTCTTTTGCAATAGAAGGTAGAACTGTATGCCTCATATATAAATTTTGGTGCCTCTGAAGTTTTGCAAACACAGCAGAAAGACAGATTATTATATTATTTGAACATAATATTTGTTTATAAAATACTAAGTTTTGTCTCATCTTTTATCTATCAATAAGCTTTATAAATGATTCCTTATCATTATAAGCTACCTGTTATAACATTTAAATTTAAGAATTAAAACACAAACATTGGCATAAATCAGAATTCATAATCTTTTGCAACATTATCAATGACCCAAAAAGTTAAAATGTAATCTCAGATGCCAAATAGATGGCACCCTGAGATCTGATTAATCACTAGGATCGCAAAACTTCCTGCAATAATGCTGCACCATTGACTCAAAATAAGGCTATCAAAGTACTTTATGGCAGGTTACACTTTCTATAAGCATAATCTAAGTCATTGCTTGTATTGATGCACTTGCTAGGAGTCTGGAAACTATTATAGAAAAATATATCTGCCAACATATATTATCACAAATTATACAAACAATAATTTAACAGGAGCCTTTGGGATCATCATGTCCAAATTCCTCAGCAAGACTAAATAGTTTCCTTTATTTTCTAACATCACAAGATTCATTCAGATGTATTGTATAGAGCCTTGAAGTTGGGTTTTTTTTTGCTCCTAGAGCAATCCACTTTCTTTGTTCAAAGTTTTTCCAAGCATCATTTCAATGAGCTAGTCCACTTGTGCATGTATATATTCATGATTGCATTCCTTTGATGAACTGAAGAGCTTGGATGGAAAATAATTCCACTGTAGAAGTGATGAAAATGTCGGACTCCATGCATACCATTCTGCTTGTTCATAAAACTTTGAACTTCCTACCTCTTAAGGTTAAGAAAATACTTACCAAAAAGCACAAAGAGGAACTGGATGCAAAATTTAACATGTTCTCTAACCCAATACATTGCCTCTAAGAGACCTACATAAAAATATGAGACTTTTCCTGCTTTGAGAGTTTAATTGACTTACCAAGCTGGGCTGATGTGGAATGTAGATGATATCAACTCAACCAAAAATGCTATGCAAATTGAAAACATTCCACAAACTGACAAAAAAATATATCTTTAAGTTTCCAGGGATAAAGGAAAAATTCAGAATTTGCTTTCCCAGAAAGTCAAAGCTATTAAATGCTATTCAAAACAGCTAAAAGCCATTTGATTCTCTCTTTTTTTGCAACTTCCTCCCATTGTGCAAATGTGAAGTTTGTTCTTTTCACTGATTTGAAGATAGTGAACAAAAGAAAAGAACCACTTCAATGTGAATTCAGTAAAAAGGACCCTGCTCAGACAATACAAATTTAAATATCTCTTTTGCAAAGATTTCCATGCTGAACAATCCAACTCTGCTAAAAAAGATTTGCTCCATTGAAAAATATGTATAGCATAATATGAAAAAACAGAAAAGGAACTAAAAGAGTTATTTTATTCTTAGTTTAATTTGAGAAAATTTATCTGATGCATACTATATGTATCAAAACCTAATGCAAATTAAGTTACTGTTTGCTCTGTTTTTTCTAACATCATTCTTGCCCTGATGTTAAGGAGTCTCTATTCTGCTTCAGGTGACCTGTTTGTGTTATTTTCTATTTTTAACACACCACCTCAGAGAGGTACATATTAACACACACACCTCAGAGAGGTACATATCATAATCAAAAATTGAAAGTTATACAAAACACCTCAGTATCAACCATAATAGCACCATTCACCAAGGAAATCCTCAAACTAAATGTTATATAAGTTAATAATATATATAATAATATATAATAACAGCTAACAGCAATTGTTAGTTTGGCCAACATCAGGAGGGATAAAGATATGAATTAATAAATGAACAATGTGCAGATATGTTATTTTGTTGTCATATTTTCTCTCAAAATAACATGTATGGCTCTCACAGTAACACATAAGATAGGCTATTGTGAAAGGCACTGACAAACTTATTCAATCAGGACTCTGGTCAAGTAGGAATTTGAATCTGGGTTTCCCTTGTGCCAGGCTTGTACCTTAATCCAAGGATGCCCAGTATGTTGAACCAATCCCTGACATTTTACCTGTTTAAAATATTGGAAATATTCTGTTTTTTTAAAGGAGAGCTACTTTAAAGCAAAGTGGCAGCCTTCAGAATAATTTTATTTTTAAAGTTGCCTTTATATTTGAACCCCATAAATGTTTCTCAACAATAAAACTGATAGAGAACTACAACTTTTATCTGAATGGGTAATTGTTGCCATGAAAATATTTATGTAGCACAGGGGTGTCAAACTCGTGGCCCGCGGGCCGGATGCGCTACATGCTGGCCACGCCCACCCCCGTTTTAGCGAAAGGGGGAAAGTCACAATACGTCATGTGATGACAGCATGACGATGCGAGTTGACACCCCTGATATAGCAGGTTCCCAAAAGTCCAAATATATACAAAGGCTTGAAAACTTTGGAGATCATACCCGAACAGTACCCTACTTCTGAAATAGAATAAAGGTGTCACTGCTCTGAATCTGGAAATAAGATGTGTTTGTCTGTCTGCTTGTTTTGTAATGCCCCAGTATAGACAATTAATTGAAAAGATTATCTTTTGGTATATGAAATCTGAAATTCACTTAGTGTCTATGTATGCCAGTTGCCCAGCCGCTGACTGACTGGTAACCTCTCTGCCTCTTGACATCTTTTCTTTACAGCTGCCAGTAACATTAGAGGATGTCTTTCCCCTCTAACACCTGAAAATCAGCACCATGAAAGTAAAGTAATCTTTCATGTCACAAATTCAGCTGGGATGACCTTGTGAAAAGCTCAGAGTACAGTGGAGATACCATAGCTGAATACATTTATAAGATAAAGGTTCAGTCTTACAAAGTGCTTTGATACAAGTGTGTCAAAAGGAAAGAAAAATTTGTTCTTATAATGCAAACTATAGTGGAATCTTCCATAAGCCATTTTTTTGTGCACATGGTTGTGGTTTTACTATATTCAACTGTAAATTATAACTAGATACCAAAGAATATATAACAAGGAGGGATAGAACAGATTTATTTTCCTGTTAAACCTTGAGGTCATTGTTTCAAAACAAACAGCTTGTAGATAAGAGTTCTACAGAAATCTGGCTTGGCTTGGCTTGGCTTGGCATTGTATTCTCCCAATGGTCTTATCTCCTCTTTTGAGTTGTCACTCTGTATTGCATTTTGTGCATGATATATATTTTAATTGGCAGTGAGAAACATGCATTGCAGTCTTACTGAAATGGCTCTTTATGGCTACTGTGGAGTGGAGCCATAAATTGAGGATGCATCATTTAGTTTCTGGAGAATGAATAATTTATAATGAACATAATTCCTTTTTATGAGTCCTATTCATTAGGGGAAATTCAGTAGGAAAACACACCCTTTTGTTATGTGTCCCAAGGTGGGTTGAAGCAGTACTTATATGATTCAAGAGGAGATTTAAAGATCATGTTTTAAGAAGCCCTTGAGCCCTACATCATGTGGTGAGATTCTTATATATAAACCAAAACCTATATAAAATTAAATATATACTATAGAATATATACCGTACTGGACCTATCACAGAACATCTTGGAAACATCCCCTTCAGTGTTCTTAATTTACCCAAATGTGTTAGCTACAAATAGGTCATCCCTAACCAGTCCATGATCATAGGCATTCAGGGTTCTTGCAAATGAGCCCCAAAGATTTGGCAAAGAAACAACAAATGAGAAGCAGTGAGAAAAATGCATGGGGGAAAAAGTCTTTTTACCGAGCTTTTGGGATATTTATCGCTATTTTTCATTACCCAAGGAAAGATACAGTTTTCTCCCTATTCTACACAAAACATTTATTAGAGAGGTTAGGCTGAGAAAAATTGATATTTGGTGTACTGAAATTGCTGATATGCTCAGATGTAGAAAAAAATGTGCCCACAGATTTCTTTTAGAGCAGAATTGGTTTGACAATATGTAACTTCGTCATTATACAGATGACAATAATGCAGATATTCCCAGCATAATATGCTTAGCTCTAAAATTTCATAAAGCTGAGCATAAGTTTAATCAGCCCAAATCTAAACACAAGGAGATTGTTTCAATTAAATAGAAGTTTGAAATATTAAATTCACATGTACCAACAATATGGATTAGACTGATTCTCACATCATCTGCAATTTTTCCAATTAATCCACTATTGCTTGTTGCTTTTCCATATAATATTACCAAAAGCACTAAAACAAGCAAAAAGTCCATATAATAAAAGTGCATGAATAACAAAATAAACTGTGACTGTGATCAGTAGTCTGATAACAAATTTGTAATTATCAGATCAGAAACAAATACACAATAAAGGGCAATATTTTAGTCCTTCTTCTAAAAACATTCTATGTTTTTCATTTCCTTGAAAGTCAAGCTTAATGAGCATCTCTTTGTTCTTGGAAGTAGAATACCTTAAGATCAGCAAGATCAATTTTATTAGCATCTAGATTCTGGTTGTGTAATTTATTTACCATCTAAGATACAATTTCCAAGGATAGAAAAAAAGCAAATTGCATTGCCATCAACCAGAATGTATTAAATTTATCTTTGCCTCCAATTCTTCTTATTTTGCCTTCTATTCTAGTATAATAAGAAATTTGATGTTGGCTACAGGTTGGATAAAAATATCCATCAACCCATGCAGCTTCTGCCACAAGTAATATTTTGCTTGTGTAAATGTCTTTTATTATTCAAGGTAATTTTTAAAATAAAATAAAAAGCACCTTAATCTATCAGCTGTTCCAGTTGATTGAACCCTAATACTGTAGTTATTTTAAGGTAAGCAATTCTCCTTCAACTGTTTTGGCCAGCAGCATTTATGGGGAGAACCAAAACAGGCTAAATATCAGCTGTAGCATTGAAATAGAAGGCCTAGCTCACAAATACAGATAGAAAATTCAGCCTTTTCTTCTATACGGGAGTAGAAAGCTTTGCTTTCATCATTATCAGACAAAAGTTACTGAAGCTGAGAAAAGAGAAGATTGACATCATCCTCCATCTTGCATTAAAATTTGAAATAGGAAAAAGGGAAACTCAGGAAAATTGAAATAAAGAAATAAGGTTTGAGTTACTATTTCTGAAGGAAGAAGTCTAAGAAGGCATTTGCATTGGAATGTTGTCATTTATTTTTCAATGCTATGTAAATCTCCTGGCCTATTTTTCTTTCTTTTTTAAAATCTATTTTTATTTCAAAAAAAGTTAAAATACAAAGCATAAAAAAAATTAAAGAAACAAAAAACAACAACAAAGCAAACAAGAAATTAAAAAAGAAAAAAGTGCATTAAAAAGACTAATACATATATACATATTGTCCCCCCCCAACTGAATGCTGATTAATATATTACAACAATATTAGTTTTGCCCTTGCGAAACAGGCCCAAAGAATTTTAAACTACTAAACTATTAATTCTATTTGCAAGGTGTTAACCTGTCATCTATATACTATATTAATGACAAAATAGTTAACAGAAGAACAATAATAATAATAAAAAAGACAATATTAAAATTCCAAAACCCTCTGTTAACAAACTGTTATTGTAATCAACTTGTAGAAAATTTACCACAGCTTCTTAACTATCTCAAATTTTCCCAAGAAATAACACTGATTGGGCCTGAATCAAATATCCATGTTTGTTTCTTAATACCATCTCTTATCAATTGTTGTCTGATTAGCTACAATAACTCTGATCTCGTAAGCCTATCTTCTCCAAAAAAAATCTAGATAAACTTGTTCCCCAGTTAAATGTGATAAATTAATTTCCCAATCCCCTTCAGTCCATTTTAAAAAGTCTAGTTTATCACATATCCACTCAGATAATTTTCGGCTGTTGCATAAGAGTGCAGGTTTGAACTTCAGAGAGATATATGGAGTCGACTGTTATTTCTAAATCTAAGTCCATATTTCTTTCCAGTGAATCTACTGGTTTTGAATCACATTCCTTTTGTGGGTTTTTAAAAAAACACTTTTTAAAAAAAGCTTTCAGTTAAGAAAGGTGCTTTTTCAAGAGGCAACTGGACTTTCTGGTTTTTCTTTGGTTTCGCTTCTCATCCAAGAAGCTTCTTCAGCTTTGACTGGATGGTGGGGAATGGAAGGATTTATATTCCTTGCAGACAGCTAGACATTTGCATTCTTTTTGCTAAATGCTCTCGTTTATTAAAAACATACATTTCAACCTAACAGAATATTCTCATTGCACATGTGGCAAAAAGGACAAAGACTGTTTTCCCCAAATATCTTCATTTAAATTTCTTTCTTAATTAAAGGATTTCAGTCTAAAGTTTTGAAATAAAGACAAATTCATAAAATACAAAATCCCTGTAGTAAATGTCCAATAAAAATGTAAAGCAAGTAAAATCACTTTCACTATTCACGGACACTCCATGGTTCCTTATTGTTAGATAGTGGGTAGAGATGACAGGAGACAGACTTCCAAGCAGCTCTTTATTTCAGCTCTTGTATCAGCAACCAGCAAAGAGCAGTCTGACAGCTTGCCCTTTTATAGGGAGCTGTCAGACAGACCAGCCAATAGCGTTTGAGCTTTTTCCCGCTCAAACGCTGGACCTGGTTGGAACCATGCAACACAGATTAAACAGCTAGAACATAATGTCAGACAGACCAGCCAATAGCGTTTGAGCTTTTTCCCGCTCAAACGCTGGACCTGGTTGGAACCATGCAACACAGTTATAACAGTTAGAACATAACACCCCTCCCCTACTGGATGGAGCAGTCCAGCATACGTAATCACGCAGGTAGGCGGGGCGTTTAGG
>QLTV01002302.1:876586-897870 GCA_003457575.1 Thermophis baileyi | reverse complement strand
GACACCGCGGCAGAGAGCAGGCAGAAAGGAAGCTGCCTGGCTGGTTGGAATCGCTGAAGAAGCAGTCACGGTTCTCCTGAACCCAAGCCCTCGTCGCCACTGTTAGATAGTGGGTAGAGATGACAGGAGACAGACTTCCAAGCAGCTCTTTATTTCAGCTCTTGTATCAGCAACCAGCAAAGAGCAGTCTGACAGCTTGCCCTTTTATAGNGAAGTTGGACATCGCGGCAGAGAGAAGGCAGAAAAGCAGCTGCCTGGCTGGTTGGAATCGCTGAAGAAGCAGTCACGGTTCTCCTGAACCCAAGCCCTCGTCGCCACTGTTAGATAGTGGGTAGAGATGACAGGAGACAGACTTCCAAGCAGCTCTTTATTTCAGCTCTTGTATCAGCAACCAGCAAAGAGCAGTCTGACAGCTTGCCCTTTTATAGGGAGCTGTCAGACAGACCAGCCAATAGCGTTTGAGCTTTTTCCCGCTCAAACGCTGGACCTGGTTGGAACCATGCAACACAGTTATAACAGTTAGAACATAACACCTATGGAAAAGCAAAAGTTATTCAAAACAACAACATAATTCAAAGGGGGAAAAAAAAACAGAATCCAGCAGGGGTTAACATAAATCAGCATTCAGCCAACCAGTCAACTTTTAAAGATAAGACAAAGTAAAACAGAGGATTCAAAAAGTGAAGTTAAACTGAGGCATGCTTAAGAAATTGAACTGCCAAGAGGAAGCTATTTGCCCATTGACTTTACAACCACTCCCAAATGGGACTGAAATCTTCAAAACTCCTCTTCCCAGGTAGATCTACGGCTGTCCAAAAGCTGTCTTGGGTCATTTCTAAGTGCTCCCATTCAAATCCAGGGAGCAGCACTGTCAATAGCAATAGCAATAGCACTTAGACTTATATAGCGCTTCATAGTGCTTTACAGCCCTCTCTAAGCGGTTTACAGAATCAGCATATTGCCCCCAACAATCTGGGTCCTCATTTTACCGACCTCGGAAGGATGGATGGCTGAGTCAACCTTGAGCCTGGTGAGATTCGATCTGCCAAACTGCTGGCAGCAGGTGATCAGCAGAAGTAGCCTGCAGTACTGCACTCTAACCACTGCGCCACCGCGGCTCAAAGAAACAGCTTTGGTAGCAAAATCAGCAGATCATCTGCAAGAGACAAATGTTCCCTTGCTATTGTCCCAAAGGTGCTTTTTCAAGAAGCAACTGGACTTTCTAGGGTTTTTTTTCAAGACGTTTCGCTTCTCATCCAAGAAGTTTCTTCAGCTCTGACTGGATTGAAAAAGTACCTTTGGGACAACCATGACCTGGATGACTGAGAATCTCCATAGACATTTCCCTTGCCATTCAGCAGCCATGTTGGAGAGGAAATCCTATCCTGGCTTATTTTAATTTTATTTGCCTTATTTTTCTGTGCAGACTCAATAATTGTGTACATCAAACTTTTATGCATCTGTCAGATTGTGCAGGAGTAATATTTAAGTTTAAAGTCTTTCGTGATTCAGAATATGACTTTAAAATCTTGCTGCAAATTCCTACAGCAAATATTTATTTATTTATCAGCACTCTTTGGTGTCTGTCTAGATTACAATTTTTTTTTAAAAAAATATTTTTTTGAAAACTGCCATTCTCCTATATTTCCAACAGCTTCATATTTACAGTACTTCCTCCAATATTAAACATATAAAGTCTAAAAGAGTTGTTACACTTTTAGTTATTTCCTTTTCAATAAATTTTGATTTTATTTCTTTATTGTAAGATTGACCTATCTCCTATGGAAGGACTGAAATTTCTAGCGATATGCTTCAGTATGATATGACCAAAAAATGGCAACTATAGGAATTATTCCATTATTTATTCATTTATTTATAGTTGTCAGAAAATCAGCACAACATATGAGAACCATATCTCTTACACTCCAGAATTAAGGTATCACACAAGGACTTCCCTGGAAGATAGATAGTATTAGAAATTACTTAATGTCTATCTAACATAGGATTAGAGACAGGATATGAAGATATGAAAAGCCCAAGGGCTTCTGGGAAAGTTTGAGACCTTAAGCCTTCCATCCAGGGATGGTTTCTAACTTACCTTGCTGCCGGTTCGCTTCCTCCCGTGCCACGTGGCCGTGCCTCATTGGCGTGCGTGCGCTTTGTGCGCGTGTGCATGCGCAGTGCAAAAAAATAAAAAAAATCCCCCCCAAAAAAGCCAAAAACAACATGGTGATGCATGTGCAGTGCCAGAAACTCGGCTTCTGCGCATGCGCAGAAGGAAAAAAAACCGGGAAAAAATTCCCCAAAAAAAATTTCAAAAAAAAAAAATTTAAAAAAAGATGGCGGCATCCATGGACCGGCACCAACTGAACCAGCTCCGTGACATCATTGTGACATCACCAGCGGGTCGCTACCGGTTCGGGTGAACCGGTCCGAACCGGGAGGAACCCACCTCTGCTTCCATCCTAGAACAGTCCATGGTCTGCTACAAAGGAATGATTCATACTTTTTTTTTTTTAGGTAGGGGAGGGAGGTTCTAATAACTGTCCTAATGCTAGGGTGAATAAATGTATATATAATGTGTTCTGTTACTTAATTATGCTTATGTAATTTGATTTCCCTTCACTTAATTCTAGGCACTAAAATTAAATTAAATTATCATAATAAATGAAATTATTCTATGCAAATATGCACAAAACAAGGAAGGAAGAAGGGAATTTCTCAAAAAAAAAGTTTTCTGAAAAAAATTGGTAGGTTAAAAATTAGGAAATTATATTAAAAATTATTAGTTTTGTTTTTCCAAGCATATTACATAAAGTATTTCTGCATTCATAGAATAATTTGCTGAGTCTTAAAAAAAACCTGGATATTGCAATTGCAGGCTTTTTTTGAATTTGCCACATAATGTTGTGGGTAGAGCAGAGAAAGGAAAATGCAGTTAGCACCCACTTATAGCAGAGGAAAAACAGGGAGATTTAATAACGTGTCTGTAATAATCATTATGTCACTATATCTCTCTCTTTGAGACTTCCTACAATAACTACGATACAGTACTCTTGTGAGCAGCTGTAATTACAGATTGGCTAGTGGGGTCTGCCTTGTGCACCACAATTTGTTTACTTAGAAGCGATCTCTCAATTGTGAATGAAACCTTCATATGGCCTTTAGTTTCTTTATTACCTTCTAATTAATTTTGCATTAGAAGTTTATTAAACACATACATTTCAACATAACAGAATATTCTCATTGCACATGTGGCAAAAAGGACAAAGACTGTTTTCCCCAAGTATCTTTGTTTAAATTTCTTTCCTAATTAAAGGATTTCAGTCTGAAGTTTTAAAATAAAGATGATAAAAATGTCAGCTTTTGAAAGGTGTCCAGCTTCTTACTGTGCAATCCTTGAATTGGAACACTGTGACAATAGAATGATCCTGCAAACTCAGTGCCCTGCAGCAACAAATTGGCCAGAAAGAAAGAAAATTGGAATGTGGTGCCTTTAAATGATTCCTATTGAAATCTTCAGACTTGAAATCTTGGGCTTAGACAACTTAGAACTACGTCGCCTTAGAACCGATCTAAATGTAGTTCATAAAATTATCTGCCACAATGTCCTACCTGTCAATGACTACTTCAGCTTCAACCACAACAATACACGAGCACACAATAGATACAAACTTAATGTAAACCGCTCCAAACTCGACTGCAGAAAATATGACTTCAGCAACAGAGTGGTCAATACCTGGAATTCACTACCTGACTCTGTGGTTTCTTCCCCAAACCCCAAAAACTTTAACCTTAGACTGTCTACTGTAGACCTCACCCCATTCCTAAGAGGTCTGTAAGGGGCGTGCATAAGCGCACCAGCGTGCCTACCGTCCCTGTCCTACTGTCCTATTGTCCTCATCTATCTGTATTCACTTTGATTATGTTTATGTTTATACCTATACCTGCTATCTTGTACATGTTTGACAAACAAACAAACAAACAAATAAACAAATAAATAAAATATTGTGAAGCAATGGAAGAAAATAATTTGGACCACGTTGCTTAAGTTTCTCTCCTCTTCCTCTCCCACTCCTCCTTTTCAGACTTTCCCAAACTCAAATATTCTGAAATGAGACTTCAAGGGAAATAGAAGATGGGATCTTTTCACTTTTGAGAACAGAGTCCAAACTCCAAACTTGATCCATGGAAAAAACAGCCTTTGGGCTGATGGCTCCATCTGTAGCCAGCTGTACCATTAGCAAATGAAGGTGAACATACGTGTCCCAGGATAATGTTGCAGGATCCAATCTGGGTCGGTTACCTAGCGAGAAGTTCCCTGAAGAAGTTCCAGCATGAGTCCCAAACCTCCTAAGACAAAACCTCTGGTCCCGGTGACTGACCCAGATTGGATCCTGTACCATTAGCATCACATAACACATTTTGAATTTTATGAAGATGAGGCATCATCTAAGTAATTATTATTAAATTTTTACTACTACAGATAAGCAGAAGTAATTTTGATATCAACTGCCAAAAGAATTGTGTACCTGAATGCTGTCCCAGGCAGAAAAAGGTCCTGGCTGCGTCTGTGATTTCCTAAGTCCTTGCTGTTAGTATGGAAGGTACCCGTCCACAAATGCAGGTCCTCCTTGGGACTGTTTCTTCTGAACTACTAGATTATATAAACATGCTTAACTTCAACTAAAAAATGTGGTGGTTTTTGAAATGAAGCCTATCAGGCTTCCCTTCCCCTGCTTGATTCCCCCTTGCTTTTTCTGCTCCAGATGTAGAAAGGGAAAAAAAAATATGGATTAAGTGTTTGAAATGCTGACATTTATAACATCCATCTCTAACTTTATCCTTGTCCTTGATTTCTGATTGTGATTTGTTTCCACATTGATGTGTGGGTGGAAAGTGAAAGGGGATTATGTAAGTACTGTATGTAATAATGCTTTAGGTAAACTTTTTGTAGAAGTACATTTATTGTGAACAACAGGGACTGCTAATGACAAGCCTCTACATTCTTTGCATGAGGGTGCCATTTCTGGGCTGGAATACCTTACTGACTCAGTAGTCTTAATGTTACAGGGTTTGGATTTGGGTTTGTTCCAGGAAAAATACTGCCAACCATTTACTTTTTAAAATGTAGATGGTGCCCCAATTCAGCGCTATAACTCTATAGTGTTTCAATATAAACAATAATAAACAATAACAGTAATAATCACTAATGTGTGACATGGCCTCTTACCCTCTTCCAATAAGAATTTACTATTCTGGCTACAGTGCTTAGAGAAATAACTGTATTTTTAAAGCTTTCCTAAAGAACAGGAAGCTCAGGAGCTACCAAATAATCAGAGGGAAGATCTTTTGGAACAGCAGATTCAGCAGAAATGTAAACAAGAATATTGTTATATTGTTATATTCTCAGTGGTATATTGAAGTTCTTAGAGATGAATTAATGTCTAAACAAATCCCATCCAGGTAATATGTATGGGACAATGGGCGGCATCTGATAACATTCCATCTTTCACATCCTCTCTGTCCCTGCCCATTTTTCATGCATTTTTAGCACAATAGTTGAAAGAAAAATTGGAGGTTTACCTGTCCTTTCAAATTTTTCTTAGAATGTAAGATATAGGAATTGAGACATTGGAACAGTCAGGGCTTTTGGGACTTGATTCATTTGTTTATTAATTTAGATTTAGAAGCCACCCAACTCCACATGTCTACAAGAACTGTAACCAGTTTCAGAGGAAGAAAGAGAATTTCCATAATCCAGACCTCCCACTCCCACAGCAGTGCAAAAGGATACTCTTGATCATATCCATAGTTTTTTGAGAGATAAAGATGGACAGAATGGATGCATCACCCCATCCTGGCTCCACCAAAGGTCATTGACTAATGCAACCAATGATATCTTTGTACAATACCACAGCCTGAATCCCAACTAAAATAGGTCCAGATAATCTGCTTAAATTTATTTACTGCCCAACTTCCAACAATTCTGAATGGTTACAAATATAAATATTAAAACCCAGAGGGGAAAATAGACAAAAGTGAAGAGTAGCAAAAAAACCCAGAGGGGAAAAAAGACAAAAGGGAAGAATAGCAAAAAAAAAAAAAAAACTGAATGGAAATGTAAGAAAATAAACTCACATAGCCCAAAAGGGGATTTCACTCACTTTTACCAAAGGCCTAGGTGAAGAGGCAAGTCTTTATAACCCTTCCCAGCAACAGCAGATGGGGGCAATCTGAATCTTGAGAGAACCTCATTCCAGAGACAGATGGTAGTGAACACTTCTATATCCCATTAAATGCCATTGTTTCATCAAAGGAACCCAGAATGTGCAAACCTGTCAGACTAGCCAGGTAGGGTTTATAAGTAATAACAAGGACCTTAAACTGCACTGAGATAGAAACTGGCAACCAATGCAGGTAAAGAAGCAAAGATGTTACTATCCACACCTCTGCATTTTGGACAAACTGAAGGTTTTGGGTAGTCTTGAAAGGCAGTCCTATGTAAACGATGTTGCCGTAGTTAAACTGTAAAGTGACCAGGATGTGAGTGACTGTCTGAAGCCCCCCCCCTCCCGCAAATCTAGGAACCACATGGGGTTATGCAGAATCCTTTGTGGCCATAGCTGCCACCTGCTCATTAGCAGGAGCTGTTACTTCAGGAAGGTCCTGAGATTGTGAACGGGGAAATCCAATCCCATTTAAGGTCAGAGATGGGAGCAGAAATAATTAAATATAATTAATCATTATTTTAAATCAGAGTTCCCCAATGTTTCCGGCTTTGCGGACCAGTGGGGAGGAATGATTCTACGTGAGCGACCGGCAAGTGCACATGCATGCAACTGCATTTGCACGAGCGGCGTGCATGTGCGCCTGCTGCTCACACAAATGGAGCATGCATGCAGCCATGCATGCACTCACCCGCTGCTTGCACACTCGCTGGCTGTTTCTGCAGCCTGGTTACAATCCCCTCAAGCAAGGCCCACTAGTGGGCCGTGGGCCACAGTTTGGGGACCCCTGTTTTAAAAGACCATGACATATTGGATAAGTTTTGTATTTTATGTGCAGAAAATATCAAATTAAAATTTCAAGGTTTATACTTTTAAAATAAAAAAAAAATTGGATAGTTCTGTTGAAGACATGGGAACAGTTGCTGCCTGTCACCAAAATATGGCTAGTGGCTACATTGATTTAGTATCAAACAATTTTGTGTGATTTCTGACAGGGAAACTTCCAGTATGCAATGGATTGTTCAGACAGCATGTTTCTTTCTTTGTTTTCCACTAAATATCTTTTCTTCTTCAGCTTTGTAACTTTGACTTGATTTTATAGTTTTATGCCTGAAAGATCCCCTATCACTAAGAAAGCGAAAACCAAATAAAAAAATATCAAAGGAAACTTTTGCATCTACAGTCTCAGTTTGATATTTTCCATCATTAAGGCACGGCAGTGGAATGGTTTTTTTTCCTCATTATGCAACTATATTTAGATTATTTATCTGTTCCTTTATCTATCTGAAACAAATTCTTAATTGCCATACTTCTTCAAACTGGACTTCTGCTGAGGAAGCAAAGATTGTAACAAAATTGTCTCAAACCTCTTAAGCATTATACCAATTTAACAATCTAAACAACTATCTGCTAAGATCATAAAGCCTCCCATTAAATAGTTGCAATTATAGTTATTGACTTGTTGCTGTGCCAGCATATGCAGGTAATAATGAAGCCATTAATAAAACTTTATATTCAGGACTTGACATTAAATATTTCCTAAGTGTTTGCTCTCAGCTTTAACTAGGTTTCATGTTTAGCTTTTGAGATTTACAATCCTGATCATTAAAATATTCAGATATTAATTCCTTTGGTATATGTTAAGTTGCGCGGGAAGAATAGCCGAGACGTAGGAACAGTTCAGCACCTTTATTGGAAACTGCAAAGGACTAACACGGACTGCCGGCTGGCGGCAAGGAAACCGCTTTTAAGGGCTTCCCTGCCGCCTGCTGTCCACTGACAGCAGTTTATTTCTCCCGCCGCTGACTAAGCCAATCAGCGGTGGGTATGCAAATACGTACTCCGTGCGTCAGTACGTAACAGTATACATACTCTAGGACATATTGCCACAGTTCCCTTATGAGCTACTTTCTAAATTATATACTATATATTTACCTCGCTCTATGATCATTATATAAGATTGTATGATTGGTGCTGAGTATTGTTGAAAGCTGACATACATTTGCCTAATCTGCATATAGTTATACAAGTTTGCCTAGTCATCGGTATTAGGGCCATCATTTGCAGAGAATAGAAAATGCAGATGCAAATGTTCATGAACATACAATTACATTAAGAAGGTAGTGTTAATGGAAAAAAATGAATCTATTTGAATGCATTCAAAGGAAATGATTGACGCTGAAAAATATTTAACCTGAAATATTTCATCTCAAAAAATCCCTTATACTTTTGTAAGATAAATAAGATAAAAGCAGCTTCTGACTACAGTGCAAGTATTAAGATGAAAAAAATATGCCTATAGAAAAATATTAATAAAGAAATCAGTATTCAAAACTCTTCTTGGAAAGAAACTTAACAGATCTTCAGAAAAGGAGAGTCCATCAGATGAAGTTCCTTCTAAAGAGACATCATTTTCACATCAGAGTGAAGTGGCTGTTATGAAGGAGTAGCTTATTGCTAGGTCCTTTGGGTTTTTTCTCGCTCACATGCACAAATTATTTTGGTGAGCTTTGAACAGTATACATTTTGATATTGTTGGATGATATGCAGATAAAAGCTTTGAGTAATCTCTGATGGCTAAATCAAATTTTGAGGGTTCTAATTGATAATTAGATTGGCAGGAAAATAAAGTAAATTGATAGTAAAGTGCCTGTTTTTCCATTAATTGTTAAACACATTTGTTTTAAACTTTTTATAGTGTTCAGCCTTTCTCTAAAAAGCTGAAATGTACTTATGGCCCCAGAAAAAGCATCATACAATTAAACATAGCATTCCATAAGAGAGCATTAAGGGTTGGCTGCATAACTATTACAAACTATATCTACTAAACCCTACTTGAATGCTTCCCTTTATATTTGAATGCTAAACTCTTTATATCCCTCCATTTCTAGTTAAACATATCTCCTCTATTTCCTCTCTTCAAATAAGTAAAAAATTTAAAACATTGTCATACAATCCTATCAACAAAAATCCATTAAACATTACCAAAAATAGCAATTCAATTGTGTTAACTGTAATCAAATAAACTGGTTTTGTATCTTCTTTCTCAAGTCCTCAAAATCCTAACATCTGCCTCATACTCTTTGTCTCTTCTCTCAGAACTATTGATATTTTACCAAACCCCTTTTGTAATTCCAGTAAAAGAACATTATCCACATCACTGTTCATATTTCTACATTTACTCTTACAAAATCTTTGACATCTTTGTTGTAAATCTAATGTAGAAAAATTATCCATATCATTCTTCTGGTTTGATATTTATGTGTCTTTTGTAATTAGTAAGTTGTTATCCAGTTTCATTTGTAAATCTATTATTTCCATCTCTTTCTTATGGGCTATCATTTTTAAATTCACATTCAAATAAATTTCAATTTTATTCAGTGTAACTTGCTTCTTCTCAATCACTTCTTCCAATTCCAAAATAAAAGATAACTTTATAATTACATCTTTGGCCCATTCATCATAAATGTCTCTTAAGATAGTCATTGATACATGTATTTCCTCCTAATGACCTTTAGTGTCCAACCTTCAAAGTTGTGCTATCAGTTGTTTCCAAATATAAACATAGACCTTTCCCAGGGGAAAGGATTCTTTTAATTAACTTCAAAGTTCTTCATTAATTTCAGTTCTTCTAAACCCTTAATCCATTTAAAACTTTCTAAAATCTACATTGTAATCACCTTTTGTTGTATATTCTGAAAAAAAAACCTTGAAAAACTTTAAACTTGTAATTTTCTTACTTAAAGGATTGAAGCAAGTGAATACAACTTGACTTGCCTTTCTGAAAGTTTTCAATCTTTAATGAGCAGTATGTTTAAAAAAACAACAACAACCTCCAGAATGATTTAAAAAGTAAGGTTTGGTCAAACTTTATGCCCATAAAAGCTACATTAATGTCTCTGAGCTCAGTGGAATCTCATGACTCCCAGTTGTTTGCAAAAGACCACAAAAATATTATTTTTGGTTGACAGGTGATGCCATTGCTACTGCCCTACATTCTGTAGTGAGTCATCTAGAGAAACCTGGGAACTACGTCAGAATGCTTTTCATAGACTACAGCTCGGCTTTCAACACCATATTGCTGGGCATCCTCATCGAAAAGTTGACTGACTTGAATTTCCCCTCTCTCACCTGTAATTGGATTAAAGACTTTCTGACGGACCAGCCACAAACAGTGAGGGCTGGGTCTTTCACATCCTCCTCCCTGAAGTTCAGCACTGGCTCTCCTCAGGGCTGTGTACTCAGTCCCTACCTGTACTCGTTGTACACACACGACTGCATATCTTCTGATCCATCTAATATGATAATAAAGTTTGCAGATGATACCACCATACTGGGTCTTATTACAGGAGGAGACGAATTAGCATACAGGGAAGAAGTCCAGAAATTATCTACATGGTGCTCAGAAAACAACTTGCATCTAAACACCAGCAAGACAAAGGAGATGGTGCTAGACTTCCGGAAGCAGAGAGAGGAACCTGCCCCACTCTACATCAAGGGGAGCTGTGTGGAGAGGGTCTCCTCTTTCAAATTCCTGGGAGTCCACCTTAGCCAAGATCTCACCTGGAAAAATAACATGATCCAGGTGGTCAGGAAGTCTCAACAGAGATTCCATTTCCTTAGGGTCCTGCAGAAAAATCAGGTGGAACAACGACTGATGACTTCCTTTTACCAGTCCCAAACCGGTAGCAGCCCGTTGGTGACGTCACGATGATGTCACCGAACCGGATCGATTGGTGCCGGTCCGTGGGGGCCGCCATCTTTTTTTAAAAAATTTTTTAATTTTTTTTATTTATTTTTTTATTTTTTCCTTCTGAGCATGCGCAGAAGCCGACTTCCGGCACTGTGCATGCAGTCGCCATCTTTTTTTGGCTTTTTTTATTTTTGGGGATTTGGGGGGGATTTTTTCCTACTGCGCATGCGCGTGTGCACGAAATTGTGCTTTTATACTGAATTTATTATGCAGTTTGTAGTTTTTTATGCCATAACCTATTGTACACAATTAAGAAATTGTCACTGGGCAGTATAAAAATCCAAGATTAAATAATAATAAAATGAATATGTACATGTCTATGCTTTTTCCTCTGTGAAACTGTTTAGATATATTGTTTTCTAACCAGAAAGTGTTAACTTAAAAAAATGAGCAGAATTCCTGCAAAATTCAAAATGATCTCTTTCCTGATTTTATAATATCAGAAAAAGGAACTACCATTCCTTCAGAGGTCAGAAAAAGCTCAGGAGAGAATATTAATTCAAGACTCCTCTTTTTCTTACAGTTATTATAATGTATTTTTCACTCCTTTACTCTTTGAAATAAATGTTTCAGCAAATGGAATCCCAAGTGCTGAAATAACTTTGAGGATTATATTCTAACAGATACAAATATTACTGTATCTGTTCATGAGAGATACCAAGTGTACATGGGTGGGGCCTGCCCCACATGAAAAAATCGGCAATTCCCTACTTCTGAAAAAAAATGTGCATCCATTTTAGATTTATAAGTAAGAAGTGTATTTCACAATGATAGGTCAACACCTGCAATCAATAGAGTTGTGAATTTTCTGGGAATTTTTGATGTTTTGCAATTGATTTGAATTATTGTATTTGTCTCATATGATTTATCTATATGAGTATTTGAGTTATATTATTTGATGTGAAAAAAATTAACTATAGCATATTTCATGAGACTTGAATTTGTACTTACAGGAACTAGCAGCTTTAAATGTGGCAAAAATGTTTATTGAAATGTTGGAAACAATTTGAAACTTGTAATAAAATAATAAATACCGTAATTGCAATGTACTTCTAGCTTTCCCATTGTTAGAGGAATCACCTGAAAAGCAAACAGTGCAACTTTGAAACTGCCAAACTTAAAAGTTGAAAAATTTTCCATGGAACATTTTTGGGCCCAATCAATCAAATAATAGCAGTGCACATAGTTTGATTTGAACTTTTAAATATTATTTTTTCTGTCTCCCAAAAGTAAAATCTATTTTAAAATAGAAAATATTGGCAAAACGTAAGAAGATAAAAAATTAAATCTGCACCCAAATATCTTTCATAAATCTCTTTTGTAATTAGGTTCAGAACTTGAATTTGATCCACAAACAATAGTCCAAATAGTTGCTAGGATTTCAGTGGAATCATGTAATAGCATTCAAACTGAGTATAAAAAGGGGGCAAATTATGAAAATTCATATTTCAAGCAAGAACTGAATGAAAATGAATGCCTAGTGATAAACCTGGAAGTGTGTGTGTGGGGGGGGAATCAATCCACCATCATCAACACGTAATTGTAACTTATACAGTGAATATTTTGAGTGATGTCACTGCCAGAGAACATTACTTTAATGATCAATTCACTTAAAATAGCAAGTATGGAAATTGTTGAATAGACTGTGCATGGGTACAAGCTACAGAGACAGTTTGAACAAATGGGGCTATCCGGTGACTTCTGTTCTTTGCTATTGTGGTGACAGCACTCCTAAGTGCAGTGGGGTTGAAGTAGAGGCCTTCAGTAGTATCAGCTGGCTTCCGTTGCCCTGGATCTCTACTTCACCCAGACCTGCTGGTGTTGCCACTTCTGTCAAGGAGTGATGCCTGAAGCCTCATTCCCTGGCTAGCCACTTCAGTGCTACAGTGCAAAGCCCCAGCTGTTCCTGCTGCCCTGCACTCTGCAGGCCCTGCAGCCCCAAATGACCTTCACTGTCTTCTTCCACACTGCTGATGAGTGTGCCCAGCCTCGCCCTATGAAAACCAGCTGCTACATCAAGTCCTCTTTCCAAGGCCAGAAGCACCTCCTCCAAATTGCCAGGAAGCCGATATATGTTCTATACCCGTGATGGCGAACCTATGGCATGCGTGCCCAAAGTGGCACGTGGAGGCATGTCGCCTGGCACGCACAGCGTCGCCCATTCCTCTTCTGGGTTTCTGGTGCACGCATGCGCACCAGCCAGCTAGTCTTCTGGTTACTGGTGCACATGCGCGCGCAACAATCAACTGGCCTTCACACGTGCGGCAGTGCCAGAAACTGGAAGATCAGCCAGCCAGCTGATCGTCGCGCACGCATACGTGCCAGTAACCAGAAGACTAGCGCATGCGTGCCCCGAGACATCCACCCACTTGCCAGCCAGGAGCGCTGCTGCCAGTCGCTCCCCTGTGCCACCCCCCCTACCTTGTCACCACCACCACGAGGAAAGGCCCTGAAGCTGCGCTGCCCGGTATCCACATGGGCTGCTGCAGGGGGAGGCCAGGCATGGCTGGCTGGATGCTGCCCGGAGCACGACGCTAGCAGGAGGATGAGGAGCTGCCGCTGCCTCTTAGCCAGCATGAAGGACCTGCTTCCGCAGTCTGCCACAGCCCTCTCTGCCCCGCCAACTGCTCCTGCCACTGTCAGGGAAGCGCTGCCACCAGGGGCGAGGGGGTGGCGGCAGCAAGGACGGGTGGACTGGGGCTTCCCTGTCTCCCCACCCAAGCGGGCTTCTGCTGCGGCCCCAAGCCTCTGGCGGGGAGGGAGGGAGAAGCCCCAGGATGGCTGGCAGCTCTGCTCCTTTTCCTCTGATGGGTTCCAATGTGCCCTCTCGCCCCTCACAGCCAGGAGAAGGAGAAGCCGCCAGTGGGGAGGCGAGCTCCCCCCAGGAGGACCGGAGGAGAGCAGTCATCCTCCTTTGTGGCGGAAGAGGGTTGCACCAACCCTTGCTGGCGCGAATGGCCATGCTGGACGCTTCCCGGAGCGCGAGGCTGGCAGGAGGAGGAATAGCAGCAGCGGCAGACCGTTCACGCTGGCAAAGTTTGGTGCAGGAGGCTTTCCAGGCCCAAAACGGGCCAGGGGGGATGCGGGGGGTGCATGCGTGGGGATGTGTGCATGTGCAGTGTGGGGCGCATGCGCAGTGTGGGGCGCATGTGTGTGGGGAGCGTGGGGGGTCATGTGCGCATGTGCAGGTGGGGCGTGCATTGTATTGTGGGTGCCGACACGCACGCGCGCTATCGTGCGCGCACACCCACACTTTTGGCACGCAACCAGAAAAAGGTTTGCCATCACTGTTCTATACTATGCTGTCCCACTCATGTGCATGTGCACACACACACACCATGGGTGTAAGGAGTAATTATCAAGGCTTCTGAACCTGAATTGATATTCCCCAGAAACTCCCTGTGCACCAGCTCAACCCCAATGAGTTCCACCGGCTACTCAAATGAAGTCAACACTAAACCTCCAGGCAAAGGCAAGTCCAGTCCACCAGGCCAAAGCAAGTTCCCAAAGCAAAGGCAAGTTCCAAGACGAAGGCAAATCCACAGGCAAAGGCAAAGCAAAGGAAACAGCTGAAGAGACACAATCCAAAGTTCAAGGCAAGAACACACAGCAAGAAAACAAACACGTTGTTCCCAACATCGTCTCCATCTGTCTGCTGTCCTAAATAGCCAACTTCTGGTGCAGCCCATGAAGAAGGGCAAGGCTGCCTCCTCATGAGTAATCTGGTTGACTTTCACTGCTCCTGCCTTTTCTCTGCCCTACATGTTCTTGGATCAGGTGCAGAAGGCAGTTCCTCTTCCTCATCGCTAACCAGCTGCAGCTGCATGCTTTCCCCACCCAAAGCCTGAAGGCTGTCCTGCTGCAGCTGTGCTTCAGCCAAATCACTCTCAGACGGCTGCTTGGTGCAAGTAACCAATTCTCCTCCTGATGTGCCCGGAACTGGTTCATCTTTCTCCGAGCTGACATCTGGAGAGGTATCTGGGGAACTGTCTGGGGGAGTCATCACACATAGCAGCAAATCTAGAATGTAGCATTTCATGGGCAGCAACTCCTATAAAAGCTGCAGGCAAACAGATCCATTGAGTGAAATACAAGCCAAGAAATGGAAAGTCTATCATATAGTTTCCTAGTTGGAAAACAAGGTGGGACTCAAGGATGAGCTTCCTGGAACACAAGTTTAACATCACTGAAGTGAAAGAAAGAAGGAATATAATGGAGATGGGTGAATAATTGAGGTGGTTCCCTTATTATATTATTATCATTACTCCTTCACCTATTATTTTTCTGTTTTGTTTTTATAGTTTTTAATGCTTTGAATTATTATATAATTGTTTTAGATAATGATTGTTTTATATATATATCTTGTTTTCCTGGATTATTGTTTATTGGTAAGAGCTGATTAACAAAGGACATTATTTTAGGAAGAGGTAGAGTCCTTCTTTCTGGATGTATCTACGCAGGCCATATGGCCATCTATTGAGAATATAATAATACAGAAGGTTGGTCTAGATTAGCTCCAAGGTCACTTCCAACCCTCACATTATATGTTTCTAATGGTTTATAGTACAAATTATACAGATACTAGACACGAATGTAGAAAACCATAGACATGACCTTGTAGAAACAATATGATGACAATTAGAAAAACATGATTTAAGTGCAGGACAGGGAGAAAAGCCATTATAGGTATTGAGGTAAGCTGCATTTAAACCCCTTGAGTATAAGAGAATAAGTACAGTATAAGAGTATAAGAGAAGGAAAATGCTGTCAGGATTTCAACACATGAGATACCAATAGAGTTGCAGGCATTCTTGTGGAATCTGACCTGGTCTCCCTGGCCCCTTGAAACACAATTATAAAATTTTGTTCATAATCAAAGAATTCTTTATCTCAGTGTTTCTCAACTTTGGCAGCTTTCAGATGTGTGGACTTCAACTTCCCTGCTGGCTGAGAATTCTGGGAGTTGAAGTCCACATGTCTGAAAGTTGCCAAAGTTGAGAAACACTGGTTGATCTCAATGAACCCCCTACATGATTGTATGACAGAAATTCAAGTTTGATTCTGAGTAGTAATCTCCTTCATGAAGCTGACACTCAGGAGGTAGGGATCACTTAACAATTATTTCATTATATGAATATTTCATTATATAATGATGAAATATATTTCATCATGTTTCATTATATTAAAAGGGTAGAAACTATAGCTCTGAGGAAGAGAAGAACAGAGATAAGTGATCATAATATTGAGCAAGTTCAACATCAGGGCAGATGTTCTCTTTCTGGGGAACTAGTTTGCTGCAATGTTAAAATTTAAAATATAACAGGAAGAAAAGATGTCAATAACTGTACTATTGTTCTAATTTGTTATCAAAGGGTTATAAAAAATTGTAGTTTGGGATTTACCCTAATGATGAATGGTCTTTGAAAAACTGGCTTTTCTTCCAGGCCTTTGAATAGGATCCCTGTGGAGTCCCATCAGTTTTGTTAAGTGGGATTTTAATTCTTTGTTTTGTTTTTCTCATTTAAATTGTAAACGTCTTACTTTGGAGTTGCGTGCCTTCCATATCCAATGAACAAATAAACAAATAATTATGTAATGATAGTCCTTTTTGAAAGAGCCAAAACTCAACATAAATTCACACTGTTCCATTTCAACATGCTATAACCCATTGCTGTGATTTATACTGTAACTATTAACACTCTTGCTTACACTTTACATTGTTTTATTGGTTAGCCTTTCATTACTCTTTTTGCTACATTTGCACTTTCATTAGGACTATTTCTTTGTTCCAAACACAGAAGAAAAGAAAAAAGGAAGATAACTTATTTGCCCGCCCTAAAAAATGTTGGTGGCTTGGCTTCCTTCTAAAGACCCTCCTATTCAAAAGTCTACAGCTGGCTCCTTTATACATTTTTTCCCTGCTCAAAACCGTGACAGTTTTTTTCCACCACTGCCTGTTCTCTGCTTGTCACTATGGTAATCAGTCTCAGTATCGTCATATTCTGGATTGCTGACTAGAAATTCTTCAGGCCAATTATGGTCCTCCTTCTAGATTATGAGTTTACAGCTGCCTCTAGCTCTGCTACCAGCTGTCCAGCCAGGGTTTTTTTCCTGCTTCTCTATGAAAGCTTTAATTTGGGTCATCTTCTTTATTTAGCCTTTTCTGTCAGTCAGCCTCATCTCAAACAGATAGCATCTTATCAGATAACCAAAAACTCCCCCTTTGCCTACTAAACCCTTTTCAACAAAAACGTGTTTTCCAGAGGTATTTTAGGATGCTTAAGTTCTTTTCAGATGCTACTGTATGATGTGAAATAATGCATCTGACCGGTAGACCAAAACAAAAAACCCCCAAAATGTAAGAACACTTGATAAAGGGTGGAAAAAACTGTCCTGGCTAGTGACAGAGACTTGTCCTGCTAAATTTTGTATCACCAAATAGATGAAGATGGACCACACTTATTGAAGAATCCCATTTACCATCAACCTGAATTAATATTTTCAAGACCCCATACACCAAGAATCAAGATCTAGTGGATTGTTACATATACAATAACAGCACAGCTACTGCCCAAAGAGCAAAAGGTTGGAGGTTTAATACTCCTCTCCTGGCATCTCCATATTCTCTATGTTCTAATTCTGCTTCCTGTCTTGTTATGTATGTTGGTAGTTTTTTTCATGGGGTTTCATTCTTCCTTGTTCCTACCTTCCCCGCCTCCCTCTCTCCCCTTTCCATTCACTTCCTCCCCCACTTCCCTTCCCTTTCTAACAAGCAGGTTAGTGGCTGCTGCTGGGTGGGGGAGGGAGTGAGAGATTGTGAGACTGGCTGGGAAACTGTCACAGACTGTTGAAAATGAAGATCATGTGACCGCAACAGCCGCTCAGAAGCAAACAGCGGTAGCATTGAAGCAGCTACAACTTCCTCAAATTTCATTCCCTTCGGAGTCATGGATCCTGGATTTTGGACATGTTCTGTAAGTTATCCCATTTGGGTTGCCCTGGTTCAACAATTGTTGCCCTATGACGCACTGTTTTGCCCAATTAAAGGTCATGATAAGAGTTTTAGTAGTATATAGATTATGCAACGAATGTATGAAACTGATGAAAAATATGGAATTATTCAAATTGCAATCATTTTAAAAGACCCTCCAATGGAAAAAATATAAAGGAAAATTAAAATTTTGAGGCAGGCAATAAGATTTTGATGGTTTTATCTTAATTAAAGAAACTGGTGTTGCTAAGAAATTTCAAGTGAAACCCCCATAACTGAGCTAATGCAGCGAAAATAAATTTCAAAGACAAAAATGTTAGACAAACATTCACTGAAAATAAAAGCAACCTTACCCAGTGTTTGGCTTATGCAAACTATACACACAAAAGGTGAGGCAGTTAAAAGTCTGAGAGTCTTTATTGCTGAGTAATAAATACTTTGAAGTAATTGGTGATGAGACACATTAATATACAGAGAGTAACTAAGGCTATTAATTTTAAGGAGTTAGTTGCTACTTTGTAGCTTAAGCAGTACCCAAACCCAGGGGTGGGTTCCTCCCGGTTCGGACCGGTTCTCCTGAACCGGTAGCGGCCCACTGGGGATGTCACAGTGACGTCACCAAACCAGATCGGTCTGTGCCGCCATCTGTGGTGTGGGGGCCGCCATCTTTTTTTTTTGAATTTTTTTGAATTTATTTTTTCCTTCTGAGCATGTGCAGAAGCCGACTTCCGGCACTGTGCATGCGGTCGCCATCTTTTTTTTCAGCTTTTTTTTCCCCCTGGATTTTTTGTTACTGTGCATGCGCGTGCGCGTGAAGCGCGCACGCACCCATGAGGCACGCGCGCCCACGAGGCGCACCCACGAGGCGCACCCACACGGCGCGGGAGGGAGTGAACCGGCAGCGAGGTAAGTTGGAACCCACCCCTGCCCAAACCGCTCACAGGTCGTTTTCAGAGAGAGACATGAGAGTACTGGTAGTCCTTGACTTATGACCATAGTTGAGCCCAGAATTTCTGTTGCTAAGTGAGATATTTGTTAAGTGAGTTTTGCCCCATTTTACCACTTTGCCACATTTGTTAAGTGAATCACTGCAGTTGTTCAATTAATAACATGGTTGTTAAGTGAATCTGGCTGCCCCATTGACTTTGCTTGTCAGAAGGTTGCAAAAGGTGACTACATGATCCCAGGACACTGTGACCATCATAAATATGAGGCAGTTGCCAAGCATCCAAATGTAAATCACATGACCATGGAGATGCTGCAACAGTCATAAGTGTGAAAATTTGTCATAAGTCACTTTTTCAGTGCTGTAACTTTGAGTTGTCACTAAATAAACTGTTGTAAGTTGAGAGCTACCTGTAGTCTGAAGCAGTCCAAAGGTCTATAACTAGAGAGTTACACAAATTGGTCCCAGAGTCTATTTGGGGATCCAGGCAGGGGATGGAGGCAGGCAACAAGAGGAACTTTGAACAAAATGCCAGAGGAATAAAGTTCCAAAACAGAAGAGCCGTTTCCAACAAAAAGAAAAGAATTTAGAAGTTTTTCCCCCACATAGCCAAGGTTGCTAGAATGAATTAGGGATTTCCTGCTTTCTCTTCTTGAGGAAACAGGCTAATCACCTCTGCTCTGTCTTCCTTAGCTGCCGGCATGTTCTTGGGCTTGGTGTCCTGTCAGTATCTGTTCATTATTTGATCCATACCCATAAGTTCTGATTTATTCTGTCTGGCAGATTATCTACTGTTTCTTTGGTCTGCAATCCATCAGGTCTGTCTCTTCAGTTTCTGAGTCAGATAGAATATCTTCCTGCCTATTTGAGTTAGAGCATGTCACATTCAGAAAGATCTTGCTCGAGAAGTTTGTGTATTTTGTGTCTGGGAGGTAGCTGTCAATTTTAGGAATGTAGAATGACATTGCAACAAAGACTGCTCTTTAACTTTTTCAAAAAATAATCCCAAACTTTTTTTGTTAAGTGGCTCAGGGGCTTTCTAAACATGAATCATTAAAAAAAACCAATAAGCACCAAGTTTATTAAAGCCTTTAATTATTTAATTAACTAGAGGATAAAGTAATATTTTCCCATATGCTCTTTTCTTACATTTCTTGACAAGCTAGAAGAATGGGCAGCAATAAATAAGATGATTTTAAATTGGGACAAATGCCAAATCCTTCATTTACACAAGAAAAAAAAAAAAACCATAAGTATAGAAAAGGGAAAGTCATATCGGGCAGCAGCACATGTGAAAACGGCATGAGTATCTTGGTAGACCATAAACTGAACATAAATCGAAAGTGTGATGCACCTGCAATTAAAACCACAAATGTAATCTTATGCTGCAGTGACACTCCTTTCTATACTGCATTGGACAGACGACCCATAGAATATTCTCTTCTTACTGAGAAAAATTATCTACCGTGTTTTCCCGAAAATAAGACAGGGGCTTATATTTTTTTGACCCCCAAAATATGGCCTCGGCCTTATTATCTGGGGGGCTTATTATTTTGGGGGTGCAGTAGGCGGCAAGCGTGGGACTGCATGTCCCATCGCCGCTGCCTCGCCTCCCCTCCCTGCCGCCACCACCTCGTGGAGCAGGACTCAGCAAGGCTTGTTGTGCTGTTGCATGCACGAACTGCAGCACTGCCGCAAACTTCATCATACTGGCATAGCTGGGGTCCTGCTGCCGTTGGTGCATGCAACGGCACAACAGGCCTTGCAGAGACCTGCTCCANTGTCCCATCGCCGCTGCCTCGCCTCCCCTCCCTGCCGCCACCACCTCGTGGAGCAGGACTCAGCAAGGCTTGTTGTGCTGTTGCATGCACGAACTGCAGCACTGCCGCAAACTTCATCATACTGGCACAGCTGGGGTCCTTCTGCCGTTGGTGCATGCAAGGGCACAACAGGCCTTGCAGAGTCCTGCTCCACGAGGCAGCGGTGGTGGCGTGACGAGTCTCACAGAGACTCATTTCTGGCAGGTGGAACATGTTGGGCCGCAAGACGCGCGTCCTACCTGGGACTTGTAGCTCCGTCACGTTCCTTGGCGTTGTGTCCAGAGAAGCCCATGGTAAAAGAAAACTTCTCGCGACTTCAATCAAACTTCTCTAACTCGCGAGAAGTTTTCTTTTACAATGAGCTTCTCTGGACACAATGCCGAGAACGTGACGGAGCTACAAGTGTCAGGTAGGACGTGCGTCTCGCGGTGGGGCGCAATTTGGGAGTGGCGGGACGGGCGGGGCGGGGCGGGCCGCGAGCCGTGCGTCCTACCTGGGACTTGTACCTCCGTTGCGTTCCCCGGCGTTGTGTCCACTGACCATC
>QLTV01002302.1:864533-875933 GCA_003457575.1 Thermophis baileyi | reverse complement strand
CTTCTGCCGCTGAGCCCGGCTAGAAGTTTGACTGTGAGCTTGGCTTCCTCAGGCAGCCCGCGAGACTTTCTTCCAACTTCTCACTTGCTCTCTCTCTCGTTCTCTCCCGTCCAGGAGCTGCTTTTTTGCGGTGGGCACTCTTGGCTCGGAGGTGGGTGCATGCACACACCGCGGGACTGCCTCGGCTCCTCTGGGCTCTGCCTCTGCCAGCGTTTTGAAGCGCTCCTGTCTGCGATGGGGCGGCGAGGCAGGGATCGAGGCTCCCCTGCGATGGGGGCGCTCCTGCCTGCGATGGGGCGGCGAGGCAGGGATCGAGGCTCCCCTCCTCTTCCTCGGAGGCAGGAGCGCATTTGAAAACGCTGGCAGAGGCAGAGCCCAGAGGAGCTGAGCCAGTCTTGTGGGGTGTGCGTGCACCCGCCTCTCGCTTGCTCTCGCTCTCCCGGCCAAAAAAGTGCCCGCCGCAAAAAGAGCGCCTCCCGGCATGCCCCCCCTTTCCCCCGGAAAGTAANGCGGCGAGGCAGGGATCGAGGCTCCCCTCCTCTTCCTCGGAGGCAGGAGCGCGTTTGAAAACGCTGGCAGAGGCAGAGCCCAGAGGAGCTGAGCCAGTCTTGTGGGGTGTGCGTGCACCCGCCTCTCGCTTGCTCTCGCTCTCCCGGCCAAAAAAGTGCCCGCCGCAAAAAGAGCGCCTCCCGGCATGCCCCCCCTTTCCCCCGGAAAGTAATGGGGGGGCTTATTTTCGGTGGGGGCTTATTTCAACGCATGTCCCAAAAAGCCCTGTTGGGCTTATTATCGGGACATGTCTTATTTTTAGGGAAACACGGTAGTACATACTTTTGCTTTAGTAATTGTGGTTGAAATTGATATTTTATCTGTGGACCGACAAGAGCATGTTCAATATTTCAGCTATGTCTCAGATTGGATCATAAATTATGCAACCCGGGAAGTCAGTGATAATTCTAAGTCTCAAGAGAAAATTAATTTATGGGGCAGAATAAATTATTTAACCTTTCATATACCAGGTATGGTACTTGCTTTATAAAAAGGAATAAACTAATAATCTCTGAATTGTTTTTTTTTAGCTAAAAGGCATAGTGTTTTATAACAATTAATTTATTTTGTATTAGGACTGTTTAATAAGAGACATTTTTTAAAAAAATCTTAATTTAGCACGAATCTCTGGATTATATCTATATCACTGTTAAGACAGTGTTAGAAAGAAAACTCTCCTCTGAATGAGAGGATTCTAAACCTAAATTCAGGTAGTTCTCAACTTATGACCACAATTGAGCCCAAAATTTCTGTTGCTAAGTGAAATATTTGTTAAGTGAGTTTTGCCCCATTTTACGACCTTACTTGCCACAGTTGTTAAGTGAATCACTGCAGATGTTAAGCTAGTAACACAGTTGTTAAGTGACTATGGTTTCCCCTTTGACTTTATCAGGTCACAAAAGGTGATCACATGATCCCAGGATAGGGCAGCCATCATAAATATGAACCAGTTGCCAAGCATCTGAATTTTTACTGTGGGGATGCTGCTACTGTTGTAAGTATGGAAAATGATCATAAGTCCGTGCCATTGTAACTTTGAATGGTCACTAAATGAATTGTTGTATGTTGAGGATTACATGTACAATGAAAATCCTTTTCATTAATGTAATAATATCTTTTATTAATACAGTAGGACTTTTTTTCTATCCAATCCTTTTATTTAGATCAAACATCAACCTTTATTTGCTAACAAGTAAGTAATAAACAATATACTGTACCCAAGATATACTGTAAATCTTGCCTTGGTTTCCAGTTCATTGGCTTTGTGATTTCAAAGGTTTATCACAATTATTATTTTAATGTTGTAAATAAAGCATTTGGAATGAAATACAGAAAACATGTAACATTGCCCTAAAATTATTAATTTCAACAAGATCATTCTTTTATTTCTTACTTTATAACTGGAACATTAACTTCAGTAGAAATCCTTTCTAAAAACAGTTTCATTGAATTGAACTATTGTTGGTACTCAACTTGGTACCCAACTGTCTTAATGTAGATATTGTAAGAGGCTATACTAAAGAGACTAAGAAAGACAGGGTTAATGTGGCAGCATGCTGTTTATACTTGCCAAGGGAATAAGAGCAGGATATACTGTATATTCAAACAACAATGTTTTTACTGTATGTGTGTAAACATAACTTCTTAAACGCGGCCATTTAAGAGTATTACTCAGCATGGGTAAAACATTCATTCTGTGTATGTCTGAGGTTCACATTACCCAAATGTCAGTTCCTAACAGATAGACCTTTCAAAATAATAATTGATTTTCCACTTGAATGCAGAGGGATAAATAAAGGGAAATTTTGCTATCTTCATTGGTAAAAAGAGCTGACTTTATTGTTTGTAGTTTACAAAGAAAAGGTATTTTACAATCAATCAAGAAAAGCTGAAAACTGTTTGGGTCATTCTTTTTCTTTTTTTCCTTTTTTGTACAGATTTGTTTTTCTTTTGTTGTTGTTATTGTTGGATGTATGTTCTTTTTCTTTTGTATTTATTCCTATTGATAAAACATAATAAATATATATTAAAAAAAAGAAAAGCTGAAAAATATTTTGAAATTTCATTTGATTTCCATAATTCAAATCATGAAATTAAGATTTGTATTTTTGCTCCTTTATGTAAGGATTCACTGTGTCAGATCCACCAGCTTCGGCCTGGCGCCTTGCCAGCATTCTGCCATCAATTGGGGAAGGGAGAGGGGAATAAATGGGCAATAAAGCTGTATACCTTTATGATGGGAAATTGGGAGGGGGAATTGACAGTTGAGGAAGAACAGAGCATTTTGGAATCCAGTTCGCACGCCAGTACACCGGCCTCTTCAAGGCCATTAGCCCTGAGAGTGGAATTTCACCAGCCCAAACATCTCAGTATTTCTCATAACATCTCGGTGGTGCTGGATTGGCACGGACAGACCACGGAGGGAGGACTAGGGGGAGCCAGGGTTTTCTTTCTGTTTTGGCATGTAGGAATTTTAGATTCCGCTTGCCTCTACTCCAATCAGCATCCCTTAGTAAAAGTGTCTTTTCACTTCAACCAAATGAAGTCGAGAGTTTTACTTCCCTAAGGGGTCAGACTGCGGCAGGTCTGACACATTGTTTTTCAGAAGATGCATATGTAGAAAATGAATTTCCTCAATATATCATTCAATAGCTGAGGAGCTGGGTTTGGCTTTCTATAAAGGATATTATATATATCTGCAGTTAAAATTGTTAACAATTTTAAACTCTAACGATGTTGGACTTTTTATTACAATTGATAACCAACAATCAGCACACAATTTTGGAAAATGAGAACATGATGAAATATGCCCTTGATTTGTAAAGGCATTGCTTATTTTATTTCGTCTAATGTTATTGACATTAGAGAATCATGTGTGTATATGTGTATGTGTTTTGTGCGTGTATTTTTCTTGTTTCTATTATTGTTATAAAGCATTTGTAAGTCATGATTGAAACTGCATAAAAGAGTTGTAAATAAATAATATCAATATATAATTGAAATTCTAATATTTTAAATGTATCTTATAAGTGAGGACAGAATGACCATGTTATCTTCTCAATTCATAAAATATAATATACTTTCATAGTTTGTTAAATTCTTAAACATACACCCCCCCCCCTCATTTTAACATGTAGTAGCTTAAACTTTTTTTTGGTTACTTCTAGGAGTTCAATGAGAACAACATAATCATTTCAATAAACAAAGGCACATAGAAACTTTTCATTTCTCCAGATCTCTTCACCAAATAAGATGTTAATACAGAGGAAAATGATTTTTGACAATTTAAACAAGCGTATCAAATTTTGAGGTTTTAGTCCCCTTTGACAATTAATAATACTATACAATAATTTTTCCAGGCTTGGTAGTATAAAAATTAAACATCATTATTGCTTTGCTCACAGCAGATGCAAATGGGGGTGAAGTAGGAGAATGATATTTATATTTCATGTTTGGAAAACTATATTCTTTATTAATTTAAGAAGTTGTAGACAAGTGCTCTATATGGGCGCAAACATTTTTTTCTCTAGCCACAGTGCTATCACCTGCATGAGCAGAAAAAAATGATGAAAGAAAATGTTTTACACATGAAAGATTGTATGATTACTTTGGTTAGAGCAGAAAGCATTTCTACATAGAGCAATCGATTTTTAATAATTGCCCCATTCACTGTACCTAACATATCCTAAAAATATTCCTTTGAGTATTAATGTTTCATTTACAATAGCATAGGATATCTCATAGAGAGTTTAAATTCAGTTCAAAGGATTATTAAATTGTATGAACAAAATAATTTTCTGCTTACTCAGTGCCACCACTGAACTTCTTCACATATCAATCATGTTTCTTCTCTAAATTTTCATGCAGCCATCAAAAGGTTGACTTACTATAATTTCTTGAGATGCTGCATTAGAAAATACTTTGTTTATTTCTTACAACATATGATGGATTAAAATTAGGGAAAATATCAGAAATATGTCATGATTTGAGATCCATTTAGACAACTCTTAGAAACTGAAATAAACCATTCTTAAAGCTTTGGGGAACATTTTTTAAATAACTGCAAAATATCCTCAGTTTACAATGATTTAACATGTTTAGTGTATGAAAAGTGCCAGGTTTCATAAAAATACTTTGTGTTATTCTAAATTCATTGGCACAGATTATAAGCGCTATCATGTACATTTATGGATTTTGATATCAGCCCTTATGAATGCTAGATTTGTTAGATATTAAGCTTACGTTAACAAAACTAAAGCATATATTAAATATTTCAGGAAATGTATCTTCAATGTGTTGCTCCAAATGCTTTCCTTTTCAAAACTGAATGAATATATGTGTGTGTGCGTGCATGTGCACGCACGCGCGCACACACACACACACACAGAGGGGGGGGATTTCCATAATGCAACCATGTCAAAAAGCATTTATGCGAACAATTTCATGATCTTTCTTATATTATTTCTTAAATAGCTAACTTTACCTATTTAATTTATCAAGATTGCCACATCAGTATAGAAAACCTGTGAGTTGATCAAAACTATATTCCTAAGTCTGAAATAAAACAGGAACTCAGTTATATTCTCATCACCTAGAAAACCTTGGCTCAGACTTTCAGTGTTGTTTGTATTTTGATTCTGGGTAAAGTCTCAGGCTTGAAAAGCCAGTAAACCTATCAGGAGTAAAATACTATAATTATTAGTTTAACATGAAGTTCTGCCAAAATACCTTCACTAATTAAATTACAGTGATAGGAATTTACTCAAGGATAGTAATGTTAGTATGGCATATCTAACAAGCCAGTATCCTCCAAATTAAACCACACAGAAATCATTTAAATTGGTCAGTCCAGAGTCCTCGGTCTAGACAATTATAGGTGCCAAAAAGTTCATTGGACTGTTATAATTCATAATTACACCTTTTATCTTTAGCAGACTGGGTTTTTAACCAGACTGTTTCATTTATATGTCAAAGAGAAATGTGATTATTGGTTTATTTGATCTATCTTATGTGCAGAATTGTTAAGCAATTTGAAACCATTCTGTAAAACCTTACCTTTGGACTGTAGGCACACATAGTCTAGTTTTCTTATTGCCTTACTATCTACTTATTGGTATGTTAACACAGGTTCTACCAAGAAGGAATGAGAATGCAACTAATCTCTTTTAACATAGAGGCATTTAAGCAGAAAGACTTCCCACAAATATGGACCTCAAAAATGGCAGCATTACCTACATTTTAGAAAGAGGAGAGATTTTCCTGAGGAACAACACAATAAAAATATATCAAAGGGAAATGCCAAAGGGATAGTGAGCAGCAGGGGTGGGTTCTAATTTTTTTTACTACCGGTTCTGTGGGTGTGGCTTATTTTGTGGGTGTGGTTTGATGGTCATGTGACTGAGTGGGCGTGGCCAACTTGACGTCACTCACACCCATGCCCACTCACATGCCCCCCACCAAGCCATGCCCACAGGAAAAGGTAGGAAAATTTCCCCTCCTTTAGCGGCCCCGTCCCATCCCCTGCCCCATCTGCCACCCCCAAATTGTGCCCCACTGCGAGACGCGCATCTTACTGGAGACTGGCAGCTCCATCACATTTCTCAGCCGTTGCGTGCAGGGTGAGAAGTTGTTAATTGCCTTGCACTCACGAGATGTTTTGTACTGCAAAGTAAAAACGCAATGGCTGAGAGACGCGATGGAGCTGCCAGTCTCCGGTAAGATGCACATCTCACAGTGGGGTGCAATTTGTGGGTGGCAGATGGGGCAGGAGGGCCGTGAGACGTGCATCTTACCAGAGACTGGCAGCTCTGGGTCATCTCTCAGCTGTTGCGTGCAGGGAAAAATCTTGCAAAGTAAAGAAAAACTTCTCGTGAGTGCGAGGCAATTAACAACTCGCCCTCGTGAGAAGTTTTTCTTTACTTTGCAAGGTCTTTCCCTGCACGCAATGGCTGAGAGACGCAACCGGGGACCGGTTCGGGGGCGTGGCCAGCCAGAGATCACTACCGGTTTGGGGAACCACGCCAAATTTCCGCTAACGGTTCTCTAGAACCGGTCCGAACCAGCAGCAACCCACCACTGGTGAACAGAATAATAATCAAAGGATAAATGGAATTCAGTGGGGAAATAACATTTTAGTGGTATTTGTGATGGCTAATGATGAGATAGTATAGTGAGGTTTTTAGGGAAATGAGAAAACCAGTACGAGTTCTCAATAAACCCTTTTCTTTGCTTTAGAGGATTAGTTTTGGATATTAATAATAATACATGGAGCTTGTATGCTGCCCAACTCTCAAATGACTCTGATAAGAAGGTATTAGTGGGCATGCCTTAGCTTTGAGAGCCAGAAATCCAGCCACAGGAGGAAGCAAAAATATATGAAGGACTGAAAGCCAACCTATGTAGAAGGCCTATTAGAGTGGGAAACAAATATCATTAAGAAGCCAGTCTTTATATTAAGACAGATAAGAGATTCAAAGGTTGGGAGAAAAGAAAGATGACTACTGTATTTTCTCTGGCATAGTTATGTTTCTTGAGAATTGGCAGCAGATAGAGAATCCAGAAGGTGGAGAAGGATGCTAGAAGATCTATAGTAGATAGTTAAGGTTATGGTACAGAAAGCAGAAGTTCTCAAACCTTTCCTCTCAGGTACCTTTTGTGTCGTCATACATTGGTCTCCACCCTGCTTTGGGATAGTGGTAATAGCCATTATTGCTACCACTTATCTTTCAGAAAGCACTTCCCCCGGTTCCTTCTTCTTGAGTGTGAAAAAGATATGGCTGCCTTTTCATACATTAAAAGTAAAAAATGTGAAATAATTTCAATAGTATAGAGATATGTGACTAAATTATGCAATGCTTCCTTCCATCTTTTAAAGAGAGACAAATCTCACTAGAAATAATCAAAAGCAATATTTTTATTTAAAAATGACAAAGATATAAACTCTCATTAACATTTAGTATTCAAATACAAACATTAAAAGATGCAAAAGCCATTCAGATCATAAGAAAACAGCAGCTTAAAAGGAAAATTATATATATATAAAAAAACAATGCCCTAGAGTAGACCAAAAGATGTTACAAAATAGAATGTGCTAGAATATTGAGAGGATTCTGCAGGGAACTCTTATTTCAGATTATATGAAAATTATACTATAAATGCTACTAATATCTTTATGTTTAGCCTGAAGGATGGATAGACTAATATTACAAAGTCGCTTGTTCAGAGAAATATATGAAATTAGATTTGACAACACAAAGAAACAAAAATTAACCCTAGCAAAATTATTGGTTGAATATTTTTAATCTCCCCTACAGACAACAAATTTTTGAAACACATATTCCCCCTGTTTCAGTTAAATAAACTGTCAAGCTTCCCAAATTCCCACATTTTAACTGGCCACAAGAATTAGATTAAGCCCCACTCTTCTACAGACGTAGTTCAGTAACTTCTGCCCTTCCCCCCCCCACCCCACGGATCAAATTTATCCTATTTCCAGCAAAGGGAGAAAGGATGTAATATGACTGTGTGTGTGACCAATAAGCCATGTCTCTCTCATGGATGTTAATTCTGTTTGAAATAAGAAAATTATATTGGGAATATCCATATTCTGCTGGTTGGCAGGAAAACTATGTTCACAACAGTGTTCACAGACCTGCCTGTCCTTTTGCCTGGGTCAACTGCAAATACAATAAAGTTCCAGGGAGGACTTTATTGTGGCCTTTCACACTTTGTGATCATAATTAGCTGGTGTGAAGTCTAGATGACTCAAACAGATTTCTCCATAAGATAAACAAAAGTGTGCAAAGAGACAGCAAGTTCAGCAAACTGCTCAGCTAATCCACTTCTCCTTGAATGATTTTAACTAGAAATGGAATGTGGACACTTGTCAAATATGTACATAGCATAAGCATGAGGAAAAGGCACAGAAAGGCCACCAAATGACCCTGGAGAGAAAAGAGACAAATGACAGAAGCAGATTGTAGATGTGCTGTATTTCTTCCTACATTTCTCCCTATAAATATATAAGATCAAAGCTCCCTGTGCATATTGATTGTCCTTTTTAACAATAACACTTAATTTCAAAAGTGTAGCAAGGAATCACTTTTAGTAGGAAATGTAGAACATTATTTCTGGCCAATCAGAGCTTCCCTTGATTTTGATATTGGAAAGAAGTACATACCTCTACATCTCTACATAACTTCTAGGAGAGCTGATGTGTAAGATCGGGTGCCACATTTGTGAATATAATCATGTTACTGCAGAAAAACAAACCAAGATAATTGGATTAGCTCTTCCATAAAGCAACTTTAATGATTGACTAACATGTGATGCGGTTAAAGGCTTTAAAGCGGAGTATTAGTACAAATATTCTACCACCTTCTGTGATTAGGATGAATTTTTAATATAACTATTGTGTAGTGGGCTTCAGTAGGCAAGAAGCAGACCAGCATAGCTACAACAGCATTTATTGACTCAAAACTGGAACTGAGAAACTGCAGGCAATTCCCTGTAATTTATACTCTGGGCCCACAGGGCCTTAACCAATCATAATATTTGAAAAAGCCCACCCAAATATAAATGTTCTAAATTTCCCTCCAAAACAGTTGGAGTTAACAGTTAGGGTCATCTAAAGGTTAGTTTCACTTTATCAGGGCTTAATAGTTAGGGTCATCTAAAGGTTAGTTTCACTTTAGCAGGGCTTAACACAACTATATATATTCAATACATAACAATAACCATCTAACCAAATGCTAACAAGGGAAAAGATGTAGGTTATTTTCTTGCTTTTTCTATTGTTCTTATGTTTCAAATTTCAAGGCACAGGGAGTAAAAACTGAAAAGAAATGAAATTGTTATCATTTGTAATTGAGCATTATATCTTGGCAAATGTACCAATGTGCTGGACATTGTGACATACTGTGACATTATTTGGTAGTAAAGAAAAATACTTTTCATGGGAGAAAGCTGAAGCAGTAGAGAAAAGTAGCAAAATGTTTGTAGTAACCATCAATCACAATTCAGTGGATAGATGATACATATAAGTAGTATATCCAAACTTAATGTCTACTTAATGTAATTAATGTAATTTGTCCAACAAATCAGAATGGGACCAGACTAATATAAACACCACCAGAAAGAATACTCCATAAATTTCTCAAACTACATGTAAATATTCTCAGAAAAGTTGAATAATTCTAATTACATTTTCATATTAGATATATTTCCGCAAATTAAATTCTTTCTTCAGGAAGAAGCATATGAATGGATTATTTTTCTTCTAAATTGGGGGTTTCTCTATTCTACATTAGAAACACAAAATGAGGCATTCATCTCCATATGTAGAAAAATGAACTGATTAAAGTAAGAAAATTCCTACTTTAGGAGTTTAGTAGGAAAAGTAGAGCAGGAAAAGTCTATTTTTAATGCTCCACCAAGTGTGTATGTCAGTACATTTATGTATAAAGCCCTACATGGTATGGGGACTTGTTGCTTGTGGTACTCCCTATCTCCATGATATGCTCCTGGCCAGTACAAGTTGATAGGGTTGATCTTCTCCACATCCCTTCAATTAGTCATCTTTGGGACCCTTTTCTAGCCCACAAAATGAGAATGGAATGAGGTTCTCCTGGATGTCTGGGTGGTTCCCACCCTGTTGGCCTTCTGCAAATCCTGAAAGACCTGGCTCTTCTTCTAAATATGGGCTAAGTGAATGAAGCCCTTGTGAGATGTATTTTCTTGGGGCTGATCTGCTATCTTGTTTTTGATTCTTGTTCTTTATTTTTTTCTTTCTTTCCTTTTTTGTTTTTTGTCTCTGATAATTTATATTGTATTTGTTCTGAGCTACTCAGAATTGTCTGGAGTTGGGTAGTACCTACACTAAATAAATTAAATTATACTTGTATGTGTGTGTGTATCCAGGGGTGGGTTCCAAATTTTTTTACTACCATTCTGTGGGTGTGGCTTAATTTTGTGGGAGTGGCTTAATTTTGTGGGAGTGGCTTGATGGCCATGTGACCGGGTAGGAGTGGCTTGATGGTCATGTGACCGGGTAGGAGTGGCTTGGCAGTCATGTGACTGGGTGGGGGTGGCTGGGTGGTCATGTGACTGGGTGGGCGTGGCCAACTTGAGGTCACTCACATCAAGGGTTGGGGTTAGGGTTAGGGTTAGGGTGTCTGGCCTCTCCTCGCCTCAAAGGCCTCAACGAGATACAATTTCCATATCTATTTACTACTACTGAACATCCAAAATATACTATTTAATCCTATGTATATATACCATATGTGTACATACATATTACACACAGGCACACAAAAATATACATTATGTACTATATATACTGTATGTGTACACACACACACACACAAACAACGCTTTAATTCTATGTATATATGCCATATGTGTACATACATATTACACACAGGCACACAAAAATATACATTATCTACTATACATACTGTATGTGTATGTACACACACACACACAGTTCTTCTAAAACTATACACATTCAACCTCGCTTACTGCATTTGGTAAAACACACCCAGAGTCCACATTCTGCCACACATTTAACCATAACTTCTGTACAGTAGAACATTACACGTGCCTTCAGATGTACTTCCCTAGCTTGCACATGACTGTTAGAGCCAGGAGATGTCAGTGATTGAGTAAAATGTGGTGAAACTCACTTAACAACGCTCTTGCTTAACAACCAAAATTTTGGGCTCAATTGTGGTCATAAGGTCTGTCTGTCTTGCTTTCTTTCTTTCTTTCTTTCTTTCTTTCTTTCTTTCTTTCTTGCTTGCTTTCTTTCTTTCTGTCTTTCTTTCTTTCTTTCTTTCTTTCTTTCTTTCTTTC
>QLTV01002302.1:843869-863025 GCA_003457575.1 Thermophis baileyi | reverse complement strand
AGCGCCGGGGCGGAGGGGCTGCTCCCCCCCCCCAAAGCCTTTCAGTGCAGCTGAGTGTTTGGCTTTTGAGGCTGGGGTGAAGAAGAAGAGCCGCTGCCCTTCTCCTCCTGGCTCCTGCCCAGCTCTCTCTTCTCTCTCCCCTTCGCCTCCCCACACTTGTTTACCCATCCCAGAGACCTCCTTCCCTCAGTGATTCGTTTTCTTACCTCTAGGCGGCTATGCTGACTTTGTCCTTAAAGGCTGCTCCACACCTTTTGATCTTTATCGGGCATGGAGAAAAGCGACCCTGTGAAGAGACCGAGCCTGCTGCTGAACTTGGAAGCTTAGAGGCTTCTTTTCCACCCAGCCGCTGGCTCAGGGTGCCCAAAACTCGGCTTCTGCGCATGCGCAGAAGGAAAAAACCACGGGAAAAAATAAAAAAAATTCAAAAAAATTCAAAAAAAAAAGATGGCGGTGCCCACGGACCGGCACTGACCGACCCGGTTCAGTGACATCATCGTGACATCACCAGCGGGCTGCTACCAGTTCGGGCGAACTGGTCTGAACCAGGAGGAACCCACCCCTGTGTGTATCATATATAGGTGTATCACCTATAATTTTACAATTATAGGTGATTATTCTAATAATGATAAAGTTGATAAAGCTCCTCAGGAAAAAAAATAAGGGAAGGTGATTAAACAGCTTAGCTTAGTTCTTCCTTGAGGGTTGGTAGAAATCACCATACTATGAATAGTGACTGTAAAATAAGAATTTAATAGCTCTCTTAATAACTCAGTTGCTGAGATAGTGGCTGTAATCATATATTAACTTTAGCTATATTGAAGATTATTCTGTGTCTTGGCTTTGTTTATTATGTGAATCCAACCATTTCTGGTTTAAATTATGGTCTATTTTCCTTTTGATCTTAAATGATGCTGAATAGATATATATCATTTCAGGGGTGGGTTCCGGATCTTCTTACTGCCGGTTTGCTCAGGGACGCGCCGCGCGGGCGGGTTGCGGGTGCGCACGCGCAGTACAAAAAACCAGCTTCTGCGCATGCACAGAAGCAAAAAACAGAGAGAACCAGCTCAGGGGCGTGGCAGGCCTGTGTCACTGCCAGTTCTCGTGACCCAGGCCGCCACGTTACTAACGGTTCTATAGAGCCGGTCCGAACCGGTAGGAACCCACCTCTGTACCATTTTCCATATAATATTAATAATTTCAAATTAATTCTGTTGTTTTGTTGTAAGCTGTCAAATTTACTTTAGCATGATAGATTGGAAAACCAATATCTTTCTTCAGATCAATAGTGTTTAAAAGTATGGAAAATAATAGCGGCTTAAAAATTAATAGAGTTCTGAAGAAACCTTTAATTAAAGATTGTTACATTCATATTTGATTTCTCCTTTAGTGTTATATCAATAATGTAATTTTCAGTAGATTACTTTAGATTAAAAATGACATTCTAAATAGAAATGTTTAATATAGACATTTAAAATTCTGTACCAGATCAAAAATGTATGTTCAGATGTACATTGTCAAAGTTGTATATTCAAGCTATGCATTTTGTTTTACTGCTGTATAGCTCTTATTTTGGCGATTGAGGATGGAGAAGGGGCTTTTAACATTTTCAATATTTTGTTGTTCATTGCTGTTTCAATTTCTTTTTAATGCTGAAGAAAAATTTAAAAATACATTTAATGAGTCCTGGCAGTTATGTACCATTTACTTCAAAAATTGACCTTTGTAATCAATACTGTAAAAGAGAGAAAATTTGTATATCAATAACACCAATCTTTCACTATGTTAACTACTCTGTTATTTTATCATAGTCCTTTACAAGCTGATTGAATAAACAAATTCAAACTCATTTTTACTTCACAAGGCTTTCAGCGCTTCCATTACTGTGACCTCTTGGGAAACATCTAACTGTCACAATTTGGATTTATATCTAGAGAAAATGGGGCTATACCAACATCTCCTTAAAGCACTTGTTTTCTTGAACAAAGTCTTAAAAGGCCATTCATCTTATTTGTGGGTTTAGAAATATTAATACAATATTTTTTAAAGTTCTGCCCCTATATCCAATTATTATTCAGTATGGTAATACAATGCAATTGATAAATTGCATTATGAGCATATTTAGTAATATGTCCCTTGGATATCTCATTTTTACAATATGAATAAAAAGATGAATTCATTGGGGATTTTTTGAACACAAAATATCCCTAATATCAAAAATGTCTGCACTGAGAAGATTGTTCAATTGTTGGCTGGTATGCATGCACACACAAATGAAACTTTAACACAACTTCTGCACAATGACTTTTGAGGCTACATTGATTTTTAATAAGCACAAATCTGCTTATGTAGCAAATTGTACAAAGCTGCTTTTTTAAAAAAAGTGAAAATATTAATGCATGCAATAGTATTCTTAGATTGCAGAAGGTTAGAACAAATAAATCTCTCTAGATAAAGATTTTTTTTTCTCTGCTTCAGATCTCCCCTTTCAGTTAAATCTTTCACTTGGTGCTGTTGGTGGACAGGCTGGGTTTGGTAGGCAATAAGCAGTTAAAAATCTTAGGTGTTCTATGTCCAGTGTCACTTATATGCCTTAACTTATAGTCCTGACCTGCCATTTAAAATTTGGCATGAAAACTTGATACATAAATTATTTACTCAGAGAAGTTGAAAAACATCCCAGAAGAAAGCAAAAATATTGTTACCAAGCCTATGACACAAATGTCCATATATTCACGAAAATGCTTGGCTTGAGAGAGTCTTTATTTGTAACTTATTCTTCATCGTATACTGTGCATAGCACAACAGATAATTGTTTAAGTATTCTGTACCTGGTAGAGCATATTATTTATTATAATCATAACAAAAGTGGAATGGAACAGACACTTGGCTTCTACTGCAAATTTTGTGTGCAAGTAACACATCAGCCTGATTCAGATTTAATAGCAATAGCACTTAGATTTATATACCACCCCATAGTCTTTTACAGCATTCTCTGGGCAGTTTATAATGTCAGTATATTGCAGTGATGGCTAACCTGTGTGTGTGCAAATGCGCGTGTGCCTGAACCACCAAAATGCAATGCACGTGTGCCCCCCACGCATGCACCCCCTACATGCGCGTGCAGCCCCCTGCATGTGCCCCACCCCCATGCATGCATGCACGGCCCCCTGCATGCACCCCATCCCCCGCATGCGTGCGTAGCCCCCACACATGCACACGTGGCCCCTGCATGCGCCCCGCCCCTGCGCATGCGCGGCAGAGACTCGACGACCAGCTGGCCGGCAGGAGGCACGTGTGCATGCGCAGCGGAGCTGAACTGGGGCGACGGCTCATGTACCCACAGAGGGGGCACTGCGTGCCACCTGTGGCAGACGTGCCATAGGTTCGCCATCATGGGTATATTGCCTCCAACAATCTGGGCCCTCATTTTGCTGATCTTGAAAAAACAGAAGGCTGAGTCAACCTTGAACAAAAGCAACCCTGGGCTAAAAGAAAGTGATTGGTTCAAAGTCACCGGGTGAGTTTTATGTTGAGAATGAACTTGATCCAAGGTCACCCTGATTTTAGCCCTACACTACATCAGCTCCCAAAGTGTCTTCTTATAGTTATGGATACTGAGTTCTCATTTCATGTACATACTAAATGGTATAAGGCCAAAGAGGGGAAAAACCATAGTTAAAATATGTATCAAAATATATATGACAGATTAATGTTCTTCCTGTTGTTTATTGGAGAACTAAGAAAACATTCTATTTTCACTGTAAACTTGTGTACTGTAATAAATGTTGAAAATGATCTTTAAAGGAATTGTTAAATTCCTTTAAATTGTAAATTGTAAATTAATATTTGCGTGGCATTTTGGAGATGAGCTGTGAAGGGCCTTATCATATGTCTAATAATATCTTAGTTTCTAAAGTGCCTGAGTCAATGACTGGATTTATATATTTATCTATTAGGCTAAGCACAATGCTGGCCTGCTTGTTTGGAGCGCAGTATATTGTGTGAAGCAGATGTTTTGTAAATCATGGCTTAAAGTTTCAAATATAGATGAACCAAGTAAACCAAGTTTAATCAATAAGAGATAACTAAAGAAAGCATAGCTTAGCACAGAATGTGAAGCCAGCTAGTATGCCTGTCTTGGTAACAGTTGCTATGCAAGGAAACTTCAAAGTGTTGCATTAGAAATGATAAGTCAACATGTCATATGATACTGAAGTATCCAATTTGACCAGAAAACACCCTACCCTTTCCCTTGGGAAAATCTCATTGTAAAATCACAGTGCTGCACATTCTACACAATGACATATACAGGAGGAAAAGTCTTCATAATAAGGCAAGGATGGGAGAAAAAATGGATGACTGTAAGGCACTGCCGATGATAAATCTTTCTTCCCATATTCCCACATGGGCCTATAGACCTGACCTTTTGTTGAGGTGTAATGCCAGGGCTGCCTTTGGATAGAACACTTCTACTATCAGGGATTTATACAAACAACTAGACTTCCTTATGAAAGTTCGTGGGATTACAAACCACATCAGTGCTCATCATCTTGAATACAACAAGAAGGGGATATTTGAGAGACAAGTGGAAGTTGGAAAACATTCTGCCCTGGTTGACTAAGGACCGACTCTGAATAATTTACATTAGACAAGTATATAAAAAAAGTGACTGGGTCACTTAGTGAGAAAAATTTGTTTCATTTTGTGCTTTTCTTTCCATCTTCAGATAAAGTTTGAAATCAGTCTGAAATCTGGAATCTCAATCAGAAGCTGGCTTGCCTTGAGTGCTTCCTCTCCTTGCAAGGCTTTGCTTAGTCTAAAGAGAAGCCTCATTTTAAGATTATTTTGTGGGATGATCTGTTGTGGGAAAAGTGTACACTTACATAAGGGAACAGAGCATTTGGAGATAAATGCAACAAAAACATTTTATTATCACACAGAGCTACACTGATCAGTGAGCTCCTACCCAAAAGAATGCAAAAGAGCTTGTGCCAAGCAAGGTTATGGATTGTATCCTCCAAAAAAATATTAAATAGAAATGATAATGAAAGCAATGTCATAAAACAGTAATCTTTACAACAGGAATGTTACATCTCATAATACTGTGGAATGATCTACTAATTTTCCAAGAGTCCCTTGGGAGTTGGGCGGCATACAAATTTAATAAATAAATAAATAAATAAATAAATAAATAATTTTAAGAATCACAAAAAGGGCCTCCAGGTTGATCCCCATCCTCAATTCTCTACAATTGTTCTGTTCCCAGGCAGGATAACATGGAGTGAAGTGGGGTTGACAACAATATCCTGGAGGCATTTCTCTAGACCAATGGTCAGTACAGAAGTTTGCCTGAGAGTAAGAAAAGAAAATGAACATGAATAGCATAGCAATAGCAATAGCAATCGCAATCGCAATCGCAATAGCAATAGCAATAGCATTAGCACTTAGAATTACCGGTATATACCACTTCACAGTGCTTTACAGCCCTCTCTAAGTGGTTTACAGAGTCAACATATTGCCCCCAACAATTTGGGTCCTCATTTTACTGACCTCAGAAGAATGAGACAAGCAGTAGCAGATTTTGTTCCACAGAAGCACAGTCCAAGAACTACAAAAGGGCAGAAGCTGAGTAACTATTGATGCCTACTATGCTATCAAACATGTATCAAACACCTTGTCACATGGAACAGTCTGCACAAAAAAGCCACAAGATGCTTCAGTTATGATTTTCAAGAAGAACATGGGGACTTTCCACTGCAATCAAGCAATTCTGAAAACAACCAGATGTTTAATAGGCTGCAGACATGTTCTGCATTCACACTGCTACATGCTCCAAAGGACCTATTCTAAATTGGTTCCAAATCATTGCATGGCTGTACTCCATAAAGTGATGCCTCAGTTACAAGAATGGCTGCATTTGTATATGGATCCCTGTGGACATACGGCAGAATTAAAGCTTAGAACGATCAGGCTATCTCTACATTTATATTTAGGCCTTGAATTTGATATTTTTCCATTATTTGTGTCTATTTTCTTCCATTTTAGTTATCATTTTAGGCTTCTTATAGGATAGGGATACTCTAACTGAATTGTAAAAATCAGGATGATTTTTGAAGGGTAGGAGAAAGTTTTCTGTATCTCTTTGCTGCAACCAAGTGCTTGTCTTCATTGAAGAAGTATCTTTGCAGCCAAGATACGGCTTGCCTAGTATAGAACTTGCATACAGGTTTAGAGTAAGAACTTACTCCCCTTTCCTGAAACATCTATATCAGTGTTTGCCAATTAAAAAAAACAAAGTTGACTGATCAATCTAGGACTATCACAAAGGAATTCATACTATTTATAATTTATATTCTGAATTATTCTGAATTATTAGACATTTTGAGAGCTTTTTTTTCTGTAGTCTGAAAACTTCTACCCTGTTTCCACCAAAATAAGACATCCCCTGATAATAAGCCCAATCGGGCTTTTGAGTGCATGGCAATAAGGCCAAGTGCTTATTTCAGGGTTCAAAAAAATATATAAGACAGGGTCTTATTTTCGGGGAAACAGGGTAGAATTCTCACTGAAATTTCCAAAGCTTTTTATTTAAAGTACTAAATTATCCAGAAACTGTCAGTTACATTTTCAAGGCAGAACTGGGGCAACATTCAGTGGAAATCAATTATTTAATTAAATGTTTTTGTGATATTCTACCTGCTGTGAACATGTTTCTTTGAATCAATCTGCTGATTTGTTCAGATCTCTTTGCTTATATAATCTCCAAAGAATACAAAATCATTGTTTTTATAGCTTGGATACACTTACTATTCTCAGTGCAACATAAGCAGATATTTTGAGTACATCATAGCTATTGGATTTCCACGTTATTTATACTATGATAAATTGGAAGCAATATGTATGTTTTATGTAAGTAATCACATCCGTATTGGGGGAAAAGGGTATGAAAAGTGTTAGATATTGAGACTGCCTGGTCTACTCCAAGGTCCACTGTTCAAGCAGGAAAATGGAGACTGCTGATTGGCTGAGCCATCTGACAGCTCCCTATAAAAGGGGAAGCTGTCAGCCTGGCTCTCTGCTGGATCTTGTATATGGTTGCAATAAAGAGCTGTTGTTTGAAGCCTGTCTCAAGCCTCAGTCCCAGAATGCAACAACTGGCGACGAGGGTGGGATCCTGAAGAAGGCGGAACAAAAAGAGCTGAAAGCAGACACCGAAGATCCAGCCCGGTGGCAGAAAGAACAGTGGCCATTTTGCGCAGCAAAATTCAAAATGCATAGGCCGAGATGTCAGCGTTCCATCTGCCAACTCCTTTCGATCCAGCGAAGGAGAACTGGGGGTCCTACATGACCCGCTTCAGGTGTTTTTTGGAGGCCAATGACCTCCTTGGCCTGGCAGACAACAGGAAACGGGCACTTTTCCTCAGCCACTGCGGCCATGAGGTCTTCGACACGGCCCTGTCAGAGCTGACGCCAGTGGAGACGGTTCCATGGCAGGTACTGCAGAACATGCTGCAGACCCACTACGATCCGATGCCCTCCAAGGTGGTCAGATGGCATGAATTCCGCCAATGATTACAGAAGGAGGGGGATTCCATCAACCAATACCTGGAGGCACTGAGGAAGGCTGCGACGCACTGCGAATTTAGAGACTTAGATGATATCTTATTAGACCAACTAATCTGTGGGGTGCAGGATATTCGCCTGCAACGAAGACTACTTGCGAAGTCCAATGTAACCCTACAAACAGCATTGGACGAGGCAAGGGCAACCGAGTCATCTAATAAAGCCGCGGAGTCACTCCACCGATGAAGCGTGCCAGCACCCCAGAAGGCAATGCCAGCGGTCCACAAAAACCAGTGCCTAGACGACCCCGAGGATGACAGCGAGGAGGAGATCTACCGGACAGACCGACGCCAGTGAGCAGAAGCACAAAGGCCACAACCTTGCTATAGCTGTGGTGGTCCGCACCCACGAGCTACCTGCAGGTTCAGAGATGCCATTTGCCGGCACTGCGAAAGACCGGGGTACCTCGCTAAAGTCTGCCGAGCAAACCTGCCACCCAGTAAGCGCGCCAACCCAGATGCCACCCAGGCCGAGGCGAGACGGGGCCAGAGGCAAGACCCACCAAAGACTAAGCGCCACACCGGGTATAGCAGAACACCAGAGACCAACCAAACCAGGATCGGACAGGCGAGTACCCCTAGCCATAAGAAAATACATGTAACTGTGTCATTGGAGGGGTCTCCCTGCGAAATGGAGGTGGATACAGGCTCTTCGATTTCAATCATGTCTTGGGCTGCTGTCAAACAGGCCATTCTGGCACTCAGACAGAATCAACTCAAAGTGCAAAGCCTCAAGCTCAGCGATTATCAGGGGAATCACATCCCTGTCCTGGGCTGGAGCAACTTCGACGTTCACTTCAGCAGATTCGAAGGTGACCTGCCCCTGGCAGTGGTACATGGCTGCCTCCCTAGTTTATTGGGCCTGGACTGGTTTAGTGCCCTGGGCATGGGAGTGACTGGAATCAACACTGTAGCCAGTAGCTGTGCCGATGACCTGCTGCGAGAGTTCCGTGACGTGTTTGATGAAGGGCTCGGCAAGTATGTGGGCACCCCTATTTCCTTTAGCCTTGACCCTAGCATAGCACCAATCAGAATGAAGCCCCGGAGGGTCCCCTTCGCTTTGAAACCCAAAATCGACTGTGAATTGGATAAACTAATTAACCAGGGGGTGTTAGAGCCGGTCAATCATGCAAAATGGGAGACCCCGATAGTGACGTTGGTCAAAAGCGATGGATCAGTGCGCATCTGCGCTGATTACAAATGTATCCTTAATAAGGCCCTTCAACAGAGTGCATATCCAGTCCCAATTGTCCAGCATTTATTGCACACGCTAGGCCCGGGCGCCATCTTTGCTAAACTGGATCTCGCGCAGGCATACCAGCAACTGCCGGTAGATGGCGCTACAGCCGAGGCGCAGACCATAGTCATGCATAGGGGGGCGTTTAAATGTAACCGCTTACAATTTGGTGTCAGCGTAGCCCCTGGAATATTTCAGGGGATTATGGAATGCTTTCTAAATAAAATTCCAGGCGTAGTGCCCTATTTTGATGACGTGCTCATCACTGCCATCAATGAAATCCAACTAAAGGCTAGACTTAGGGAGGTCCTATGCAGGTTTAGAGCTGCCGGACTCAGAGTCAAGGGAAGCAAATGCCAGATAGGGGCACCTGAGGTTGAGTTCCTAGGTTACCGTATAGATGGGACTGGCATTCACCCTACTAAGGTCAGGGCAATCCGAGAAGCCTCTACACCCACCAACAAATCCTAGCTCTAAGCCTTTTTGGGACTGCTGAATTTTTACAGCGTGTTTTTAAAGAATAAGGCTACTGTTGCCGAGCCCCTGCATCGACTCCTGTCCAAAAAAGCACCTTGGGTCTGGGGAAAGACCGAAGCGGCTGCTTTCCGGGCCATTAGGCATCTCTTGTCCGAGGACAGTTTCCTTCTCCAATTCAACGAAACGCTACCAGTGGTGTTGGTGTGCGATGCCTCCCCTCTTGGGGTCAGGGCTGTCCTGAGCCACCGACTGCCCAATGGCCTGGAGGCCCCTGTCGCTTATTTTTCAAGGACACTGTCCAGTGCTGAATGCAACTACAGTCAGCTTGACAGGGAGGCGCTTGCTGCAGTGGCCAGGGTGAAACGCTTTCACTAGTACCTTTACGGCAGGGACTTTGAGCTGGTCACTGACCACAAGCCCTTGTTAGGGCTTATCACTGGGGACCGCCCCACACTGGCGTCCCTCTCCCCCTGGCTCACCAGATGGACCATCTTCCTCGCAGCCTATTCCTACAAACTGACCCACCGGCCTGGCAAATCCTTGGGGCATTGCCCACTGCCAGTTCTTGTGGACGATCCCACTCCGGGCGTCCCCATCCTCCTCACTGACTGCCTGGACTCTGGCCTGGTCACTTTGGCCGAGGTGGCTGCACAGTCAGCCAGGAACTCAGTATTCCCGACTATTTTGAACTGGGTGTGGAGGGGATGGCCACAAGGGCCTGTTAAACCAGAATTTAAACCGTATTTTGTGAAACAGCATGAAATCTCGGCACAAGGGGGCTGCCTATTGTGCGGAGATCGCATCATTGTTCCTCCATCGCTAAAAGAGGAGATACTAAGGGCATTGCATGAGGGTCACCTGGGGGTGGTCAGGATGAAGGCGCTGGCCCGGAGTTATGTTTAGTGGTCAAACATGGACAAGCAAATAGAAGAGTGGGTGGCCGGCAGTACGCCTTTCCAGGAGTCTAGGGCCGCGCCCCCCAAAGCCCCGGTTCAGGAATGGGAAAGGCCTAGGACACCCTGGTCGAGAGTCCATATTGATTTCACGGGTCCATTCCACGGCCAAACATTCATGGTAGTGGTTGACACGTACTCCAAGTGGCTGGAGATCATATTAATGGGGTCAACCACTGCCGAGGCAGTCATCCGCATGCTCAGAAAGCTCTTTGCCACTCACGGGTCACCAGACGTGATAGTCTCAGACAACGGGCCTCAATTTACGGCCACACAATTCGAGGGCTTCCTAGCCGAACAAGGCATTTGCCACATGCTGACTGCTCCTTTTCATCCAGCCAGTAATTGTCAGGCTGAACGCATGGTCAGATCAGCCAAGGAGGCACTGGGGCACCTAGGCCCAGGTGACTGGCAAGCAAGAGTGGACAAGTTCCTCCTGGTCCAACATATAACTCCCAGCGCAGCCACAGGAAGAAGCCCCGCCAAGCTCTTAATGGGCCGGCAGCTCCTCTCTGTACTAGACAGATTGCACCCCAATTACTCTAACAAAAAAGAGAAACCCGCTCAGAAACAAACCAGGTCCTTTACAATAAACGACCAAGTGTTCGCAAGGAACTTTGCCGAGGGGTCCCTATGGCTACCTGGGGAGATAATCGAAATTACAGGTCCCCGGCCCTATGTTGTAGCATTAGCAGATGGGAGAAAATGGCGGCGGCACATAGACCAACTGCGCAGCCGCCAACCCACAAATGCAGATTACCAAAACTACCCTAATGGTAATTTCCCTACAGCTGAGTCAAACCCGAGGGTGACGGAACATCTACCTGATGACCCAGGGCTCCAGCGATGTCACGACCCCGAACTGGTTCCAGTAGAATCCACGACCCCGCCCAAAAGCTTCCAGGAGCTTCCACGGGCAGAGACAGAGACGACAGCAGACCCAACCTCTCTGGCCAAAGCCAACTCCCCTACTGAACCGCGCAGGTCCAGTAGGGTTCCTAAACGCCCCGCCTACCTACAGGACTATGTATGTAAAGTGGACAGTTCCAACTAAGAGGGGAGGTGTGTTAGATATTGAGACTGCCTGGTCTACTCCAAGGTCCACTGTTCAAGCGGGAAAATGGAGACTGCTGATTGGCTGAGCCATCTGACAGCTCCCTATAAAAGGGGAAGCTGTCAGCCTGGCTCTCTGCTGGATCTTGTATATGGTTGCAATAAAGAGCTGTTGTTTGAAGCCTGTCTCGAGCCTCTTCAGTCCCAGAACGCAACAAAAAGACTGCCTTTAACCTGAACTGATTGTGAGATACAGTATATTATAACATAAGGTTTTATATAAACAAAAATGCATTAATTTTACTTGCTTTTTTTAATTATCTGATATCATTCACTACCCACAGTGCCAAGACTGGGGCAGTTACAAATGTTACAAATAAATAAATAAATTGTTAATTGATTTTCTTACCATGTTTGACAGGATACTAAGCTGAAGCTAACTACATTAGCTGGGTTTATACTACATACTAACTTAAAAATCTGATTGGCTAGTTTGCAAATCGATATGTCATATGAATCCAGCTAGTGGCTTGATTCAGTGTAATGACTGTCTGCATTCCGTAAACCCCATTCACGCAAACCATGATTGAATATTTCTTTGATGAAGTTTTCTTTTACCTGAGTACTAGGACAATAACATTACCAGGTTCTGAAGAAACCAGGTTCTAAAACAAATCCAAAATAGTTTGTGATGACTGTTTCCCATTTTGGCCAAAACAAGTAACTGATTTTTTTGATCCAAGCAGTTTTCTTCCATGGAACATTGTAAATGGCAGCTCAGACAGTGGCAGAAATATCTTAGTTTAATGAATTCTGGTATATTGGTTTGAAGTAGACTAACTTAAAGCAACATTACTCTGGATGGTGTACAAAAATGATCAACAACAAACATAAAGCACACATTATCTCAATTAAAATAGATAACTAGAACACATGCTACACTTTCCAGAGTTCATCATTTAGGATGAGAAGGGAAATAATTATGTCACTGCTAGTCATATGTACTTCTGTCTATATGACTGTTTCTCGGAAGCATTTATAGCTCATTGTAATTAATTATAAAAACAACAGCAGTTATTTTTATATTACATTTTTAAATGTAACATTGTTTATATCCAATGAACTGAATTTTTATGAGTATTTTAATCTTGATATGTCTAGTTACCAGCAGATCCAAGTTTCACCAAAGTCTAGTATTCTTTAAGAAAGGTCACAACTCTTTGGAAAACTGAACATGAAAATGTTTTAGATGGAAAATTTTCTTTAACTTCTTGTAACCTGCACTAATGACTCTCTTAGGGTTATTTTATTATCGTGACTATGTCATTATTATTTGAGTGGCACATTTGGTTGTTATATTAGCAATAGCAATAGCAGTTAGACTTATATACCGCTTCATAGTGCTTTACAGCCCTCTCTAAGCGGTTTACAGAGTTAGCATATTGCCCCCAACAATCTGGGTCCTCATTTTACCCACCTCAGAAGGATGGAAGGCTGAGTCAACCTTGAGCCGGTGAGATTTGAACTGCCGAACTGCAGCTAGCAGTCAGCTGAAGTAGCCTGCAGTGCTGCAGTGCTGCACTCTAACCACTGCGCCACCTCAATATTAAGTTACTTTTTCTGAGTCAGTCAACAAAGATGGGTAATTTTACTTATTCACACACAGTGGTGACTATCTCTTTAACCCTCTCCTCCTGATTGTTTCAGTTTCATGAGATCCTATTGGTAATTATCTCATAATTATGGCACCTCATAAAACCAACTGTTTCATGTTAATTGTAATACTGGAACAACAGTTTTTGCTGACTGGGAATCTAGAGCAAATCAAAGAAATGAAATATTGGAAGATTTTAATGTCTTAATACTTCACTGCATATTAATGCCTATTAAGTGTGCCTCTTATCTGTGGAATCTCTGCAATTCGCAGCAAACAAAGATGCAATCATTCCCTATATGATCCCAAAAGCTTTACCAGACTGAAGATGAGTAATTTTGGTTGAGTGTTATTCAGCTTCACACATACAATAATCATCTCAGAACTGTCCAGCAAAATAGCTAATGGTATAAGCCATTCTATTTCAAGAACGATTAATATAAATGACAACCAAATATGTCCAACTCTATGACTTATAATCTGCATTCCAAATAATCAAACACACTATCAGTTCAAAAACTAATAATACAAGGGAAAGAAATAAAGAAAAACAAAAAATGTAAATTATATATGCCAAAAGAGTAAGACATATAATCTTAAAACGACTTATTTTAGGCTAATGATTGTTTCTGGATCCAGTCCCAAGAATCAGCTCTTTCACAGGAATTTGCTTGAGCTGTTAAGCATTTTCAAGGAGGCTCTTTTGCTTTTCACTCAGCTATTTGGAGTTTAACAGATGATCTACAATAAACACTTTTCTGCCCTCCCACCCCTTCAGTGGAATGCTATTTTCAGAGGAGAAATCCCCAATCAATGGACTTTATGAAGCCAATGGAAGATTTATAAAAAAAAAGTTGCAAGTCTCTTTAAAGAAGAGAGGAAGATAAAAGAGGTGATTGGCATTCAGGTCATGTCTGCTCAAACTTTAGACTTGGATGGCATAATGGTGTGTTAGAAAGACTTTGAGAAAAGGGGTAAAGAGATACTGCCTAGGGAACATTAGATAAGAGAGGGCATAGCCTGCAGCTGCATAATGGGCAGAGAAAGAGGCTCAGAAGAGACCCTCCCTAACCTCTCAAGCTGTAAAGGAGATACTGGGAGATTTGTACTGTCAGACTTGCAAAATTTTGTTCATGCAGCCTCATAATAAAGTAGAATTAGCTCATCTGGTCATGACTATCTACCTGGGAAGGCTGACACATGAAGCGTCAGGATATCGATGTATGTGTTCTGTATTGCCTTCTAAAAATGTGTTGGATTCCCACCAAAATAAACCCAAAGCTTTTCAAGAATGAGCGTGCATGCACACACGCACGCACGCATGCACACACACACACACCATTATTGTTTCTCCATTTTAAAAAATACAAAATCCAACTGTTATAGTCAAAACAAATTTCATCCCTGTAAATAAAGGCATTGTAGATATGGCTTAAATACCAGCTACATTCCCTCCCCACATCCCCCCTTTCCAGTTTTAATCAAGAGTTCCTGGAATTTCCTGGAATCCTTTTTTTTCCCTCCAAAAAAGGCTTCCCTGGTGTCAGTTTTACTTTCTTTCTTTTTTCTTTTTGTTGACTCCTGCCTTTAGTCTAGCATTAATCTTTATGGCGTTGTGTCTGATTATTTTTACTGAGTATTTAAAAAAAAATGTGACTGCAGTAAAGCTGATTATGTTAACCTAAAGAGCAACTATAAAAAAAATGAAATAAAAAATGAAAACATCCTGCAACTGGAAGACTGAGTTTTAGTCCTGCCTTATGAATGAAAGCTGGCTGGATGACTTTGGACCAGTCACTCGCTCTCAGTCCTACACACAACATTAAGATACATAACATAAATTTTAAATGTTATGTTTAACATAATGTTAAACATAACATTAACATTAACATTAAGCAACATTACACTGCTAACTAGAGCATACAAAACGTTCGCTAGACCAATTCTCGAATACAGCTCACCTGTCTGGAACCCGCACTGCATATCGGATATTAATACAATTGAGAGAGTCCAAAAATATTTCACGAGAAGAGTCCTCCACTCCTCCACTCGCAACAGAATACCTTATTCCACAAGACTTGAAATTTTGGGCTTAGACAACTTAGAACTACGTCGCCTTAGAACCGATCTAAATGTAGTTCATAAAATTATCTGCCACAATGTCCTACCTGTCAATGACTACTTCAGCTTCAACCACAACAATACACGAGCACACAATAGTTACAAACTTAATGTAAACCGCTCCAAACTCGACTGCAGAAAATATGACTTCCGCAACAGAGTGATCAATGCCAGGANNNNCATAAGCGCACCATCGTGCCTACTGGCCCTGTCTTACTGTCCCTATTTATCTGTATTTACTTCCTTTGTTCATGTTTATGTTCATACCTATTCTTGCTATCTTGTACATGTTTGACAAACAAATAAATAAATAAAATAAACACCCCACATGGCTGTTGTTGTGGGGAAAATAGGAGGGAGGAATATTGCTCCCTTGAGTTACATGTTGTTGGAAGAAAAATCCACTCTGATTCCAAGGCGGGAGAAAGGTGCTGGAAATAATGGAGGAAAAAAAGTTTTTTTTTTTTTTGGTTTCCAGAAACTTCAGTGACAACAGCAAATGTTTCTGGGGTGGCTGACCAAATGGCTGAGTGAGTGGATGGATTTTATAGGGTTCTGATTGAGATGCTCCAGGGGTTGTGCAATGTAGTGAGTCTTGTGTCTTTTGCTATTCTAATGGTGGTGGGTTAATCCTATTATTAATCCCATTTGTCAGAAATTATGGGTGAGGCAGGAGACCTATTAGAAATCCTTTCTCTTAACTGATTGTAATAATTTTCTCCTGTTAGAATGGCTGGAGAAAAGTTGTAACTGGAGTTGCAATTTGAACTGGGAAACTGGCAGATCTGAAAACAGCACCAATTACCTATGGAAGAGAACATTTGTAGCTCAGGGTTGAACTGTGGGGTCCTTGGTGCTCCCTGAGCTTGATTGTTTTCTTGCAGACAATTCATTACTAAACTAGATAATATCAGTGCAGAAAATAACCAAGTTCAGAGAGCATGAAGAACTCTACAGTTCATACTGAGCTATAAATATTCTCTTCCATTGGTAATTGTTTGGTTGTTTCCTTGCAGACATTTCATTACCCAACTAGATATCATAATTGGTACACTGATGTTACCTAATTTGATAATAAAACACATCCAAGAAAACATCCAAGCTTAGAAAGCACCAAGGATTCCATACAGCAGAGGTCTTCAAACTTGGCAACTTTAAGACTTGTGGACTTCAACTCCCAGAATTCTCTAGCCAGCTGGAGAATTCTGGGAGTTGAAGTCCACAAGTCTTAAAGTTGCCAAGTTTGGGGACCCCTGCCATACAGCATCAAATGTCAGTAGCAGAAAATGAAATGGCAGTTGTTCTCATTAGAAATCGGAAGATAACCTTTCAGTAGACTCAACCAGGAAACTTCCAGGTGTGTTCAGATTATACCTCCTTGTGCTGCCAACTAAAATGGTGAATGGAGAATTTCAAGACGCACAGTCCCAATATTCCAGAGACTATATTAGGTTGGGAATGCTGCATCATATGTATATTTAATACTTAACAGAGAGACCCAACATATAAATGAGAATCATGCTTTCCATTATCAATTATATCACTAATATTATCACCGCCATCACTAATAATCACTAATTTTCAAATAGATCCCAGGACTACCTTTATATTTGAAAAGACATAGTAATTCCCCCACCCCCCCCATAAAATTATGTGCAGAGTAATGCATTTGTAAAGGACAAAAACATTTTATACCCTTTGTAATTTTTAGCTTTTATTTCTCTACTTTCAGATGTGCTCATTTATAAACCTCAGATATATTGGTTTAATCCCGAAGTGCATACTTTAGTTCTAACCACATGCTAGTGAAAGCATTGCCACAAATACATAATTGATTAATCTGTTTTCCTATCCTGAATTAATTTCCAGGTCTGTAGTTGTTTTGATATTCTCTTTTAAAAATGAATATGCCATCACAATAAATTTTACAAAGCAACAGTTCACTTTGTGAAATTCCCAGGGGAGATACTGATTCAACAATAATTCTCCACCTGTACTGTAGATAGAAGATTGTGTAGGTGTAATTTTGATTTCTTTCTTTTTGAAAGAATTGTTAAGACTGTTTCACTGAAATGACACAGCTCAAAGGGAAGTTATTACTATAATCATGGAAAATCCAGAGTTTGTAGAAGAAATTTTGGAAAGACTGATGGACAATGGGAGCTCAGATATCTACATACCAATGTAAACCGTTGGATGAGAGTGAGGAGCTGGAGGATGGGGAGCTAAAAATAGAATTATATAGTATCTTTTAAGACAGCATGGATATCTGCTGGAATATTGAACAGGATTGTTGCAACTTTTTGCATAATACAAAAGAAGACCTTGAAACTAACTCCAGCTTCGCCTTCATTCGTATAACTAATTTGTTGCAAGTTAGTCTTCAAAGCAAGGTTTTGGTATTCCATTCACTCCAGGGATGGGTTCTAACTTACTTCGCTGCCAGTTCGCTTCCTCCTGCGCGGGCACGCGCGTATGCGCAGTGCCAAAAAATCCGAAAAAATCCCCCCCCCCAAAAAAAGCCAAAAACAAGATGGCGACGCATGCGCAGTGCTGGAAACTCGGCTTCTGTGCATGCACGGAAGGGGAAAAAAATCGGGAAAAAATTTAAAAATTTTTTTTTAAAAAAAATAATTTTTTTTTTAAAAAAGATGGCGGCGACCACGGACCGGATCCATGACATCACTGTGACATCACCAGCGGGTCACTACTGGTTTGGGTGAACCGGTCCGAACCGGGAGGAACCCACCTCTGATTCACTCTTGTCAGAAATCTGTGTCAAGCAGATACTATCAGCCAAGGGTGGCAAAATCAATGCATGAAGGCTGAAGCTAAGGCAATCAAAAAGCCAAGAGAAATTTAATGAACCAGAGGAAAACCTCAGGAAAAGACTGCAGAAGTGAGAAGGTGCTTATTTGTTCGGGGACTTGTTAAATTGTTGATACATGAGAGGAAGAAAGGATGATCCTTTGATCATTTTGTCCCTTTTCATATTTACTGGCATGACTATGCAGATTTGAGGATACATTCACAAAGAAGACAGATGAAATAACATTTCATTGTAAATCAAATTACTTCAGCTTGATATTTTGTCTATAATAACGGGTCAGACTAATACATAAATAACTGTTTATTATATTATAACAGTATAATATAATACTGTTATATATAATATAACAGTATAATATTTTATACTGTTGGGGATTATAAATATCAGGTTTTTTTTCTTTATTGTAGACTTTTTCTTTCTTTCTCTTTCTAATCATGTTACCTGTTTTTTCTGGATTTCTAGGAATCAAATTTTATAGTGTCTTTGGTCAACATTTTCTATACCTGTCCTCAAATTCATCTTTAATGAAACTATTTTGATGCACTGGGGAAAGTTGCAATTATGTGATAAACTGCGCCATTTAAAAATATATATATCATTATTTGAAACATCATAATTTTCCTAACCTGAAATAAACTATTCCTATCTGACACTATATTCTATTGATACATTATTAACATTCTTCCAAATGCTACACAGGATCATAGAATTGGAAGTTATCATAGATTCTAGCCCAGTGGCCTGTACAGGATCCACTAGAACAATGGTTCCCAAACTTTTTCAGTCCACCGCCCCCTTGGTGCTACAAACTCATCCTCTGTGCCCCCACCCCCACCCCTTCAGGTGGGTGTGGCTTGGTGGTCAGGTGACCGGGTGGGCGTGGCCAACTTGTAAAATGTGGTGAAACTCACTTAACAATGCTCTTGCTTAGCAACCAAAATTTTGGGCTCAATTGTGGTCATAAGTCTTTCTTTCTCTTTCTTTCTTTCTTTCTTTCTTTCTTTCTTTCTTTCTCTCTTTCTTTCTTTCTCTTTCTTTCTTTCTGGCTTTCTTCCTTCCTTCCTACCATCTTTCTTTCTTTCTTTCTTTCTGTCTTTCTGTCTTTCTTCCTTTCTAACATCTTTCTTTCTTTCTTTCTGTCTGTCTGTCTTTCTATCTTCTTTCTTTCTTTCTTTCTTTCTATTTCTTTCTTTCTTTCTTTTG
>QLTV01002302.1:734763-830262 GCA_003457575.1 Thermophis baileyi | reverse complement strand
CATGCATGCAGCCTCCATGCACCCCCCACGCCCCATTTTGGGCCTAGCAGGCCTCCCTGCAGCCTCCTGGGACCAAAAACAAGCTGTGGTGGGGCGCCGCACACACACCCTGTGCTCCCCCTGCCCCCACACATGCACGTGTGACACCCCCACCCCCCACGCATGCACACGCGTCTCCCACGTGCCCCGTCCTCCGCGCATGCGCAGCAGATACCCGAAAATCAGCTGGCCGGCGGGAGGCATGCGCGCATGCACAGTGGAGCTGAGCTGGGTGACGGCTTGCATGCCCGCAGAGGGGGCTCTGCGTGCCACCTGTGGCACGCGTGCCATAGGTTCACCATCACGGCACTATATTGTCATCAATCCCTTGCTGTTATTTGATCAGTTTCCAGTCAAAATGTACATTGCTGCCATTCTTAACCTCTGCAAAAGTAATGGAACTTGGTCTGCTCCAGGCACCTGATGGATTTAGATCAGGCGTGTTCAACCTTTTGGCTTGCCTGGGCTACACTGAGTGAAGAGGAATTGTCTTGTGCCTTATATAAAATATATAATGTACTGTAACTATCACTATAAATCACATAATAATGTTAAAAATTTAATCTTGTGCTGCCACATTACTAGTTGTCCAGGGCCACATGCAGCCCACGGGCCACGGATTGGACACACCTGATTGCTTGGGCATGTTTGCAATATGTTGTGGGTAGTTCCTACACATCTAGTTACCTAAAAGGAGACTACTAGGGCACTGGATCTGACTGCTTCTTAGCAGTCTCCCTCTAGTCACCATACCTCTTAGTTTACTGAGGAATACCAGGAAATGAGACAATTGAAGTGATGCATACAGTGACAGTGGTGAAAAGTAGTGATTTTAACTGATCATAGTTTCATTCAGTAGTAACTAGTGATCAGAAATTGAGCCTCTCGTTATTTCAGTAGGAGATGCTCCAGATTCAACTCTTTGCCTTTTACTATTTAACATGTATATGCTAAGACAAAGAGTAATACACTTACTTGTGAGCTCCAATGCTACTAATTAATATTCCCAGATTATTTTATATGTATTTTAATCTCTATGAGTTAAACCATAATGTGACAACTACAGGAAGACTATAAAAATTATCGACTACAATGACTTGTAGGTAGAGAGGCAAAAAGTAGCATCATAAAGTGCTAGAAGGAAGTGCAACAGAAGGCTCTTGAAAGTTCTCAAGAAAGATGATACCACTACAACCAATCATATATTAATTGAAAAAGAACATAGGCACTTCTGTAATGATCTTTTTGCCTCAAAAGTAGCTATCCCAAAATACTACTGTTCAGAGGGCTAGTCATTAATGCCAAAAAATGAAAACAATGCAATTAGTTTGCAATCAGGCAAAATCCTAGGACTAGACTCAACCATTTCAAAAGTTTACTAAACAAATGGAGAAATACCAGCAAAACTACTAAACAAGCTTTTCAATGATTGCTTAGATGTAGGAGGTATCCATAAGCTATGGAAATCTTCAAAAACAATATATTCATCAAAACAGAAGATCCCCAAAAGATTACTATTGCCCAATCTGCCACCTTTCTACATCCTTCATGCATGTGATTGGAAAAATACCTGAATGAGCATCAGCCTTGGGAATAAGCTGGTTTATGCAAAGACTATTCAATCAACAAGCACTTATATAAGATCAGCCAGCTCACAGAACAAACATGAGAAGTCCACCAGCTCCTATGTCTTTTCAGTTTGTTGACAATGTACAAGCATTTGATAGTATAGACTAAAATGCAGTTGTAAAAATATTTTAAAAATCAAGGCATTAATAAACAATATACCTGGCTATTACAGAAAATAATTGAAGACTGCTTAACCAATGTTATACAATGTATCCATCCAATGAATATCCAAGGATCCAAAAAGGTGACACAATCTTCCCAAAGCGTTTCATAGCAGCTTTTGAAAAGATCTTCAGAGGGCATAATTGGGAAGAAAGAAACATTAATATAGACAATGAAAAGCTCACTCCAGAGGTGGGTTCCTACTGGTTCGGACCGGCTCTATAGAACCGTTAGTAACGTGGCGGCCTGGGTCACTGGAACCGGCAGCGACCCAGGCCTGCCACGTCCCCGAGCCGGTTCTCTCGTTTTTTGCTTCTGTGCATGCGCATAAGCTTTTTTTAAGTACTGCGCGTGCGCGCGCCCGCGTGTTGCGTCCCTGAGCGAACCGGCAGTACCTGAATCCATAACCCACCCCTGGCTCACTCCCCTTTGGATCAACAATAACATTATGATTGTTTGTGTTGAGGAAGCTGAAAAAATGCTTAAATTAGCTGAACGAGACAAGTAAAGGAATTGGAGTAAAGATCAATAGAAACAAAGCCCACTATATACTCAACCCATTCTGCCACTACCATGAAATGAAACTTGGATATGAGAAGCAAGAAGTGAACACATATATCTTTGCCAAGAACTCAATTTAGTCAACAGAGTTGACTGAGAAATATCACACAAAAGAAAAGCAGCATGAGTTAGCTTTAGTCACATAAAAAGAATTCTCCAACAAATTGGCCACTTTAAGACAGGAGCAAACACCTCCAACACCATAATCTTCCCAGCAATCCGCTAGGGATGTGTCAGTCCTTTGAGGTAGTCCTTGCCTTCTCCATAAGGCTGCAACAGAAGGACTGAGGTCACTCAGCTGCCAGAGGTGGATTCCTCCCAGTTTGGACCGGATTGCCCGAACCGGTAGCGACCGGCTTGTGACGTCACTAAACTGGATTGGTCGGTGCCGGTCCGTGGGCGCCGCCACCTTTTTTGTGTGTATTTTTTGTGATTTTTTTACTGTTCTGCAGCTTGTTCCTGTTCTGTAGCTTGAAAGTGGGCCCTCCCTCCCGCCCCCAGGTTTATACTGACCTTTATTCCTTCTCCCGAAGCCCAGCTGATCAGCTCCTCAGCTGTGTTTCTGACTGATTTTCAGCTACTGAGCATGCGTGGAAGCAAAATTGCAAGAGGGGACGCGCAAAACGTGCACTTCCGTTGTGATGCGAATCGGTGGGGAAGGTAAGTAGAACCCACCCCTGTCAGCTGCATTTGTGTCTAAGGCAGGACCAGAACTTACAGTCATTTGGTTTCTAGCTTAGTGCCTTAATTATTACACCTAACCTGCACTCATATCCTTGCTTAATCAAATTTATTTATACTAAAGGTTTTTTTAACTCAAGCTGTATCATCTTAATTATATCACTTTTTGAGTTTTATATTGTTATAGTAAAATGAGTGCTGTTGCTTTTAGATTTGTTAAAGTGCTTGTTGAAAATAACATGGAATTCCTATCCAGAGTTTGAGAGGTTATTATCTAGTTGGTAAGTTACTATTTGACTGGAAAAATAAGTGGCTACCCATTATTCTGCAAAAAGCCTTAACAATCAAAACTTGTTCTGAATATTTAAAATTTCTTTCAATTCTTCGTTATGGATACCTACTTAATTATTAAGTGTGTTAATTATAGCTCTTTCCCCAGAATTGATTCTAATAATGCAGGTTCGTGAATTGTCAGGATGGGATGGAAGTTTGGCCCTACTATTTAACCAGTTTGCACATTTTTGTGTTCACTTTTAGAAGTTACCAGTTCTTCTTCTGGCACCGAGCTGACATTTCTATTCTATTGCTTCATTGTAGACATATCTTGATCATCTGGTTCTACTAGTCAGCTGGTTGAGGCATTTTTCTTGTAGCATTTTTGTGTGTGTGTTGGAATCAGATTTTACTTACAGATTTTAACATCTCTGATACTTTTTTCAGTCTTGGTGAAGTGCATTGCTAACTTTTTTTTTTTTGACTTCAGGTTGTTAGATATTTTGACATTCTGATTAATTTGAATAAAGAATTAGTAACTTACATGCAATGTTCTATTTAAAGCAACTCAAAGGGACATGGCTCCAAAGTGAACTCTTATCTGTAGCAACCTTACCATCATTTTGGAACTCCTATTCCCACAGTTGTGCAAAACATCCTTCTGCATAGCCAAAAGAACAATTGTTCTCTAGAGCTAACAGAACAATCCTGTTTCAGCAGGCATTGGTGACTGATTATTAGTTCTGTTGATGTTCAATTTAGTTGGCTGTCTTCTATTTTTACGGATATTATATGCTACTTACCATTTATAAATGGAAATAAATCCTTCCAAATAAATATACGTGCAGTCAGAAAGGTGGAAGTTAACTGTGAACGTGATGAATATGGGAAAGTGGGCACATAAGCACAAACCCAACAGCCTTCCTTCCCCAGAAGAAATAGTGAGATTGGCTGTTCTCTTCTTTGTTGGAACTCTGGAGAGAAGTGAGGGGGTGAGGTGGGAGAGCAAAGGGTATCAAAGAAACTTGAGAAATGAAGTGCAAATGGAAAGATGTGTTGGCCAGAAAAATGGTTAAGATTGGCTGGTGACCAGAGAGAGGGATGAGGTATAACCACAAATTCCATAACTGTCCCAATCCACCTCTGTTCACTCCCATTACTAATCACCTGATCTCTTTCAGTTCTAAGCATAGTGAAACACACAACGTAACGGGAAAATGTGTGTTTTTTGATATGATTGCACCATCATTAGTATAAGTAAGGATGTTTTCATGGCACTCAAGAGAATTTTTTAACCATTTAGTTTTTCAACATTATTTTTACTGGTTCTTAGATGGTAAATTCAAGAGATGCACTAAGTACACCAACTGATTTACTTGCACAAGTGGGAGGCAGGAGGAACTGTTACTAGAGCAGTTTAGCTACGACATACTATATGTCTATGGAGATTCTCAGTCCAGGTCACGGTTGTCCCAAAGGTGCTTTTCAAGAGGGAACTGGACTTCCTTGTTTTTCTTTGAAGACATTTCGCTTCTCATCCAAGAAGCTTCTTCTGCTCTGACCATGGATGAGAGTTGATGAGAAGCAAAAGTCTTCAAAGAAAAACAAGAAAGTCCAGTTGCCTCTTGAAAAAGCACCTCTTGGGACATGACACCCTGTACTTTCTAGCAACACTTACTGCTTATCCTGCTGAATTGTACAAGGGCTCAACTTTTTGGGTTGTCAATCTGCTTTGTCTTTTTTAAGAACCCAAAAGTTACCAATCTGACCGAAGTAATATATTAAAGAACTCCTGATCCCTGGACTTGATTATGACATCAGAACTAAACAGAGTTCATTTTAGGATCCTTCCATCTTAAAATCGATTTTCGTTTTCTGCAATCCTTCTGATTTGGGGCGGGGCAGGGCAGGGGCAATTCTGAACGTCATAAACTGATTAAACTGAATAACGTTCGAGATCGCTCAGAACCCTAGCTCTACATCCCGCTCCATCGCCTGCTGCGCCAGAAACAAATACGAGACCGTGGCCGATACCGCCTCACGCAGAGACCCTTCCGCTCCTCCCTTTTCGCTTTTCCCCGGCCGGGGCTTTCCACGAATCAGACGATGGCAGTTGCAGTTGCGGAGTTCGGTCGCTAGGGGGAGTCTGCGAAGGACCGGCCTGCTGCTACTGCTGCCGCCGTCGCCGCCGCTTTGGGCGGGTTGGAGTATCAGCTGACTCTCCTTCTCCTTTCCGAAGCTCCGCTAGCGCCGCTGCTGCTGCTGCTCTTGCAGCTCGGTTTTCATTCCTCAGCAGAGCGAGGAGGCGAAGCGAGGCGACTGGGCGGATATTTTTCGGCTGCCTCCCTATATATATTTAAAACTAGTGCCTGAGCTCCAGCGTCCTTAGCTGCTGCTTTTGCCCGCGATGCTGCCGCATTTAGCTTTTCTGCTGCTGGGAGCCTCTTGGACAGCGGGAGCTTTGGAGGTAAGCGGCTCCCCATTACCTTCTCCCTGTTGCTACGACAAGAAAGTCTTTGTTCGCCGAGAGCCTCCCGCAGCTTTAAGCTGGGGCTTCGCCCCGAAACTGGCCGATGAAAGCGGCCTGCTGAGGCTCGAGAAGAAAGGGTGTGTTCCTCGATCCGCGCCTCTTCAGAAATCCCTGCTTTAGCCTGAACAATGGAGAGAGGAGGCTGGGCGGGCTGGGACGAGCGGCTTCCAAAAATGCCTCTTCTGCTCACTTGCGGGTAGCTTTGGGCAGCCTTTCAGCGAGCGTCCGTCGACTCTGGGGCGCTTCCGAAGGGTGGAGAGAAGGGAATCTTGCGTCTTCTCTGTTACTTAGGAAGCGGGCAGTCTCTGGGATGAGAAAGAAAAGGGGGCGCGAAGGGGGAGGGCGAGGCCCCTTGTTTCTGCCTCGCATCCATCCTTTCTGGAATGCGCCAACTTGGCATCGATGGATTCGATGCTTTGCTTTGCAAAGATGAAGGGGGGGGGCAGGAAGGGAGATGAGTTTCACGTCTGTCGCCGGCCGCCGTGCGGAGGGTTTTTTGTTTTGTTTTGGTTGCCTTTACGCTTCTGTGTTGTCTGGCGTGGCCGATCTGGGGGCGGAAATCGAGAAGAGGGGGGGGGCGTCGCCTGTGATGCTGGGGCCGGGAGACCCGATCCTCCGGCTAGGCGATTGTTATCGCCCGCTCATCACTGCTTTCCCCCGTTCCTCCTCTTCCTCGCCCTCACAGGGCATGCAAACAAGAGGCGCTCGTTTTGGGGATTGCCCTTCACTCCCGCCGTGCATGGGGTGGGGGGGGGAGGAAGTTCTCTCGGCTCAGGTGCCTGTGGCTCGGGCAACTTCAGTACTAAGGCATTAATGCGTTGCGGCTCCTGCGGAACAGCCCCCCCTCCCGCCTTTGGGTAGGGGGGGGGCTTTGCTCCCACCAACTGCGACCCTCTCTGTCCCTCCGTGCTTCCCAGTCAGGGAGAAAAGGGGCATTATGATGGGGCCTCCCCCCCCCGTAATAAGGCCGTCTAGTTTATCCTGGAGTGCGTTGCAGGCTTGGGAGGCAGGACTGGGAGAGGGTGGGGGAGGCAGAAATCTGCCCAAATCCCGCAAGAGGGTTTCCTTCGGTGTGGACATAAAGCGCTTCGTACACCGAGAGGCTTTCCTCTAAGGAGGGGAGTTTGGGGAACCAGATGAAAGGAAATGGGTTGGAGCGAAGCTTAAGAGCGAGAAGATGGCGCCTCTGCAGTGCAGTAAGGAAACGCTGTAATGAAAGCTGCAGACCGAAGCAGCCCTCCCACCGCTAGGTGTTTTAACAACTCGACTCTTCCTTTCAGTCAGCTCCCCATCAGGTAGTGAATGCCTGGTGGAATGTTTTTTCGGCTTCAGCATCCGGAGTAGAAAGAAAGGGATGGGTGAGAACGAGAGGGAATGCCAGAGAAATCTTTCCCTGGGTAGAGGGACTGTTTTCCCTCGATTTGACTTGGCGTTTAGTTCTCTTTCTCTTAACCCCCCCCCCTTCCTCGTTGCTGTAATTTTGCAGAATCAGTTGCACTCAAACCGTTGGGCTGAAGCTGGGCTCTGCTCTAGTTAGGCTGGTTCGCTTTTCCTGGCATTGGCAAAAGAGGATCAAAATATGCCACACCCTCTTTGAAAACTGTTAAAAAAAAAAAAGTGGAGGGTCTTGGAGTTTAATTTCTTGAGCCTGAAGGTTAAGGCATTTGATGGGATGGGTATACTGTATGTTGGCCTGCAAGGGAGATTCAAGATCTTAGCTTGCATGGAATAGTGTGAGCTTGAAATAGAACTTGGTTCTCCTTCTGACAGACGCCCCCCCCCTTTCCAATGAGCTGAAACTGACTAGTATTTCCTCCTTGCTAGTTATAGAAAAGTGAGACAAGGCTCTATGGATAAAAAACATTATGTGAAATTGACCCAAGTGGCAGAGATCAGTAGTATTCATAGGCCTTAAATTTATTTTCCATACTATTACTTTTTTCCATTTTTGCATAATACTGGTTACCATTAAAGGAATATTGTGGTAGGTATGGATGTAAAATGTGAATTTTTAAATTTGTGAAGGCTGATTCACTTTAATTTTTTTTTTAACTCTCAGGAGGGCAGAAGGAAGAAAAGCAATCTCCTTTACCTATTTTGCATCCTTGCTTTCAGGCTGACTTGTCTTTCCATCAGTGCATTAGGTCTTGTATTTGTTGATGCAAATGAGTCTCATTAAGTTTAATTCCTTAGTAGGTGAGCACAGGATGGCACATTAAGGTTATAATCCTACTTTATGCACACTTGTTCTAGAAATCCCAATTAAATGAATGTGACTCATTTTGAAGTCACAATGCATAGAATGGTGATGTAGGATATACTTCACTAATATTGTGTGGGTGGACAATCTAAAGAAAACAAAGTCTTCAAAAGAGAAACTAGTTGATCTGTTTGTTAAGCATTAGATTTAGTTTCATATGTCAATTGTAGAATAGAAATTCTTTTCAAATTGTTTGTATTTGAGGTTTGACTGTCTTTTCCATAGTGGTGAAATTTATTAACAGATCTAATACCCACTGAAAATAACTTGTTCAGACCTGCCTATGAAGTCTGTAAAAGGCTAGGAATTAATTTTTTGTTCAATTTTTAAAAAAATGATGCTTTTTTATTCCACCTTTTCGTCCAATGAATTTATGTTGACTTTCATGATATTTCTTCCAATTTCAAAGAAGATTAGGTCTATTTTACATATAAATAATAATAAAATTCACAGGAGTTAAGTAACAGATGTCATACCATGGAGCAGACTTAGTCAATTTTACATGTTGCATTAAGCCATGTGTTGGTTCATGTATCATATTCAACCATCATGTGGTTGATTTCATTTTTGTTTTCTGTGGTATGTGAACTTAGCGTTTAATGTATAAGGTCTGTATGCTGTCCTCTCCATGGCTGCATATAGTAGAAGTATAGTCAAACCACCTGGAATACAACAGATTACAAATGACTGGGATAGCGTTTAGGATGATTATATCCAAATTTATATACCCACTTCATGAGAAAGACATTGCTGATTAGCTGTACCTTGTAAAGGAGCACACTTGCCAGGGTACAAATACATATATAACTTTGTAAGCCCATCTTTTTCTAGTTTTATGAATAAGGCTATTTTATGAAAATGTAATTTACCTTTCAATAGATGTACATTTCTTCCTTCCTCCGCCCCTGTTTCCTTTTTCTGAGTGTTGCTGCAAATTGTCAGATAACACACTTTGCTTTGATTTCATTGTGTTTGCAATGTTTTGACAAAAAAAAAATTATGAAGAAAAAATTTCAAAAATTTTAATTACAACCTTTAGTGACATTTAAACATTGAAATTATTCCAAGGCTGGTATTGAGAAAGAAAGTTTTGGCTTTTTGAAAGTAAAGAGTTGAAAAATAAAAATGTGTTTACTCTCTTAGTCTGAGCTGTCCTTTTAGAGAATTAAATATAGACTTTTATGTATAAAAGCTTAAATAATGGTTTAGATACCCCCCACCAATATATGTCAACCTATATATGACATATTGGTATGGGGTATATTACCTGCAGGTGATGATGAAAATTGCATTCTTCTGTGTGAAAGTACATCCTTTAAATGGTTTTGTTGTTCATACTTGACAGATCCTGCCTATGAATTAGATTGTTTATGGACTAGAGCAGGGGTGTCAAACTCAAGGCCCACGGGCCGTATGTGGCCTGCAGGGTGCTTAGATCTGGCCCATGGGGCCGCCCTGGAAACAGCGAAGGACTGGCCCGCGGTGCCTCTGCCTGCGAAAACGGAGCTCGGGAGGGCTGCATGCGGCCCTCTCAAGCTCCGTTTTCGGCTGCAACGGCCTCCTGCAGCCCTCTGCCAGCAAAAATGGAGCTCGGGAGGGCCACACACAATCCTCCCGGGCTCCATTTTCACTGGCAGAGGGCTGCAGGAGGCTGTCGCAGCCGAAAACGGAGCCTGGTAGGGCCGCGTGCAGGCTGCAGGACGTCGAGATGGCCACGCTCCAGGGGTGAAATGCTCCCGGTTCGCTCGTGCCTGTCGGTCGCCGAGGTAGCGTGAGGCTCCGCCCGAACGCCGCCATTTGGGTTCTTTTACTCTCTGCGCATGTGCAAAGCGTTCTGTGCATGCGCAGAGGGTAAAAGAACCCAAACGCCGGCGTCCAGGTGGGTGGGCGGAGCCTCGCGCTACCTTGGCGACTGACAGGCACGAGCGAACCGGGAGCATTTCACCCCTGCCACGCCCAGCCCAGCCACGCCCACTTGGCCCCCCCAAGGTCAAACACAACCATGATGTGGCCCTCAATGAAATAGAGTTTGATACCCCTGGACTAGATAGTTTGAAGTGGTATATGTTAGGAAGATATTTTATGATAACAGAATGGATTTAAATCTAGGAAGGGTGCTGGGCAATCCACGACTACTTGCTTTATGAAAATACTTTTAATACTAGTATTACAACGTCAGTTTTCAAACTCTAGGGTTAGCTGATATACTTCATTTTGTGATGCATTAAACTTGTTCAATATGTGATAATACTCTATTTACTTAGAAAAATATTGGATTTTATATTAATTCCTCAATTCAAGATGATAGCACTGAAATACCGTACTACAATGTAAAACAGAAATATGTTATGAAAGGCATTGTTTCTTAATTCACTATATATGTATATCTCTTTCCTATTAGAGTCAGATGGCAAATAAGTCTAAGAAAATCTGTTATTTTGTTTTGATCTGCCTTTCAAGATACATTTTTATGTGTCATTTATGGTACATGCTTGCCTAAAGGAGAAATAGCTTTAGTGATCATTGTAAGCCATAGATAAATAGGCTATATATCAGTTGTGTAGTGAAGTTCTGGACCTCCATTTTCTCTCCTTTACTTTAGAAAAAAATAGTGTCCACCATATGTATGAACTTTGAGATATAAAATTTGTCCTTAAAAAGTATGAAAGTTGATGTTTTTATGGATTTAGTGAAATTTTTAACCTAGTAACAGTTAGCATCTACTGCTTTCAATGGAGAGATAAGATCGAAAAGTTTGAGGTACGAGCTAGTGCCGTGATGGCGAACCTATGGCACGCGTGCCACAGGTGGCACGCAGAGCCATATCTGAGGGCACATGAAGTGTTGGCCTATGTCAGCTCCAGTGCGCATGTGCGCACTGGCCAGCTGATTTTCAGCCTTGGGGAAGGCCGTTTTCGCCCTCCCCAGGCTTCAGGAGGCTTCCCTGAAGCCTCCGGAGGGTTAAAAATGGCCCAACGGGGGGGTGAATGCGCGGGGATGCGCGCATGCACAGTGCGGCACACGGGGGGTTGTGTGCCGGCACGCGCGCACACTCCCATTTTTGGCACGCAAGAAGAAAAAGGTTTGCCATCACTGATCTAGTGAATGTTGGTTACAATAATGTTTAACCATCAATGTATAAATGACCTTTTCTCACTGCCTTGAAATAAATTAATTCTTGCTCTCTTTTCTTGAGGATTTATACTGTATGAATATGCCATAATATTTATATGCTTTAAGAATATGAATGACTGTCCTTTACCATTATAAATTCACAAGTGTCACTCTATGTCTTCTGCTTTTAGTAGAGCAGTTTTTCATCACACCGTACTGCATGAAAAAGAGAAACTAATTCCAAATTCACCTTTCCACTAACATAGAAATTTTCATACAGCTTCTTTTGCAAACAGAACAGTAATTCAACAGTATTTAATTATTTATTCCATTTATGTGGCCACACATCTCACTCTGGGAGGTACACAATTTAATATAAATAAAAACATTGTTACCGTACTAAAATAAACTTTAAAAATAAAACATGATTACCAGTTAAATATAAAAGGCCTTTAACATAGCCAGAAAACAGGGTCTGTCACACACCTGAAAAGCCAGATTTGGACACAATAGTACTGAATGACAGTTTTGGCAGAGATGTAACCCATTATGCTACACATTTAAAAGTCAAAATGTTGGACCTCTAAGCCATTTGTTTGTGGCTTAGCATGTTGTGTGAACCACCAGTTTGATTTATTCATTAAATGAGTTTTTCCTCTTCCTAAAAAAGTATTGAAATGGGTAAGCGCCATCTCATCCCGGTGCACATGTGTCAAGAAGTACATGATGCTTCTATCTGTTGTGTTAGCATTACAAGTGAATAATACATTAATTAATGCCTTAGTCGCTTCCTGTTTGACTTATTACAACATACTCTACATAGGGTTGTCCTCAAAGAGAATTGAGAAGCCTCAGATGATTCAGAATGCAGTAATATGGGATATATTGATGCTTCATGTTGTGCCCAGGTAACACTGCTGCTCCCTCAGCTGCAGGCTTTCATCCAGTTTCTCAATTTAAGATGCTGGTTGACACCTTTGAAGCCTTTGTTGGCATGGGGCTGGGTTTCCTGTACCTCTCCCCACTGGTTTATGTCCAGATCACCTGACGGGGTAAAGTGGGCATGCTGTAGGTCCCATTGGTGAAATAGTGTCACTTGATAGGTCCTGGAAAGCATGCCTTCTATGAAACGATGCCTCTCTTATGGAAGAGCCTCAGTTTAAAACATAGATGATCCCGACACTGCCAGCCTTCCAGAATCTGGGAACAGGATGCTAACTGAACTCTAATATGGGTGCAGGTGTATCAGTAGTTAGATAGGGCTTTTTAGTGATCTCTATTTTTTCTTCTGTATTTATGTTTGCTGCCCAGAGTGCTTTTGATAGATGTGTGGCCATATAAATATGTTAAAACAAAATATAAGTTTAAAGTACTTTATAGGAAAACTACTGCTGTCTTTAGCTCTGCATGTTGCAGTGCAAATTGATATGACATATTCAAAGATAACAGCTGCCTGTTCTTCCCACCAGTAATCTGCACATGTGAAGCTTACTGCTAGGCACTACACTAATTTTGAAATAGAGTAAGTGGTGTCTGAATGTATATGCTGCATTAGACTTCATCCATATTTGAGAACCATCTTTATGGAGCAACAGAAGCATATGAACTACTGCTAAGATAACTAAAATATCACTGAGCAAGCTTAGGTTATTTAATATGTGTTTCAAAATAGCTGTGCTGTCTCCCAGCATGTTTTAATATATTACTTTTCCTAGTTAAAAATATACTAAATGTGCCTAATGATTCTTCTACTTATGTGGGTAACACAGTTATGAAGGTGTTTCATTTCCGAATTGCCATGAATGCTATGTTTATGTATCAAAATAAATCAGAGTTGATAATTTCGGCCTCCCAGAATCAAAATTTCCATTTGAAGTTTCAAACTATTATTTAGAGTGTTTTTGCAATTCTCATTGAGAAGATAAATACTGTACTGACAGTAGTTTTCTGAATTGAATGCCATAGTAACTTATGGTTAATCCACTTTACCCAAATAGGAGAAAGAGAATAACATTGCAGGACAAGTGAATTTTTTTTAAAATAGAAAAACCTTATTATTATTTGCTTGTTTATTTTTCCTTTGCTTGGGATTCTCATTCTCTCTCTCTCTCTCTCTCTCTCTCTCTCTCTCTCTCTCTCTCTCTCTCTCTCTTGAATACCAACATTAAAAATTGGACATCAGTGATTTTTTTTCACTTCATTTAAAGACTATACAAATGTTTACTCTTTTTAAAAATACCCTAAAATATTGGAAATAAATACTAAAAAAAGTTTAATATTTAGGAGTTGTAAGCTTGAATTGAATTATAAACTCTTTCATTCCAATTGAATTTGGTTTTAGGGTTAACTACTGATGACTAAATTGGCAGCTTGATTTTGCATGTGTCTGACTGTGAGACCTGAAGTAATTGATATGGCACATAATTAAATGAAGTATAAAACTTACAAATATGGCCTCTCATATATAAGTTAGACCCAATTTCTTGATGGGTCTGTATTCCATATATTAGGCCTTTTTTTTTCATTAACTCCATAATTGTAGGTTTGCCATTAATGCTTAAACTTCAAAATAGTTTTTTTAGAACTGTATGAGTACTTCTGTGAGTTCTTCTCACAGGTAGACCAGTCTAAGAAATGCCATATCAGTCAGGACTATTTTTATTGCTTCAGTGGGTGCAGAGTGCAGTTGTTTGGGCACCTAGGTTGGCCCATGTTACACCACTGCTCTGCGAGTTAGTTTGCTTCCAGGTGCAATTCAGGGTGTTGATTATTACCTTTAGAGCCTTGCATGGCATAGGATCAGGATACTTTGAGGAACAGTCTCACCCCATTGGGATTGGCCGGCTCCTCCTGCACTGGCAGAGGAGGTGTGCTGCTGGCCCCATTAGTCAAGGAATTCTGGTTGGTGGGGTCCAAGAGAAGGGCTTCTCTACCATGGTGCCTGCCCTTTGGAACCTCTTACCCCTTGAGATGATATTGGCTCCCACCTTTCTGACTTTCCGTAAGGGCCAAAAGATGTGGCTCTGGCAGATGGCTTGGAGCATCACATTGGAGGTGGTTGATGAATTAAGAGAAAATCCCACCTCCCTCCTCCGCTTATCCTGCTCCTTCTATCTCTATCTCTACCTCTACATCAGTTAAATATAATTCTATTTTTCAGTGTAATTTCGATTTCTGTTGTTTTAGAAAAATTTATCTTTTTGATGTTGGCGCTTTTAATGCTGTAAGCTACTTAGAGTTGCTTTGAAACAAGATGGGTGGCGAATAAATTTAATAAATAAATAAATTTCAACAGTTATAGTAACAGAGTCTTGCAAGTCTGAATATGGTTTTCTCCTCCCTCTCTAGTTTCTGTGAACTAGGGAGGACTTGTCTGTGTCATTCCTCCTAGGTAAACCAAACAAAAAACCCAACAAGATGAGCTAATTCTACTTTATTGTCAGGCTACATTAACAGAATCTTATAAGTCTGAAAGTAAAACATCCCACTGTCACTTTTTACAGCTTGGTCCCTTCCTAAGTTTGCTTCTCTGACTGTTAAGCCATGGGGGGTTCCTGCCTCTCTTTCCTGATTGTTTCCTAGGCAGCGTCTCTTCCCCTCTTTCCCCAAGATCATCTACACAGTTCCAGACAGTCTGAGACATTTTTTCAAATTATTTTCTTGGCTTGGGTTCAAGCCCTGCTAATCTGACTATTGCCTTGGTAGCAACTCTTCCTCCTGCCTCTCAAGGTCATTTCTATTCCCTCTACAACTTCTCATTGAGAAAGACCTGAAGGCAGAAAATCTATAGCTCAATGAAGTCCTACCAAATATGCATTACCTTCCCAGTGAAGAAAAATCTGTGAATTGTACCATATCATTCTGTTAACTGTAACTCTGCTCTAACCACAATAGTTGAATAGTGTAGCATTCAGATTAGTTGTGTGGATTGATTTTTTCATGAGAAGCAGATGTCTTTTTTCTTCAAAATGTACTCCCATACTCCCAGTTATAGACTTACTTTATGAGTGGTGTTAATGTAGACTGAAGACAGTCTGGCCTGTGGATTTATTCTGAACTGCTAATGACCCCTCTAGCCAATGTTTTCCTTCTGAAGCCCTGATATGTTCTTAAAGTATACATTGGGAATTGGATAGTGATTTATGGAAAGTATGGTTTGCTGAATGTGCTGGTATAACAGGGGATATTTAGATATTTAGCCTGAGTTAAGAACTGTTTCTTTAAGACATTGCATTATGGGGAATGTAGTAGGAAATTGCATTATGGGGAATGTAGTCCATGACATGTGACCACATCTGTGTATTCTTACTGGTCATTGAGGTACGCCTGGGGGCTGGGTAATTGAGCCACGCTGACCAGCGGTCAGTATTTCCCTAAGCTTTAACAATGGGACCACGTAATATGGGAGACGGGAGATAGCATTATCTTTTCACAACTACGCGATGGTATCAGATTATGACTGTAATCTCAGAAGAACTTCTACAAGAACCGTGAGTGTTGTTTGAGAAGATGCCTGAACAATAAATATAATCTGCATGATTTATCATTGCGTGCCGTTTATCTGTCTGAGGAGGGCAAAGCAATTTACGCCCAAACCAGAACATTGAAGGAGTCCTGGAGAACAATCCAACTGATACCCCTTACTAAGACAAATACTGGTTTATTGTAATATTTAATTGCCCAGTTCAGACATTTTGAAGGCTATGAACGAACCAATGACACCAAGCCTTGTTTCTAGAAACTAGCAGCCCTGAAATAATATATTGGGTTTCCATACTGGTACCCTCAAGGACTATTGCTCATCTGGGTTACACAGAATGTTTCCTTGCATAATCACTTACATCATAATTAAACTGACATGAAGTTGTCTTGATTCATTAAAAGATCTTGACTACAGAAACATTTATATTGGTTTGTCTAGTATCTGTTGCTCATTGTCTAAGCTTTCTTACATTGCCACTGGCTCAAGTACTAGCCTTTACATAAAGCAGAATTATGGTAGAATTGAACCTGTGACTTTTGACTGCAGATGTAGGATAGTTTTACAGAATTCAAAATAACAAAATAAATACTGGGGGAATCAAAAAGAGTGAAAAGTAAACTAAGATTGAATTTTTGCGTTTGTTCACTTGCTTTGCATGCCACCAGAATATTATGGCTTGTTCAATAGGCTATAGTTTAAAAAAAAAATCCTGGCATAACACAGTGTGTGATTAAAAAAAAACTTGGTAAGGTTACTATTACAGAGATGGCTGACTGAAGTCAAGACGGGACAATATGTACTTTTTGAGGAATGTGGAATAACCACTTAAAAATGCAGTAACTTTACTCCAATGACTAGAAAGCCAAAAGAGAAAATGCCTTGTAAAATTTTAATTGTTTTATAAGGAAATGTGATACAGAAAACACTATTTCTAGTCTGATTTCCCCCCCCCCTCTTCCTATACATTTTATCTTGTAATTTCCTTAATAGCCAAAATCTTTCGTCACCTTGCATGCTGGAGTGACTATCGGTATCATTTTTAGCTGAACTCTACTCAATTGGTATACATTGGAATTACCCTGATGGTAACATTTTGGCACAATCACAATCTGCTGCTTCTGTTAAAACCAGAATTGTTTTACTGGATCCTGCTTCAAGAATATAATTTTACATTTAATTGAACATTTCATTTAATGAATGTTAGTAGGCAGACTTGTTTAGCAGTTCTTTTCTACAAAAGAAAAGAGACCTGGGGTATGTGTTATAAGGCATCTATTTTTCAGCAAATTAGTAAAAGTGTTTCATCATGTTTATGATAAAATTAGTTTAGCTGAAGATACAAAGAGAAGTTATATAAATAGAACAGAGAAATTATGAAAGTGAAGTAATTGCATTAGCCAAGGAAGCCTGCAATTATCACCTGTGTGCAAGAACAGTCTTAAATTGTTAACATATCAAGCCCACATGGTCTGGTGCTCACACATTATCCTATAAACTATTTATCCCCTGTAAGCCATTTATTTGTCTCCCCATCTTCTTTCTGTGTTAAAGCTGCTGAATCCAAACACTGCCTAAGATTGTTGAATGATTGCTGCTCCCTGTGACATTAGTATCATGTATATTCCATATTAAGAACTGGATATCCTTCACTACTTGATGTCCACAAAATTTGGTATATGGTGTTCCTTATCTCCCAGTGATAGCTAGGACAAGAGACGTATGCTAAGATTCACACACATTTTCTTCCTTTTGGCTCTTCTATTTTTCTATGGCTTAGGATCATTACAGAAACAGCATCTGTATTTACATCTGGTTTTAAATCTGGGTATAATTGAATCCTCTTATTGTATGTACGTTATGGCAAAACACTGGAAAATAAGGCAATGTAGAACCTTCAAGATAGAAAATAAGATCACATACATGCAAAATAATAGCATGGATGATGAAGCACCTCTTTTTAATTTATTACAGTGCTTTCTTTTTCAGGCTACATAGCTGCTTTAGATATTACTTTCAACTGTACATGTGTGTGTGTAATCAAACAAAATGACTCCATGAACAGCCAGGTAAGGTTGGCTGTACATGTATGTGCAAGTAGAACTAGTTACGAGCAACTTCTACAGCAGCTGCACAAGCCTGAGAGAAGACAGTACTACTCATTATAGTTGAAAAGTAGTGGTTTGTAAACTTTTCACTGTATAATCCTAATAGAAAAAGCAATGCTATGGTACAATTAATGGTAAAGGAGAAGTGGGACTGAGGTGGAAATGATAAATGGAAACATACAGAAAATTTGGTTCTCCATAACCAATATGGAACTATGTAGGTATGTAATCCAGAACTCATTTTTCTATTCCAGTTTATCCCCCTTGAACTGGACTTGATCAGGCTTGGAATTCTTTCCATTTCTTCTTTGTATGAACTCTTACATTGTGTTCAGTTAGGAGTCAAAATTGGTTGATATTTCAGAAGGCTTGAGCTAGCAGTAGAAACAGTTTGCTGCAGACCAGACAGGTGGGCTCCAAGTCTTCTGCAAGTGCTACAGATCTTCTATAACAAATCCAAAGTATCTTTGCTTTCAGAGAATCCTATGAGATTCACAAGCTAATGATGATCAGCATATTTAAATGTGTCGGCATTTGACTCTCCCTGGTTTTTTATTTTTTTCTAAATAGCTTACAAATGAATACTTTGTTTCTCAGAATATCTACTATATAGATTGCGCTTCTCGTATTGCTTTGTTCAAAGTTGTTAGAATAGTAATTGGCTTAATTTGCCTTTCCTCCAGGTATGATTGCCAAAGTTGGAATGTCCACTAAGTATGTATACATATGTGCATCTTCCCCTCGTGGAAGAGGTGGATATTCTTGTAAATGCCCAGCATGGCCAGTAAACTGTTGTTTGCTCCCCTAATCTTATTTCAGTCGCCACTCGTAGAATGGTATCAGGTGTCCATTTCCTTCTTGAATAGTGTTGAGTGTCTATGAGGGAACATTTCCAAATACTTCAAGTTTCAGTTATCTTAACTGGCAGCATAGTTTGGCATGTGAATCACTTTTTAGTTGACACTGGTTTCTGATTTTAAGATACTATGAAGAAAAACAACATTTGCACAATTAAAAAATAGTATAATGTCTTATTACAAAAATGTAATGATAATGACTTGCATTATCTCTTAGATCCTTTTGCCTAGCCAAGAAATGAGGGTTTTCTTCAAGTGTAGTAACCCTACACTTGAAGAATTCATGCACATATATTGTGTCTAATTATTCCTTTATGAACACAGAAACATAAACATGTAGTGTTTTTCATTTTATTAATGTCATAATTTCAAAATAATGTATGAAGATAATACAGACATTGAATCATTCTTGAGGTGCATTCTAGTTTTATAAAAAAAGTTTAGGTCTGTTGAAATATTATAGCTTTGCTTATTGAATATAGGAAAATTTGTCCTCTTTTTATATCTGAGGTGTATAAAGTCTACACTCTTTAGATATGTGTTTAGCCCAGATTTGCAATGTCTGAAAAAATTATTTGATTAAACTTGCAAATATATTGTTAATACAATAAAATATTCTCCACTTGGAAATAATAAGAATATTGCAAGTGGAGGCATATGCATAGTTGTTTTTATTACAGTATATAGTAATGCCTCCAAGAAACCATCTGCTTGAGAATGGCACTTCAAGGGAGAAAAAAACTCTTCCTGCTGTTTCTGCACCTGCTCAGGTATAATTGTACTGTAAAGCATCTTCAGCTTACATTTTCAGGTCAGATAAAGACCTGAAACAAGCTGTTTCTTAGTACTTACTTTTTTACGCACATAAGAATTCTCAGTAAAATACACTTTAATACTTGTATGTTAATAATTATACGTACAATTATTGCTTTCCTAAATTTAATAGCCATTCTTGTCTGAATTTCTCCTCCGAAGAAAAGGAATTCTGTGATGTTGCAGATGGTGCAGACTGATAATTAGACAGTATTATCTTGAGGGGGAAAAATCCACTTTGTATGGTAATGCTAATTATATTTAAAGGGTTTCTTATAGCATTTCTTATGCTTTGGTATTTAAATCTTAGTATCTGCAGAATGCTTAGTTTCTCTTTAAAAAGTAGAATTAAATAATGCATATTTTTAAGATTTCTACATGGCATAAATCAAGTGTCGTGTGAGTGACTCTGGGGGAAGGAGTTGTATTGCAGTTAGGGTTATTTTATGGAAGGTAGTATGTTTGGACTGGAGGTATATGCTCTGAATTGGATATAGGTTGAATTAAAATTGGATTCTTTGAATTCATTATAATTAGTTGGTCATGATATTTCATCTCTTTCATTTGTCAGAAAATATATGATATTCATCCTTTTATATCTTCATATTTAATAAAATGCATAGTCTTCTATGATGGAAATTAAGCAACAAAATATCCTGGAAGAAGGAAATGACAAACAGCTGCAGCTTCTGTATTGCTATCAAGAAAATGTCCACATCCACATAATCAGCAGTAGTTGTGTTTCAATCAGGAGAATCTTTATCTTTTTAATCTTATGTATCAAACGGGAAAACCATTTACATTGTCAAAGGTGTAGTGAGCATATTACACAGGCACTGGTTAATCTTTTCTGTATTTCTAATGTCCATTTAATTATGTTGCAAAGACTCAATGCTAGTTGTTTAATATAATGGCTAAAACTTTACATTTCTGTACTAGCTTAAGAAGGCCTATTATACTTGCTGCATTGCTTCTTCAGTAGAAGAGAGACAACTGGCATGTTATCCTATGTGGTATGGTCTAGTAAATTCTACAGACAATCCAATTTGTTTAGATTCCTGAAAACTTTATTATATCATGTTCCAGGAACTTTGTACATGGAAAAAAATGGTTGATGATTTTGTAATTCTTGTAACTAGTCATTAATTTGATCTGCCATAGAATCTGGAAGAAATTGTTTTAGATTTTTGCCTGGATTTGATACTACAAATGTAATTTTAGATTATTTTGCTTTCCAATTAAAATTATTTGAAGAACAGATGATAGCTGACCATCTCTAGCTCATTTTAATACTGTTTATATGCTAATTAGTAGCTTCTTTAATACAGTGTTTAAACATTGATGAGAGGTAAATCACAGTATCTTGTTTAAATATGGGGAATTATACTTTGTTTCTGCTTGGGGTTCTGCTTCGGGGCCTAGGAATGGTATTGATGGTAATATAGTGATCACTGGAATACATGAGGTTGAAGGGGATTTTGGTGGTAAAAACACGGTACTGGATACTGAATGCTATCAATAGGTTATGGGTTATAATACTTGTTTCCTTCATTTTTATCACTATAATTCAAGGAGATCAGCAGAAAATAAACTTGATTTCCAGATAGGAAGCTGAAAGCCAGGGAGGAAAAAGGAAAAGACACAAAACCTTTCTACTTTGTTTCTAGTAAATGTATTCTTAAGAGTTCTTAAATGAAAAAATATACAAAAGAAATTTGGAGAACCAGTGGGGAGAACCATTTTTAAAACAAAAATTGATTCATTCAAAATATGGGCTACAATTGATAGTAGTCTTACCAATGAGTTTTCTATCAAAGTTGGAGTGTTGGAATGTGACTTCCATAGTTCCTAGATATATAAAAAAGTAGAAGAGCTGGAATTAGATGCAAATATATAGACATAACCTCTTACATTGTTTGTTTATTCTCTAGAACAGATGAACAAAGAGTATGTGACTTTTTCTAGAGTACTATTAAGTTGCTCTCTGCTAAAAGTCTCAATCAGTCCTTATTGTGGGAAAGAATGTACAACTTAATTTTTGAATAGTATGCTCCATTTGCCAGAACAATTGGATTTTTCAAGGAATGAGGGAGTAGGTTATATGTTCTGTTACCAATAAAGGAGAATATTTGTAGCTCAAGATTGAAATGAGGGGTCCTTGGTGCTCTCTGAGCTTGCTTGTTTTCTTGCAGACGTTTCATTACCCTAACTAGGTAACATCATCAGTGCTAGTAAAGGGTGCTTTTACTGTTTGCTATATGTTGCATTTCTATCTTGCTCCCAAGTTTAATCCTCAATTCAAAGTGATCTCTAAAATGACATTTTAGTCATTTGGGAATAACTTGAGTTGTGTGAAACGGCTTTAATGTTATTTAATCAGTTTGGCAAGATGTATACAATATACTGTAGTTTTGAACATTGATTAATGCCTAATGAAATTCATACCCTTCTGGGAGGACTTGGCAGACATTAAAGAAATTGTGTTCTGCTGATAAAGTATGAGGACAGTTATCATATCTTAAAGTTGTTTTGACATATCGTAGAGCTGTTTTGTCATACCCAACTGCCTTAAGACAGCTAATAAAAGGTAGAGTTGGCCTTTCATTTGGTACTCACTTCAGTTGACTTGATATTTTATTCTGATATTAATCCAAAATGTGACCTAGATACCTAGAGCACCTATAAAAAGACAAGAATTGTTTCAGATTAAACATGCATTAAATGTGTAATTAACCAATCAGTTTGATAAAATGCTATAAAAATAAAAGTTAAAATCAGTTGCATTTATTATACTTTTTATTGCTTAATTTTTTTTGTAATTGTAGTTATCTAATTTTGCTTTTTATTATTGCTGGTGCTTTAAATTGTTGTTAGTTGCCAAGAGTCATGTGCTGAGAGGGGTATGGATATAAGTCTTTTGAATAAATAAATTTGAACTTGTGGTAGCTGCATGTATCACATAGCCCCAACTCCCTCTGGAACCAATATTCTACATATGAATTTAAACTGCTCTAATATTCTTTGAGATCCTTTCCTTTTATATAATCTTACAAAAGTTTCAACATCACAAAGCTTACATAGTTAGACATAACATTTATTGTTGCATTCAATAATGCGGTTTATCTGCAATGCAGATATCTTTTGAAATAATAATAGCAGGAGAAAATATTAAGCTATTGTTCTCCATTATAAGAATGAGCTGAAGCAAGGCAAGTTTCTGAGAAAAAGATTGAAAATGTTACATTTTAAATTAATCACAATTTAGTGCAAGGGCAGGCTACTTGCTGCCCTTAGTTTAATTTGTTAAGAACTTGGCCTAATTTTACAAGGTCTGTGCAAGCAGGTTAATTCAGATCACGGGCAACAATTGTTTCTTCTCTACAACATGCTGTTTGGGAGTGACAAAAGACAGTGTTAGGAAGAAAAACAGAATGCAGAAGACAGCTTTAAAAGAGAAAGAAAAGTGTATCAGAAAACAGGTTTCCATTCCTTGTTAAGCTCCATCCAACATGTAGTTCTTGTAGCACACCTTGCTAGTTACCAGGTTGCTTATTCTTATTTACTGCATTGTATTACTGTGACAAATAATATAAACTAGCTCATTTCATCTCTCATTGTTTTAACATGGCCATATAATTAAGATTAACCGCAGTTTGTATGGCAGGATAACTGGTAGCTAAAGCAAAATGGAAATGAAAGTTTCTCACCTTTGTGGTCATATCAAAAGGGAAGAACAAAAAGATACAAACTTAGGACTCATTTTGGTTCCCTTCTATAAAGAAAAACAATAGTGTAGCATTATAGGTCCTAACATGGCACCTGTCACGTCATCTATAGCATCCGTGGACAGCTTCAAGCCTCCCTTGTTTCTTTAACGATACTTTTGATGAGGAAATTAAATGGAAAGTTTGTTTGTTGCAAGGCAATGTGTTAAGCTCAACCATAATAGCTATTTTGAAGAAAGCTTTTGAACTCCATATATATCTCAGAGATTTCCCTGCGACAAAGGGCTTCCATTGGCTTCAAAGTTTAGGGAGCCCAGATTTAGCATTCCTTCTGAACTAGCCTACTGCTTGATCTATCTTCCATCTGGCTAATACAAGCTGCCAGCATGGAAACAGGTGGCGTGAACTATGCTGTAGTGAGCATTTCTTTGTGAAGGGGATGAAAACATGCTTTAAAGAGGCACTTTAAGAAGCTAGCCTTAGACCTAGATGATCATTGCCCTGCCTACATCTATTGTTGGGGGGGGGGAATGATCAAAATGGTGATGGGTATTGGCTACAAAGGGCTGTGGGAATCTTTTTGGTTAGCATTCAGCCCCAAACAGGGAACTGAAACTACGTATATCATTTCAGTGGTTGCTTTATGGCAGGATTTAGACAGAGGGTGTACAACTCTTTGTCCTGGTAGTTATCTCAGGGCATCCCTCAATCATGATATATTTCTTGTAGATACCAGGTTGAGAGTAAAAAGCAGTGTTTTGTGGTGTTCCAATTTTTCCTAATTAAGTGGTTCTAGCCAGAGGGAATAAGAGAAGGCAGGTAGGGCCTTTAGACAAATGGGAGGGGTGTTAAAACCTATACATTGATATTGTATTAAGTCTGCTCATCAGTTATTTTAATACAAAAACCAAAATGCAGATAAGCCTTACACTTACTTGCAACAATGAAAGTTATATGGGAGTGTTGTATAAAGTAATTCTGCTATATCCTTAAGCAGCAGACATCTTTAAAGCAGAAGTGCACAACCAGTCCACTATTAGGCAGAGGGGTATATTGGATTTTGAGTTGTAAACAGCTAAACTTGAACCCTGATAGGTTGAAGTTACTGTTAATTCATTAGGACTCTGTGACCTTCACAGTTACTCCTTGATGGGTAAGCACTACCCATCAAGGAGCAGGTTTCTGAAGGGGGGGGGAGGTTCCTCATAGTTCTTGTTTCTAAGCCAGTGATGGTTAAACTTTTCGGCACCGAGTGCCGAAACTGGAGTGCGCACTCACTGGAGCACCGGAACCTGGAAGAGAGCATGCGCAACGGAACCCGGAAGAGCAGCTGGCGATGGTACATGTGCCCACAGAGAGGGCTGTGCATGCCACCTCTGGCACACATGCCATAGGTCAGTGATGGCGAACCTTTTTTGGTCCACGTGCCAAAAAGGGGTGTGTGCGCACGTGCTAGCGCGCGTGCGTGCCCATACCCATTCCCTCCCCCCACGCATGCGCACAACCCCCCCCGCGCTGCCTCCTGCGCATGCGCACCCCCCGCCCCTCCCCATGAATGCGCAAAGGCCTCACTGAAGCCTGGGACGGTGAAAAACCCAACGGCAAACTGGAAGTGCGTTTTTCTGAACTTCGGGTTTGTCCGTTGGGCCGTTTTTTGCACTCCGGGGCTTCAGGAAGCTTCCCTGAAGCCTCTGGAGTGCAAAAAAAACAGCCCAACGGCAAACCGGAAGTGCCTTTTTCTGAACTTCTGGTTTGCCCGTTGGGCCGTTTTTTGCACTCCGGGGCTTCAGGAAGCTTCCCTGAAGCCTCCGAAGTGCAAAAAACGGCCCAACGGCAAACCGGAAGTGCGTTTTTCCGAACTTCCAGTTTGCCCGTTGGGCTGTTTTTCGCACTCCGGGGCTTCAGGACGCTTCCCTGAAGTCTCCAGAGGGCAAAACGGCCTTCCCCAAGGCCGAAAATCAGCTGACCAGCGCGCACATGCGTGCTGGAGCTGACATAGGGCAACGCCTCGCGTGCCCTCTGAGGTGGCACGCGTGCCATTGGTTCGCCATCACTGCCATAGGTTCACCATCATGGTTCTAAGCCCTAGTCAGTGCAGCAACATTTGGCTTAGGCTGGTGTAGCAGTTGTTGCTTTACCTAGAGTAGGAGAACTTTGGAACAGTATCTTTGGAACACTACCCAGCTAGAGTACTGTAATGCACTTTAGTTGAAATTGCAGTTAAACACTACTTAGAAACTACATTTGGGTTGCCAGCATTGTGAGCATATTGAGTAGTTGCTGATTGTTTTCTAGATCTAATTTAAGGTGCTGGATTTCTTTTGTAAAGCCATTTTTTGTATTGATACTTGAATGCCTTCAGGACTGCTTAGCTCAGTCACTATCAGCTATTAAAGTTGATCAACCAGGGGAAAATTTCTATTAGTGGAATAGTAGTATTCCACTACTTCGGAGAGATTCAGGGGTCTGAAGTGAGGAAATGCCGCTTTTCTGTATCTGTGCCAACATTGTAGAACAAACATCCTGGAAATGTTTTGTTGACTTTTTTTTTTTAATTTTTAAAGTCTGAGCTGTTTCAGATAACCTTCCTCTGATTTGTTGTTGCCATCTTTATCTTTACTATGTTTATTTTTTTTAAAAAAAAAATATTGTATTTTTTATCTGTGTACTCCGCATGTTTTCAATTGTATTTTCTCTATGGAAGCCACTAAGAATAATTTTGATTATGGCAACATAGAAATATGTTTAATAATAATAATAAGTAATAAGATAATTTACATACATTGAAAGAAAATATTGCTCAAGGATGGATGTAACTGTTCCTGGTTGATTTTTGAAATGTCTACTGTAAAACTGAGAAAATCGAACATTATTTTTCTACAAGAGTATATGGTCTACAGTTAATAACATGTTAAGCCAATATTTCTCAATCTAGCAGCTTTAACATTCTTTAAGACTTTAATTCCTAGAATTCCCCAGACAGCATTATTCTTATAAAGTTAAAGAATGGCTGAATTACATATGAAAGCTGAAAACCCGTGTGGTTTTTTATTGGAAAAAAAAATTAAAACCAAAAATATCCACTAGAAAGCCTTTATTTTCTCTTTTCTTCCTAGTCTAGAAGGGAAGCATATTTTGGGGGGAAATGATTTCATCTTCCTAAAACACACAAAATGAATTCATAATGGTTCTTTTTTTACACCAATTATTTAGTAAAAGGCCCAAGAGAAACTAATTACAATCTACAAAAGTATGGTTATTTCAGCATGAAAGTTAGTTTTATTATCCTAGCTTTGTACAGGCAAATTTATGAGACTTGAGAGAAAGTAACAGCAATATAGTCAAATTCTATTTAGTTAACTGATTAGCAGTATCTAAGAGAATTCAGGAAGTTTGATTTAACAATATACAAATGCATGTCTGCCCATGCACACAAATGTATCCCTCATCATTTTTCAGATGACTGATTTCATTGTTTATTTAAGATGGGGCAGAGTTCCAAGATCACAGTATAAATGCTACCCATATTATATGTGGTCTTGAATTAAATCCCTAGAAACTCTTGTTGGAGAACTTAAGTAGCTCAGAAAACCAAGATTATATTCTTCCTACCATCTATGTTCTCCACTTTTAAGTATGAATTCTGATTTATGAAGATTATAGAAATAACAATTCTAAGAGGCAGCTGGAAGTATGTTGAAAGAAAAACCTGTTGTGAACATACAAGCTAATCTTTCCTGCCTTCTCTAGGCTGACATAGTACAACACCAAACTTGCAACATTTCATTTTCCCTTCTTTTACTGGCACTGGGCTTAATTAATCGAAACCTCACTCACCCGTACGGACAGTTAAATACTGATTGTGTTCTAAAGAGAAATATGAGTAATAAAAAGACAACCAGGGATTTAGCAAAATAAGCTCACTTGGGTAGTGTTACGTGAAAAATAGCTTAAAATAATTTAATCTTCTCCAGTGACAGCATGTGGATTGTGGTAATCAATGGTGTTATACATTTAATAAAGGAAAAGACTATTCTTGGTCTAGAAACTTAAATGTAACCTAACTTTTTTTCTCAAAAGAACTGTTGGTCGAATCCAATATATCAAAGCATGCTGCCTGGTTTTAGGCAATCTTTGTAAAAACTGCCCACCATTTTATTAGTCTATCATAAGCAAAACTAGAGAACAGCTGTTTAAATGTGTTGTATCAAATGGGCAACAAAATATTTGGCACAAGCTACAGGATGTGAGTGTTAAATGATCATGCAGCTCAACATCTGATCTGGATGTATCCATGTCATCAACAGGACCTCTGCAAGTCTTCAAATGTGCAGTGTTAATATAGTAGCCTTAGAAAAATACTGAAAACATGTTGAATGAACAGTGTTGCATGAGAATAATGTTAATATTAAACTTTTTAATAGCAATCAACTCTTCTACCTTCCAATGGTGCATTCCTACTGGTATCAAATCAATGGGAGGGAATAGTAAGTTGTCTGAAGTTATATATACCATAAAAATGAACATGCAAACTCCCATGGAGTTTAATGAGGACATTAAATGGAAAGTTTGTTTGTATTTCTGTTATACGTTTGCTGCTTTTCCTTGCGTTCCTTTAGTCCTTGGACAGAACGTGTGCCAAATTTAAGTAATGTACAATAAATTTATATTATTGAACTGATCTACAGTTGTTCTAAGAAGAATTACAATTCCAGATTGGAAATTATCTGATTTAATTAAAGTTACTATAATGAACAGAATTCCTGGAACTAACATTATTGGATATGTGGAGATTTATTTATAAATATAGGTAGTCCTTGTTTAGTGTTGATAATTGGGACTGGCAATTCCGTTGCTAAGTGAAATGATTGCTAAGTGGGAAAATATATGACACTAGGTGACTGTGCTTTCCTTTTCTCTACTCCCCCACCTTTTGGATTGCTCACCCCAGCAGGGCTGAGATTAAAACTACCATGTTAAAACTGACAAGACTAATCAGTTTCACGCCTCTTTTTTTTTTTTTTTTGCCTCTAAACCACTTTCCCGCCCTTTGCAACACTTGCGCGATGCTGGGATAATTAACAATGATATTAATGTTTGTATTTACATTTATTGAAGAAGGAACTACAAGAGAGTAAGCAAGCACCCATTGAAGAATACACATTGAAAGCAATGCACTGGCTCTGGCAGATGCAAATATCCCACTGTATTTCCTATTATGTGTCTGCTTACTCTCTTATAATACCTTCTGAAATCTCTCTGCTCTGCAAAGGGGGAGTGGGGAGTCAGGAACAGGAGAGATTGTCTAAAAAAAATCACTTCTTGTTTTTCCTTCTTCAATAAAATTATACCACTACTTACTATATCCTGAATATCAATACTGACTGGTTCATGCAATTAGACCAAGGAAAAGCAAAAAAAAAAAAAAAAGTTCCATGTAAAAAGTTAAAGAATGCTAGCAGTTAATTAAAGGGACTGTGAAAATGCACCATATGAACATTCTGTAATAGTCAGAAGTGCCTATGTCTGTCTAATAGAAGTATGCACTTTTTAAAACCATGAGTTGTGAAGTTGTGCTAAGCAATATGTATCATATGCCTCCTCCTGGACCAGGGTTTTGTATGATGAGACCTACTGGAGCTAAAACAGGCATTTTCTTTCCCTCAGCAATAGCTGGGATCAAGTGATTCCTTTTGGACTATGATTGCTTTCTCATTAGATCCTAATGAGAGCACAGCAAAACATGATTGGTGACTAAAGGAAGCTTTTTCTGTTCATATCTTTGCTCTCAAAAGCTCCAATGGAACATTTCATAGTTTTCAGCAAACACATAAATCTCTTTCAGTAACAATTCTTTCTTAATTTCTTCTGTGTATCCTCTTTTTCCCACCTGTCCTTTTCTTTTATAATTGGAATTGGTCTATTTCAATAAAGGCATTTTATCAGGCAAGACTATATTATGGTATTCTTTAAACGCTGTTGAACTCCGTGGGTTTTCTTTTGCATATTGAATGGTTGTGCGGAAATATCCTTTCAGCGCCTAAACTGAGGAAATATAGCTACATGTTTTGACAGATAAGGTATGAAAAGCAAACAATGGTAAGGAAGTGAAATCTCTCTAGAGAAAATAGATGAACATCTAAAGAAACAAAATTTATCGAGGATTACAGAGGAGCAGAGACAGATTATGAACAGGCCTATAACAATAAAGTTTCTAAAACCATAGAAAAGATTAAAATAAGAAAGGAACCTATACCACATGGAGTATCAAAAACACTATTTTTGCTGTATTTTTGTGTAGGGTTTCCTGCCTAAGCAGGGGGTTGGACTAGAAGACCTCCAAGGTCCCTTCCAACTCTGTTATTCTATTCTATTCTATTCTATTCTATTCTATTCTATTCTATTCTATTCTATTCTATTCTATTCTATTCTATTCTATTCTATTCTATTCTATTCTAACTGCTGGATTCCTTGCTAGCCACTGAGGATGTGCACAATATGGAAGAACTGTTTATTTTGAACTTGGAAAAAACATATTCCAGAAAACTGCTGGGCTGTTTCAGATCAACCATGGATTTGCAGAATAGAAACTTCTTTTTTATATATATAATTTTTTATTTTTTAGTATAATAATTCCATACATATTTTGTGGACAGTGTATTGACTGGGTTAAGTCTTTTTTAAACAACGCTGATAATAATAATATTCCAACTTCAACAATACTATTATTCTCTCTTCATAATCCTATCATTTTCCCATTAATTCATTTAAACATAGATAACATTTCTTTACACCATGTATTTGTTATCCTCTATGAAATTACTATTATTTAATATTTTAAAAATTACTCATTATTCCACCATAACTTCAACATTCCAAATGTGTAGTATTACTAATAACACAAAATATTAACAATATTTAATCAATCCCAGGAGTGTATCTCAAAATCCCCACAATTCTCTGTTGTGCTGACAGGATAATACAATTCGTGGGTGTTCCTCTACTTCCCTGCTTTGAGACTTAGCCTTTCATGCAAGAAGAGGCATGGAGAGGTGCTCCAGAGGAAAAGAGTTGTTTTAGAACAGAATCCAACTAATAGAAGGAAAATTAATGGTAGCAGAACCGTGAATTATTTAATATTTTAAAAATTACTCATTATTCCACCATAACTTCAACATTCCAAATGTGTAGTATTACTAATAACACAAAATATTAACAATATTTAATCAATCCCAGGAGTGTATCTCAAAATCCCCACAATTCTCTGTTGTGCTGACAGGATAATACAATTCGTGGGTGTTCCTCTACTTCCCTGCTTTGAGACTTAGCCTTTCATGCAAGAAGAGGCATGGAGAGGTGCTCCAGAGGAAAAGAGTTGTTTTAGAACAGAATCCAACTAATAGAAGGAAAATTAATGGTAGCAGAACCGTGAGTAAAAACCGGGCTCTGTGGGCAGATAGAGCAGCCGTGGGGGGGGGGAGCTGTCTGGCAGCGAGCCCTTAAAAGCACCAGCTTTCAGCCTACTGCGGCTTTAAACTGAAAAGCTGAGGCCTCAGGACATCATCTGAATAATAAAGGGGCTAGAGTCATTGCTCAGTTTCGGCTGAGTATACTCGTTAACGGCCATAGAAACAAGGGCCGGGGCAGCAAAGCTCCAGAGTGGATGAGTCTGCCTGTCTCCAAGGAACAAAGGAGACAAATATGGAGGATTACTCCGAGACGGGGGCAAGTGGGGAGGAGCAGGGATCCCCTGCCCTAAGCCCAGCCCAAGAAATGAGCTCAGAGGGGCCCAGAGCGGCTGCAAGAGCAGCAACACTTGAGATGAGAGGAAAGTCTCTATTTTCCAACAAGTCCTCCAAAGCTGAGGAGAAAGAGGCTTTGAGGAGGCAGAAAGCCATTGATAAAAGCTTTGCAAGAGCTGAAAAGGAGGTGGAGCGGAATGGAATTTCCCACGCTTCAGTATTTCAGCCAATAGAGATGAAGCAGCAAGGAATTAATGCCAGAGCTGCAACACCAGAGGGAGCTGGTGAGCAATCAAACCAAACAATCCTTTGTTTGGGAGAGGATGAATCCTTGCCTGATTTGCAAGGAAAGTTTCAGGACTTTGGAAATCAGTGGCAACCTCATCCGAAGAAGATGAGGCACCGGAGGCTACATACACTCCCACAACTGCAGGAACTAGATCACCTGCACTTATGAATAAGATGAAAGCTCTGATATCAGAGGCTTTAACGCAGGTCATGTCTGAGCAAGAGTATCAGACCAGCCCTGTAAACGTTGAGAGAATATCAGAACAGGATCACCCTTTACCAGCAAGGAGGCAAAAAGGGGGCCTGGCGGATCTCAAGAACAATATCAACTGGCTGGAACTCAGGGCGACTCACCTAGCACTAAAAAGGTTCCAAAGGGTCGCAACGGGTCGACATCCTGACAGACAACAAGGCACACATAAACTGTCATGGGGGGACACACTCCAAGGCACTCACGCAAGAAGCAGAATGCCTGGGCCTCTGGGTGGAGAAGCATCTCCTCTCGCTCAGAGCAGAACACATCTCGGGGTCAGCAAACGTACAGGCAGACTGGCTCAGCAGAAGAAGAGTCGACCACTCAGAGTGGCACCTACATCCCAACCTATTCAAGAAGTTGGCAGAAAGATTCAGGAGTCCAGTCCTGGATCTTTTTGCATCCAAAACGAACACGCAGCTGCCAAGATTCTACGCAAGATTCCCAACACCGGGAGCGGAAAGAGCCAACGCTCTCTGCAACCCATGGCAAAGGGGACTGCTATATGCATTCCCACCACTACCATTGATCCCGAAAGTGATCAGAAAGGTAATGGAGGAGAGGGCAGAGGTACTGCTCATAACGCCACACTGGCCCAGACGGCTGTAGTTCGCAGATCTGGTCAACCTGTCGGTGGCCAGACCGTGGAGGATCCCCACGGACAGAGTATCTCTCAGCCAGGGGGATCTGCTACACCCAGAACCGCAGTGGCTTCAACTGACCGTCTGGCACTTGAACGGGCTAGATTATGTCAGCTCAAGTGCCCCACCAGGGTTATTCAGACAATACAGGCCTCTAGAAGGCCTTCAACCAACAGGATCTATGATGCCACATGGAGAGCATTCTGTGGTTGGTGTGATAAAACACATATTGAACCAACCACAGTATCAATGATACAAATTCTAGAATTCCTACAGGAAGGCCTGGACAAAGGCCTGTCTCCCAATACCTTACGTAGACAGGTAGCGGCGATAGCATCAATCTTGGGTAGCGGGAGGTTGGGGTCCATCACCCGGCACCCACTGGTGCGCAGCTTCCTCAGAGGAGCAACCAACCTAAAACCCACAGTGGTTCATAGATATCCAACATGGGACCTGACAAAGGTCCTGAGAAGATTAATGGTAGAACCGTTTGAACCATTACGTTCCACCAGCTTAAACTTCCTCACCTGGAAGGTCATCTTCCTCGTGGCAATTACTTCCATCAGACGAATATCTGAACTGGCAGCCCTGTCCATAAGAGAGGACCTATGTATATTTCACCCAAATAGGGTAGTGTTATGGCTAGATCCCACCTTTCTACCGAAGGTGAACTCCACCTTCCACAGGGCACAGGAGATAGTACTGCCGGATTTCTGTCCTAGGCCGGTACACAAGTTAGAAAAGAAGTGGCACTACTTGGACGTTAAAAGGGCGATACGCATCTATCTAAAGAGAACGGTTTCTATCAGAAAGACAGAATCAATGTTCGTTTCAATTAGGCCAAGCTCATTAGGCAACATCGAAAATAGGTCGGTGGATTCGAGCAGTCGTTGCCACTGCCCGGACGAGTGACGGCCCACTCAACAAGGAGCGCGGCCACAACAGCGGTGTGGTATACTCAGGCTTCCATCGAGGACATCTGTAGGGTGGGAACATGGTCTTCTCAGTCACCATTCATCAGACACTACAAGCTGGACGCTTTCGCATCAGCGGAGGCAGCCTTTGGCGGAAGAGTACTTCAGAGAGTACATACGGTGGCGGACACCCAGGACCAGACTTTGCCCCACCCTTAGGACAGCCAGCTTTGGTATGTCCCACGAATTGTATTATCCTGTCAGCACGACGGAGAATGAGTGTTGGTCTTACCTAAATGCTTCTTCTTGTCGTGCTGAAGGATAATACAATCCCACCCTGATGACTATCAAGTCCTAAGTCCGGAAGTGATCAATAACAGCACCAAAGAACTCCGAAAGTCAATCAATCAGCCTTCATCAAAACGCAGTAGGAAGAGGCGGGACTAAAGAAATGATTGACTCAGCCTCAAAGCAAGGAAGTAGAGGAACACCCACGAATTGTATTATCCTTCAGCACGACGAGAAGAAGCATTCAGGTAAGACCAATGCTCTTTTCTAATCCTTAATATTTTAAATTCACAATATACTTTAACACACTATTAATATTAATAATACAATTAAATTACCTAATCCTAAATTTCCATCTATTAATCTTAACTTATTTTAGTTATGGTAAGTTATATTATCTATTAATATATATACTACTATTTTCCCTATATATATTTTCCCATTTTATTAAAATATTTTCTCATTCATCATCTCTTAACCTTTTTAAAATTCCGTCATTTATTGACTTTTTAGTCAGCCTTTTGTCTCTGTCTCTTGGAATCTTGTATCTCTTTTTGATTTTTTTGTGCCTATTGAACTTTCCCTTCTGGGTACCCTTTGTCTCTTAGAATAGAAACTTTGAACATTTTTGTTATTGGTGGTTTACTTTACTTTACTTTACTTTACTTTACTTTACTTTACTTTACTTTACTTTACTTTACTTTACTTTACTTTACTTTACTTTACTTTACTTTATTGTCATTGCACATGGTACAGCAAAATTAAATGCCGTCTTCAGTGTACATTATAACTAAAAAAATAAAACCACAAACATACATCCTTTACATTCTGTATAATTGAAATTGAAAACCCGATATTGCACTATACTGTAGAATTCAATATGGTTATTGCCCTGGGATAGAAGCTGTTTTTCAGCCTATTTGTCCTTGTTTTTATTATCCTGTACCGTCTGCCAGATGGTAATAGTTCAAAAAAAGAGTGCCCAGGATGAGATGGATCTTTAAGAATGCTTTGGTTTTGGGTGAAACAAAATTCAGACAAGGTGAATATTGTAAGGCTGGTGCATGTTGCATCCAGTATGAACACACTGTATTGACTCATCAGCTTCTTGTCTGAGAAAAAGGATGCACTCATCTTCTGATGCATCCTTTTTCTCTTTTCCCTCACTGGCTATAGGTGAGGACCTGGAGCAGGATAACCCATCAGCCCACCTGCCTGCCCCTTCTTCCTGAATTGGGAATAGGACAATGTTGGCCACATTCCAGAATGAACTGATTAATCATTCACGTCGGCAGCAAGAAAATCCAAACAGCTAAGGAAGGAAAGGCACTGGGAAGTGGGGAGGAAGTTACTGGAAAGAAACTATTTTACTTGAGTACTTGCCGGAATTAAAAGGCATCAAGCCCATTTGTTTGTTTACATGAATCTCAACATCATTTCTTTATAGAACATGTTGTTTTGAAGAAAAGTATTTATTTTAACATGCTATTTTCTATGTGCAAAGGTCTCATTTTGGGGAGTGGTTCAGGAAAAATGTGAGATATGTGAAGTCCAAAATATATTGCACAGACTTGAGACTTTTTCCAGCTACAGAATAATGGCTCAGTAAAATGATCCATACACAATTCAATGTCTCTGAGGCATACTGACATTGTGTTAATGGATAGTTCGTCATCCATAGGCTAGTCCTCAACTTATGACAATTTGTTGAGCGACCATTTGAAGTTACGATGGCTTTGAACGAAACACATAGCAATAGCAATAGCAATATACCGCTTCACAGTGCTTTACAGCCCTCTCTAAGCGGTTTACAGAGTCAGCATATTGCCCCCAGCAATTTGGGTCCTCATTTTACCCACCTCGGCAGGATGGAAGGCTGAGTCAATCTTGAGCCTGGTGAGATTCGATCTGCCAAACTGCTGGCAGCCGGTGATCAGCAGAAGTAGCCTGCAGTACTGCACTCTAACCACTGCGCCACCGCGGCTCATAGAACCCATGACCAAAGTTACTCCTGTTTTAGTGCCCCCACAGGTACTTATTGCGATCTGGGCACATGGCAGCCCATTTGTACTTGCAACTGGTTGGCAGATGCCCTGCAATTATGTGACCACCATTTGGAATCTTCCCTACCAGCTTCCCCAGAAAGTCAATGGTCCTAGGGAAGATTGCAAGCTTCTACTGCCTGCCCAGAGAATACCCTCTAGTCTCAGGGGCTGGCTAGAAAAAGTCTAGCAAAACAGTTGGATTTTTTTATTGCATCACTTAGCAACAAAAATTCCACTCCCAATTTTGGTCAAAAGTTAAAGACTATCTGTAATGCAGTTGCTTATGGTATATAGACGACAGCCTTCGTATGGTAGTACAGAGAGTAATCCTACTATTGAAGACTGGCTCAAAGAGTACTCTACTACTATTCTACTATGCAATTACTACTGAAGACTGGCTCTTCAATAATACTTCCAGAAGAAGTTGTAGAAACTCATTGTTCTTTCCACGCTAAATTTTATACAGGAGCATCATTGGACTAGGGAGTTGTAAACCAAAGTTCGTAGTTCCGTGTACGAAATAGGTTATTGTTTCTGGCTGGTTTTACACATTGTTCTAAATCATAATGCAGTTGGTTTTGTTTTGTCTTGGATTAGAAACTTGTGTGAAACCAACTATTGTGGCTTGCACCACACTTGTGGTTGTTTTTATTCTATATGCACATCAAAGATTCTTGATTTGGTTCTTTGGAATGCTGCTTTCAGGCTTGCAAAAATTATCTTCATTTGCATCCTACATAATTTACATATTGTATTGCTATCTTCATTTGTATTGATTTTAGTTTGGCGTTCAGCACAATCATTCCTCAGCATTTGGTGAACAAACTGGACCTATTAGGTTTTAATACACCTTTATGTAATTGGATACTGAATTTCCTTATTGATAGGCCCCAGTTTGTGCGAATTGGAAGAAAAGTCTCCAACTCCATCTCATTGAGTACAGGTTGTGTCTTGAGTCTGCTACTGTTCACCTTGATGACCCACGACTGCTGTGCCAAATCTGCTACAAGTCATATTGTGAAGTATGTGGATGACACGGCAGTGGTGGGTCTTGTCTGGGACAACAACGAAGATGCATATAGGGAAGAGGTGAAGGCTCTGGTGGACTGGTGCAATAAAAGTAACCTGGTTCTAAATGTTAATAAAACAAAGGAGATCATCGTAGATTTTAGAAAGAGCCAGCATGGTCATACTCCACTCAGTTGTAGAGGTGGTCAACCATATTAAGTATCTGGGGGTGCAGATAACTAACAATCTGAACTGGTCTCTCCACACGTCATCCTTAGTGAAGCGTGCAAACCAGTGTCTGTATTTCCGGCTGCGTTGGATGAGGATAGCACATCTTTCTCCTTCTATCATGGCCACTTTTTACAGAGGCACGATTGAGAGCGTTTTAACAAACAGCATCACTGTTTGGTTTGGTGGCTGCAATGCCTCAGAGAGAAAGTCCATTCAGAGAGTGGTAAGGACAGCTGAGAAGATTATAGGAAGCTCGCTTCCTGTCATTTAGGATACTGCTTATAAGTGCTATGTGCTTAGAGCTCAGAGCATTGTTAGAAACCCCACACACCCACTTCACGGTCTGTTTCTGTTGCTCCCCTCTGGGAGGAGGTTTCGAAGTATTTCTAGCAGGACTACCAGATTCTGTAACAGCTTTGTTCCCTATGCCATCCGTCTGATAAACTTGCAAGATTTGTTTCTCTCAGCATGTACATCAGTGGTTCCCAAAGTGGGTGGTACTGCCCCCTGGGGGGTGGTGGAATGACTTAGGGGTGAGCTAAGAAGCAAGGGTGGTGGCAGGGGGGCGCTAAGAGGGGCAAGGGGGCGGCAGGTGGTTCACCAAACCGGTCCTGTCCCTGCGCCCCCGCTTCCCATGTCCTCCCAATTGCCCGCTTGCCGCTTTTCCCGCCACGCTTTTCCTGCCTTCCACCCGTGCCGGCTCCGCGGCGCTTTGTGGCTCCAAAGCAGCCCACTGGCTTCTCAACCGGCCACCAGCCTGCTCTCTTTGCGGATCAGCCCTGCCGACCGCCAGCGCCACTCTGGGAACTTGGACCGCGGCGCCGGGTTGTAAGTTAGTGGGCTGCTTCAGAGCCCCAAGTCCCGCAGAGCTGGCACGGGAGGCACGGGTGGAAGGCGGCCTTTTCTACAGCATCCCTATTCAGATCGCCCTGCAGGGCTCTGCCTTTGCAGAAACGGGGCGGGCAGTTTTAAGGAGGATTGGCAGGGGGGATGACCAGGATGGAGAGCGGGGCAAGAGAAGGCACAATAGGCTGCGCTGCCCCTTGGTGGGATGGAGGGGGGGGCAAGAGAAGGCACAATAGGCTGCACTGCCCTGGCCCCGCTCAACCCCGCTTCTTCCAGCCCATCCGTCCCACGGGACGAGACAATTGGCTGCGCCTCCCCACCTAGCCTTCCTCGCCGGGCGCTGCTGCACCGGCGGCTCCGCCCTGCCCAGCTCCGCCCGCCGCCACTTCCCACGAACTTCCCAGGAGACAGCCGGAGCGAGGGGCGGGCGGGAGCACGTGGGCCCTCGCCAGCCCTGAGGCCGGCGGAGCTCCATAGGTGCGCAAAGTTCCTGGAGCTGAAGCTGGGAAGGCGAGAGGGGCGACGGTGGCAGCAACCGCGCTCCGGCAGCGTCGCGTCCCCTGTCATGTGCCGTCCGGGACCGCGGTCTCTGGGCGAGGAAGGCCTCCGCCAGTCCAGAGACCGCGCTCCCAGATGTCACATGACACGGGACGCGACGCTGCCGGAGCGCGGTTGCCGCCGCCCCTCTCGCCTTCCCGGCTTTGGCTCCAGGACCTTTGGGGCACATTGGGGCGCGCACCTATGGAGCTCCGCCGGCCTCAGGGTCCACCGGGCTCCGGGCTGATGGGGGCCTTGGCGGGGCAGGCAGAAAGTGGAGAGCTGGCGGATGGGCATGCCGGGCGGTCTCCGAGCCTCGCCAGGAAGGTAAGCCTAGCGCCGGCTCTCCTGCCGTGAAAGAAAGAAAGATGTTAGGAAGGAAGAAAGACAGAAAGAAAGGAAAGAAAGGAAAGAAAGAAAGAAAGATGGTAGGCAGGAAGGAAGGAAGGAAGGAAGACAGACAGAGAAAGAAAGAAAAAGAAAAAGAAAAAGAAAGAAAGAAAAAGAAAGAAAGAAAGAGAAAGGAGGGAGGGAGGGAGGGAGAGAGAGAGAAAGAAAGAAAGAAAGAAAGATTGTAAGAAGGAAGAAAGACAGAAAGAAAGATGGTAAGAAGGAAGAAAGACAGACAGACAGACAGACAGACAGAAAGAAAGAAACATGGTAGGTAGGTAGGTAGGTAGGGAGGAAGGAAGAAAGGAAGGAAGGAAGGTATGTAGGTAGGCAGGGAGAGATGGAGGGAGGGAGGGAAGGACGGATGAATGGACGATGTGTAGATAAAAACGTAGCTTGGCAGTTCCTTGTTAAAATTATTATCTCCTAAATTCCAGGGAACAGTATCAACAGCTCTGTGACCTCTACAGACTGCGAGAGAGAGAAAGAAAGAAGAAAGAAAGAAAGAAAGAAAGAAAGAAAGAAAGAAAGAAAGAAAGAAAGAAAGAAAGAAAGAAAGAAAGACTTATGACCACAATTGAGCCCAAAATTTTGGTTGCTAAGCAAAAGCGTTGTTAAGTGAGTTTCACCACATTTTACAAGTTGGCCACGCCCACCGGTCACTTGACCACCAAGCCACGCCCATCTGAAGGGGGTGGGGGGCACTGAGGATGAGTTTGTAGCACCAAGGGGGCGGTGGACTGAAAAAGTTTGGGAACCACTGATGTACATGTATACAGCCAAACTAAACTGTGTTGTTACTCCGTGTCATATATGTGGGTATATGCATAATTTTGTATTTATTTATTTATTTGTTTGTTTTGTCATGTTTATGTAGTGTAAATTAGAGGTGGAGACCCTTCGAGAGCTGTATGCAATGAAATTTCATTTTAATATATGCCGATTAGTGTACATTCAAAGTGACAATAAAGTTATTCTAAGTCGCTAAGTTCTAAGTCTAAGTATTCTTGTGTAAAATCTGTTTGAAATCCTTTTAACAAGTCATCTGGAAGAAAAGATTTGACTTTCTCTTGATTCTGCTGTTGCTGCACAGGAAACAAGTGATATAATTTTTCCTTTTGTTACTCTAATAGGGTTATGTTAAGTGCACAACTAATCTCTTTTAAAGCAGCCTTATAGATTGCTTGCCAGCTGAATACAAACCAGTTCTTCATTAACAAATAAGATATAAATTTGCATAACCATTCTTTTAAGTAATCTGTTCTCTAATGGAATTGCTATCTTTAGCAATCTTGCTCAAGGGGATAAGGATAAGAAATTCCTACATCATACATAATTCTTCAGCTAGGACAGATATGAATACATTCATTGTTCTCCAATTTATATATCTTGTTCTCTGGTAATAATATTGGGAGGAAGTCAAATAATCTTTATCATTTTGCTTATTTTTAACATACTTTATAGTTAATGTACTTCTTGGGGAAATTGATACGTAGTTTATTTATGTTGAAAACCTAAGCAGGTAGGAATGAGGCTGTGAAACTCATCAGCAATTACATTCAAGTAAATATGTGTAGTAATACATCACAAAATTGCACATTTTAGATGGAAGTATATCAATTATAAGGGTAACATACATATTTCTCAATTAATTTGGGTGTTAATCATCAAATAATCATTGACAGCTAAATGGTTACTTGTTATAACAGCAGTATTATTTTTCTTTTGGTTAATTGAATTATTAAAACAAGTCTTGAACACAGAGTGGCTGTTTCATAGCACTAAGAACTGGCTGGCATTTCATAATTAAGTATTCAATATATTTACTATTCCACATTAGTTATCAGTTGTGTTGAGTTAAATGTTTGCTGTCATGTGGTTATCTAGATGCAATTATCAAGAGCCGCTGTGGCGCAGTGGTTAGAGTGCAGTATTGCAGGTTACCTCTGCTGATCACCGGCTGCCAGCAGTTTGGCAGTTCGAGTCTCACCAGCTCAAGGTTGACTCAGCCTTCCATCCTTCCGAGGTTGGTAAAATGAGGACCCAGATTGTTGGGGGCAATATGCTGACTCTGTAAACTGCTTAGAGAGGGCTGTAAAGTACTGTGAAGTGGTATATAAGTCTAAGTGCTATTGCTATTATTGGACATTTTAAGTTGTGCAGAAGAGGTGTAGATCATAATACTGCTTAATGTTCAAATATTTCCTTATGTGACTCTTCTATTCCAGTTTTCTATATTTACAGGTATTGATAACCAATGACACATTTCAGTTTTAATCTAGTTACAGCATGAAACAGCATTTCACTATCAATATTTCTATGTCATGCAGAAAAAAACATATTAGCTGCTGTCTTTAAAGAAGGCCTGAATGTAATTTAACTCTGTAAATTGATAACAGAAATGTTTTCTCATGGGCATATCTCCCTGTGGTTTATATACTGAACATTATTCCCTTACTCTGACGTGATTGTAGGTATAAGCATTTTTCTTATTGTATTTTTAATAACAGTTTAGCAATCATTCTCCCATTTGATTTCTCTGCTAAACCACATAAGTAGATATCTTGAATTAGTTATATTTATCATACATGTCCTTGTATACTTTTTTATTTGGTGTTTACTGGAATTTAATCTTTGATATTATGTATGTGAGAGAAAACAATGACATCAGATATATTAGTGCCTTCCACTGATGCATAATCAGTTATCACTCATTAACTGTGTATATGAGATACAAAGTTCTGTGAGGTTTTTCTTTTTAAAAATTAAAACGATGTTTTAATATCTGTTCTATGCATTTTTGACATAGATCCAGATCTGTAATAGTATGTGGGAATGACCTTGAGGAAGGAGAGGAAGAGATTCTGCTTAGGCAACAATCAGACAAAAGAGGGAGGAGCCTGCAATTGCTTAACAGTCAGAGAAAAAAACTTAGAAAGGACCTGCCCTAAATAATTACACTGATAAGAGACAGTGGAAGGTTTGTACTTTCAGATTTTCAAGATTCCTTTAATGAAGCCTTTCAGTAAAGTAGAATAAAGTAGGTCATCTGGTCATACTTCCTTTCTGGCTTGCCTGGGAGGGCTGACAAGAACAAACCATACATATCTATTACTTTCAATGCATTGTTGTTGTATTACTGGGTACAAGACAGAGGTGTGTTCCTCCCGGTTCGCCCGAAACGGTAGCGACCCGCTGGTGACGTCACAGTGATGTCACGGATCTGGTTCGGTCGGTGCCGGTCTGTGGGCGCCGCCATCTTTTTGGGGGGGGGATTTTTTGGGGGGGGGGAATTTCCGGCACTGCGCATGCATCATCATCTTGTTTTTGGCTTTTGGGGGGGGATTTTTTTTTATTTTTTGGCACTGCGCATGCACGCGCGTGCGAAGCGGGCGTGTGCCCATGCGGCGCGGCCACGCGGTGCGGAAGGAAGTGAACCGGCAACGAGGTAAGTTAGAACCCACCCCTGGTACAAGACAAAGCATGACTTGTTAGGTGGTGTCTTCTGAATGTTTCAAGCTACAATCTGAGTACGCTCCAATCAGTAGAACTACCAGTGATGCAGTATGGGCCTTGGAGACCAAAATATCTGAAATGTATCAAGTTGCTGTAAAGAGTCTTTTTAGCAGTTTTTAATATTAGGAATTTGAGATAGCATAGGGATAATGCTATAGAGCCGAGGTGGCGCAGTGGTTAGAGTGCAGCACTGCAGGCTACTTCAGCTGACTGCTAGCTGCAGTTTGGCGGTTCAAATCTCACCGGCTCAAGGTTGACTCAGCCTTCCATCCTTCTGAGGTGGGTAAAATGAGGACCCGGATTGTTGGGGGCAATATGCTGATTCTGTGAACCGCTTAGAGAGGGCTGTAAAGCACTGTAAAGCGGTATATAAGTCTAAGTGCTATTGCTATAATATTAAAATAGTCTGCTTATTCTTTGTTATCTATATATCTTGCCTGCCTGCCTTTCTCTCTCTATATCTATCTATCTATCTATCTATCTATCTATCTATCTATCTATCTATCTATCTATCTATCTATCTATCTATCTATCTATCTATCTATCTATCTATCTATCTATCTATCTATCTATCATATATATATAGCTGCTCATCTCACTAAATGTGGGCAGCTTACAATCAACAATTAAAACATCACAGGTATTTACTTTAAAAATATGTATAAACAAGATAATTAAAATAAGATTGTGGGAGTACACTAATCTAAATACAATACAACCATTTGCTGCCGGTTCGCTCAGGGTTGCTTTGCGCGTGCACATGCAGCAATCAAAAAATAGCTTCTGCACATGCGCAGAAGCAAAAATTAGCTTCTGTGCATGCACAGAAGCAAAATCCAAGATGGTGGCGCCCACGGAGACACCGACAGAACCAGCTCCATGATGTCATCGCGGAGTTACTAACGGTTCTAAGGAACCCACCTCTGATACAAACATATTTGTGCAATGACAATTTTATTGTTAATAATATGCACACATATACCGTGTTTCCCCGAAAATTAGACCCTGTCTTATATTTTTTTGAACCCTGAAATAAGCGCTTAGCCTTATTGCCATGCATTCAAAAGCCCGATTGGGCTTATTATCAGGGGATGTCTTATTTTGGGGGAAACAGGGTACATAATTAGATACAATATAGGATACGTCTTACATATTATAGAAATTGTTTTCAATTAATATTTACTTTTTTATGACAGCAATTTAATATAGGCCCTCCATCCACACTGCACAGTCTTTTGGGATGGTGTAGTAGTTAATCAAAGAAAAATATTTATGTACATTAAAAAAAATCATTAATCACGCTTTCCTCTTTTGGTGTCCCATTTCATTGTTTCCATAAGGCATGTGTCTAGCATATGCCCAAGTCATTCTTTCTCAGTGATGGGTCTCCCAACAGTAGAACAGCTTAGCCCCAGCTATTTATTCCTGTGTAAATATGGTTCTTTAGGAAAGCATTTAGAGATGCTTGGACATACTTTTTGTTTTATTTTCCATAAAATAGCCAAAAAGGCAGAAAGATTGTTTCCATTTCCTGACTTAATATTACCAATTTTAGAATAAGAAGTTATTAGCAAACTAGGACATTTCTGACCTCCATTAGCTGCCAGAATGCCCTTTTCCACTAATTCTACAACATCTGAACATAGTGTTCATGTTTGGAGAGCCAATTTGGTTCTGTGTATATAAACATGTTTTCTTTTACTAAGTTATAAATGGATGAACTTTTATAACATTCCCAGGGCTCCTGAAGGTTTCCTGACAGGATCGGATACAGTGTACAAAGAAAAAAACAAAAACAAAATGCTGCCTTTTAAATGCTTGAAGTATTATGTACTGAACATCTTGATAGTAAAGTCGATAAAGGTCTAGGCCAACTCTGATTAGACAAATTGACGTGGAACCAGAAAAAAAAATTCAACATTTGAAAATGTGATCTTAACTTGGATAAATGATAAATGATATGTAAACAAAATTTAAAAATACATAAAATGGACGATGGGAAGTAGAAGTGGTTTTTGTGTTTTGATTTTTGAAAACATAACACAGTTTTGACTCACAGTGTGAAATAATATTGAAAGGCACATTGAAGGAAATTGTAAGTAAAGTAGGCTATAGAAATTTGTTTTTCGTATGTATACTGCAGTTTGATTCCAGACAAGTATTAGTGACATTAATATTTTTCCTGCCCTGCTGCCAATAAATATACCATTTGAAATATTTTTAAAGGTGCCATTACAAACCCAAATATAGCCTGGCGGTTGTTTCCACACAACATGCTTAATCAAACAATAAACAAACTATAAGGGTACTGTTGGTGTACCCTTATCAACCTGATAAACAAACTTTATGCTTGTGTGCTCTTATCAACTAGAGTAGGCAAATAGTAATAGTATGGAGGTTACGAGGCTATATCTAACCCCTATATACAAAGTGAGTAATATTTTGCCTTTACATTTTTTTAAAAAAGAACACTGAATGTTTCAGTTATATGGAAGTGCTGTATGATGTGAACCCACAGATTCTTTTTCTCAGTCTAATCTAGCTTCCTCTGCTGTGTACATTCTACTAGGAAATTATCTTTACAATGTAACTCAGAAGGAGATATATGCTTCACAGCAAATATACTCTACAATTCACAAATAATCTGAAATTTGTTCTTGCTTAAAATCTCTTAATAATATGAATTTTTATACCCCACCAATTGTGTTCACTTAAGATTGCGATTGAAAAAAATATAATAATATTATCTATATCTGCTTCCAGGTGCCTACTGATGGGAATGCTGGCCTGTTGGCAGAACCTCAAGTAGCCATGTTTTGTGGCAAATCGAATATGCATATGAATGTTCAAAATGGAAAATGGGAATCTGATCCTTCTGGAACTAAGAGCTGCATTGCGACAAAAGAAGGGATTTTACAGTATTGCCAGCAAGTAAGTTTCTTTTTTAACATGCACTTTTAAAAACATTTTTAGTATCAGATACCAAGGATACAAATCTTCCTCCAGTTTTTACAATGAAATATTCCGAAATCTTGTCTCTGAGAATAAGATTTGATGCTAATGGTACTCGTATCTTTTCTAAAGAGTGTGTTCTTCTTTAATCTTGTTTCCACATTATGTCCTGTATCACTAAGGGACTGGGAGAAAACATTTCTCATTATTATAATGGATGCTGCATTTCCTCAGTTTCTCTGTGTGAACAATTGATTAGCTCTGCAATACTTACGTTTGGTAGAAAAGATAAAAGAAAAAGTGAATTATTGTCACACACACACACACACACACACACACACATATGCATGTATGTATGTATGTATGTATGTATGTGTAGGTTTNGAAAGGAAGCAGTATGCTCCCTCCCATATTTGGGTATACCAGGTGATTTAACAGAAACACACACACACACACACACACACACACACACACACGTATGTATGTATGTATGTATGTATGTATGTATGTATGTTTTTTGAGGTTTTCGCGGGTATTTGTATGTAGGTCTGTGGTTATTCGGGTTTTCTCCCGCGTGAAGTTGGAGATGTCATTGCAACGTTTCGACGAAGTCTCATTCGTCATCTTCAGGCTGATTATCAGGCTTGTGTCTTCAGCCTCGTGCTTCTAGGAGCAAATAGATATATATATATCTGTGATGCTTTGTTATGGCATTGAAATAGCAAATGATTTTGATGGCCATTTATACACCACTTTCAAAGAAGAACAATTATTTTGTCATATGAAATGGAATATTAATAGCTGTTTGGCTTATTAGAATGTTAAAATGATTCTCCTAAGAAGAATTCTGATATTCAGATCATTGTTTTAACACTGACTTTTGTCATAACATGTAACCAAGCTCTTTTGATTATATGAAGCAGCCAAAGTATTTGATGAATACTTCTTAAAAGTAAAGCTGAAAAACAGCAAGATGTCTCCAGCCTTACAGAATAGGCAGAATATGAGTATGTTACCATTGACTTCAAAATCCATATACCTCATTCTCCATCGTGGGAGGAGCCAGCAGTCAGGATGGGCTGTCTTTGTCCGTCAGCAACGAGGACTGAGTCAAATTTGCATATAGCCGGATCCGCTTCCTGGATACCCAGTTCTGACTCGGTCCTCGGCAGATTTGGACGCGGCCTTGAATTGCTCCATCCCACTGCTGGTTCCTTCGGTCAGAGTGACTTTTTTCCTGTGACTCCCAAGATTGCTTCTGTGAGTGCTTTCACCTGGGTGGGCGTGGAGTTATAGTGGCATAGACGCAGCGGCTTGTAGCCCAGTCTGCCACGTGGGGGGGGATTCCGGCTTCGGCCTCCGCCCCCTCCACTCTCCCATTCTCTGCTCGAGCCTTTTCGCGGCTACGGCCTGGGCCCTGGACTTTGGATTGACTTGCCTTCCCAGCTCGCCCCTGACGATCTGGCCATGAGGGCTAGCCACCCTCTTGCCGCGACTCCACCCACCCCGCCCTTCTAGGCTCGTTTCAGGCACGGAGCCCGATCGCCGCTGGAGCTTTCGCTCGCGGCTGCTCTTCTTCGCTCCGGATCAGTTTGGCGCCTTTTCCACCGGCCCGGCTATTTCCGCTGGAGCTTTCGCTCACGGTCTCCTGGTGATCGGCTTGTTAGCGGGGGTTCCTGTTGCCGCTGGAGCTGCCGCTCGCGGTTCCCCCTTACTGGTTCCGGCCTCCCCCCTTGCGTCCTTTGCCCGGCTGGGCTTCACCGCTGGAGCGTTTGCTCGCGGTTTTACGCCCTCGTGCCACCGAAGACGGATCCTGGGGCACGCACCTATCACAGGCCATTTCCGGGACTGCCTCGAGGTTGCGAGGGGCCTCCTGCTGATTGTTCGGCCTGCCCCCACCAGAGGGGATTCGGCTTGGGGCTTTTTTTTTTTTTTGCCGAGGGTCCCATCTAGGGGCGTGGCACGGGCTCGGGCCGTTCCTGATTTGGATCTAGTGCCCATTGTGTCCAGATGGCAGACGCCTCAACCCAAGTCACTAAGCCCGGCGGCAAGCGGCATAAAAAAACCAACAGGGCCGCGGTGGAGGATGATTCAGCTGATTCCTCACATCGTTCCAGGGGATCGAGGCCTGGGTCTAGGGCCTCTGAGAAGGCTGAGCAACGAAGGGATAGGGCCCTTCAAAAGATTCATTCCAAGGCAGCTAAGACTCTCTTTTCTCAGCATTTTGGTGGGGCTGAGGAGTCTGGTTCCGACTCCTTGACCCTGGATGCCCCGGCCCTGCCCATCCCCACCACCGACCTTTGGGGCCCAGCGGGCCTAGGATCTACAGTGGTTCCCCAGGTCCAGCCCCCAGCCCTTCCTAGTTCAGGTCCCGGTGTCCAGCCTGTGGCTCAACCGGCCTCTGATCTCTCCTTGCCCCTGGATCAGGCCAGCCTTCAAATGTGCATTGCGGAGGCGGTGCAGAGGAGTATTGACGCTAACCTGCAGTCCCTGGCCGCCGTTTTCCCATGCCGCCAGGGCGTGAGTTCAAGCTCCCGTCATGAGGCCCTGTCAGACCCTAGAGCCGGCGTGGCTGAGGAGGACGAATTGTCTTACGTCTCTGAGGCGCCTAGTCAGGCGGATTTGCAGGCCTCGGAGGAGTATTCATGGGACCTTTCTGACGATGAGGACGCGGCCTCTGAACAGCCGTCCTCCTCGGGTTTGTTCCCCGCCGGCCTCTTCAGGTCCCTCCTAGCCAAAGCTAAGGCGGCAGCGGGTCTTGAGCCCCCTGCTTCTCAGGAACAACAGGGGGAACGGCAGGTTGATCCGCTCTTTTCCAAAGTCACTCCGTCCCTGGACTTTGTGCCGGCTCCACCTTTGTTTCTGGATACAGTGAAGTGACAGTGGTTCAATCCGGTTTCCGGGCCCTCCCTATCGGCTATGGAACGCAAGTTCTTCAATGTTGTTCCGGCCTTAGCGGACCTACTTGACCTTCCTTCGGTTGACCCGCCGGTGTTGGCCCTGCATGCGCCAACTGCGATGCCGGGCGAGTCGGAAGAAGTTCTTAAGCCTGAGGATAGGAAGATGGAACAGGCGTTGATTCGGGCCCACCAGGCGGCTGCCTGGTCCATCAAGGCTTCATCGACCTCGTCCTTCTTCACTAGAGCTTCTCTCATCTGGCTCCGGCAGATCCAGGAGCACCTTCCAGCCTCCGATCTGCGAGCGCAACAGGATCTGAATAAGGTTTTTGCGACCTGCCAATTCCTCTCCGACTCCTTGCTGCATGCGTCCAGGTTTGCTTCTAAGGCGTTAGCGGCTACCACGGTTGCAAGGCGCATGCACTGGTTGAAGCAGTGGACTGCCGATGCCCGGCACAAGTGGCGCCTGGCCTCTGGGCTCATCAAAGGTGGTCAACTGTTCGGGGAGTCGATTGATCCCATCCTGGTCGAGTCCCGCGACAAGAGAAAGGTCCTTCCATCGCTTTCCCGCAAAGGTTTCCTGAGGCAGTCCCCTTACTTTCGGCGGCCCTTTCGACAGCCTGACCAGGGCTCCAGTTTCTCCCGGGCCCCAGGTCAGTTCAGGTTCCGATCGCGCCCCACCCAGGATCGGGCTGGGAGGGAAACAGTTTAGGAGACCGTTCCGCGGAGCCTCCGGTGGTCGTTCCGCTGGAAGGGGGAAGTGGTGATTTCCCAGACATCCCTATCGGGGGTCGCCTAGCTAGATTCGCGTCTCGCTGGGCCTCTACCACCTCTGATGTCTGGGTGCTTGACACCGTTCGTTACGGCCTTACGCTTGAGTTCCTCTCCCCTGCTCCGAGGTTTTTTGTTAAGTGTTCCACCTCCAGGGATCCCTCCAAACGAGCTCTCATGGAGGAGGCAGTTCAGCATCTGCTGGATATTCGGGCCATCCAGCGGGTGCCCCTTTCCCAGCAGGGTTTGGTTTTTATTCTATCCTCTTCGTGGTTCCAAAGGCCTCGGGGGGTTGGAGGGCAATTTTAGATTTGAAGCGTCTGAACTTGCACTTAAATTACAGGAAGTTCAAGATGCATTCTCTGCATTCTATTTTGGCTTGTATTCAGCGGAGTGATTTCATGGCCTCACTGGATTTGACTGAGGCCTACCTGCATATCCCTATTGCTCGGCATCACCGCAAGTTTCTGCGGTTTTGCTATGCGGGTAGGCACTATCACTACCGGGCCCTCCCCTTTGGTCTCTCCTCGGCCCCGAGGGTGTTCACAAAGGTGCTGGCGGTCCTTGCGGCCCATCTTAGGACCCTGTCTATCAGGGTCCAGTGTTACCTTGATGACAGCTTGGTTCATGCGCCCTCTGAGGAACTGGCGCTTCGTCACCTCAAGGTTACTTCTGCGGTCCTACGCGACCACGGCTTTTCTATTAACATCGCGAAGAGCCATCTTTCCCCTTCCACGTCTATTGCTCACTTGGGAGCTGTGATCGACTCCCGGGCCTGTATGGTGTTTCTTTCCGAGGAACGGCAGCTTAGCCTCCGCGAGCTGGCGTCCCAGGTGCGATGCACGGTCTCAACTCTGTTGTCTCTCCTGTCCACTCTCCTGGGGAAGATGGTTTCCTGCCTGTCCATCACCCCTTGGGCGAGTCTTTATTCTCGGGAGCTTCAGTGGTTCCTCCTTCCTTTTCAGAAGAAGGGCCGCGGGTCGTCGTGCCTCAAGGTTCAACTTCCACCACGGGTTCGACGCTCCCTGCTTTGGTGGCAGTCTCCGGCCATAGCCAAGGGCTCCCTCTTCACGACTCCGGACCCCGTTGTCGTCACGACGGACGCAAGCCTGTCCGGGTGGGGCGCCCATTGTCAAGGTCACATGGCTCAGGGACTTTGGTCGGAAGAGCAGGCCAGGTGCCCCATCAATTGGCTGGAGCTTCGTGCGGTATCATTGGCCCTCAGGGACTTCCGTCATCTGGTGTCGGGCCACCATGTGTTGGTTTTGACCAACAACATAACGACGAAGGCGCACGTCAACCGCCAGGGGGGTACCCGCTCCCAGACTCTTTTGGACGAGGCGCTGCATCTGGGCCTGTGGGCGGAGTGCCACCTTCTCTCGCTGTCAGCAGACTACATTTCCGGAGTTGCCAACGTGCAGGCGGATTGGCTCAGCCACTCGACGGTGGACCAGGCCGAGTGGCGTCTGGACCCGTCGGTGTTCCGTTCTATCTCCGCCAGATTCGGGCCTCTCCTGGTGGACCTCTTCGCAACACTGGAGAACACCCAGCTCCCGTGGTTTTTCTCCCGTTTTCCCACGCGGGGGGCAGAGGGGGTCAATGCGCTTCGGGGCGCCTGGCCACGGGGCCTCCTTTATGCCTTTCCCCCTCTTCCTACTCTGGCCCAGGTCGTCCGGAAGATGATTCAGGAACGGGCGGAACTGGTACTACCTGCTCCCTACTGGCCGAGACAGCCCTGGTTTGCGGACCTCAGGGCACTGTCGGTAGCAGATCCCTGGAGGCTCCCCGTATCTCCTGCCCTTCTCAGCCGGGGTCTCTGGTTCACCCGGACCCTCAGTGGTGCCAGTTGACCGCCTGGCGCTTGAGCGGGGCAGTTTGAGTCGCCAGGATTTCGATCCGGACGTGATTCTGACCATCCAGGCTTCCCACAGGCCGTCTACAGAAAGGATCTACTCAGCGACATGGAGGGCGTTCTGCACCTGGTGTGCCTCCCAGGGTCTGTCCCCGCTCCGGATTCCGCTGCCTAAAGTCCTGAAATTCCTGCAGATGGGCCTCGACAAGGGCCTGTCGCCGAACACCCTGCGGCGCCAGGTAGCAGCTTTCTCCTCGGTCCTGTCATGTGGTCACCTCGGTTCTCTTTCGCAGTTGCCTACTGTGCGTCATTTCCTCAAGGGGGCGGCTAACCTACGACCGCCTGTGGTCCACCGGTTCCCGACCTGGGACCTCCCCAAGGTCCTGGATTCGCTTACTAGGGAGCCGTACGAGCCCCTGCGGGAGACCTCTCTCAGGCACCTGTCCTTTAAGGTTGCCTTCTTGTTGGCTATAACGTCCGCGCGCAGGATCTCGGAGCTGTCGGCACTCTCCGTTCGTGATGACTTATGTATTTTTCACTGCGACAAGGTGGTTCTTCGGCTGGACCCTTCTTTCCTTCCGAAGGTTAACTCGGCTTTTCATCGGGCGCAGGAGCTAGTGTTGCCCTCCTTTTGTTCCAATCCTGTTCATCCCTCCGAAAGGCGGTGGCATACGTTGGACGTCCGGCAAGCTCTCCGTGTTTACATTGAGCGCTCTCGCCCTTTCCGGAGAACGGAGGCTCTTCTGGTGGCGTTTTTGCCCAGGACGTTGGGTTTGAAAGCTTCTTCAATGTCTATCGGGCGCTGGGTAAGGGGGGCCATCGCAAAAGCCTATGAGCTGGCAGCGCTTCCTCGCCCTGTGGGCATTACCGCTCATTCTACCCGTAGCGCTGCTACGTCTGCCGCTTGGGCGACCCGGTGTTTCTTGGAGGAATTGTGCCGGGCGGCGGTTTGGGCATCTCCTTCCCAGTTTATCCGGCACTATAGAATTGACAAGAATGCATCGGCTGACGCGGCCTTCGGGCGGAGGGTGTTGCAGAGGGTTGTCGAGGCTTCTCCCTGTTAGGGCCCTCCCGTTGGGACTACAAGCTTTGGTATGTCCCATTCTGACTGCTGGCTCCTCCCACGATGGAGAAGGGGCGTTGGTCTTACCTGATATGCCTCTTCTCATCAGGAGGAGCCAGCAGTCAGTCCCTCCCTTTGTTGTTCTGGCTGGGTTCATCGTTTCTGTTCTGTTGGTGGCCGTTTTTCCATTGCCTTTCGTTCCGGACTTCTCCTCGCTTTGGGCATGTTGGCGTTTTGTTGGGATGTGAGCACGCCCCTGTGGTTCGGGGCGATCCTCTCGCTTTTTGGCCGCACCGAGTCTTTTCTTCGGATTCGTCAGAACTGGGTATCCAGGAATCGGATCCGGCTATATGCAAATTTGACTCGGTCCTTGTTGCTGACGGACAAGGACAGCCCATCCTGACTGCTGGCTCCTCCTGATGAGAAGAGGTGTATCAGGTAAGACCAACGCCCCATCCTTTCCCTTTCTCTCCCCCATCCCAATCCATGTCCATATCATCTTATAAATACAGATGGTACAGAAGCTGTGGTATAGTTTAAAGGCCTAATTAGAACTGGTCAGAGATAATGTTATCTTTTGTTACAGATCAGTCTGTGATTTATTTTTGTTTCATTCCTTCTGATCTCTTTTCTCCTTTTTTGGGGTGGGGTGGGGTGGGGTGGAGAAGACACCCAAGAGGTCAAGTATATCGAAAATCTAAAAAAAAATTGTGTGTTCCATTTTAAAATGAAATGATATGTCAGATAATGAAAATGGATGAATTTTGAAAGCATCAATATGGTTATTTTGCAGAGCAGTCTCCAATTTGGTGACTTAAAAGTAATGTAGACCTTTCAACCGATATCTCATTATGTAGGGACCTGTGGCACCTAGAATGATATGTTAAATCCTACTTTATTATTAATTTAACAAGTTGATTCTGCCCATCAAAATCTACATTGCAGATTAGTATAAGTCTTTATATTTCCTGTTTGTGAAAAGCAATGTAACAGCAAAGCTGAGTTTAACTTTGGGAGAAAAGATGTCTGCTCTTTATTCTCAATTTTACAGCAGGTCCAACCATATAGGTTAATATTTCTAATCCCATAATGCTCCCTGCTGAAATGCTGTTGAAGAAAATGGATATTCATGCTTTTAAAATATTTTGGAACAGATTACTTTTTTTCTTCCTAGTAAGCAGGGTCACATGACAGTGTGTTATAGTGTAAGCTGGATCTAAAATTAATCCCTGGGGTCACAAATTGGATAGACACTCTAGTATTATTAATAGCCACATAGTTGCAAATAATGGGAATTTGGCAAACAGTAGAATTATAAAGCAATTTCTTGATAAATATTTAAAAGCAAGCTTCTCTTTAATATCAGAGTAGGAAAAGCAGAGGAAGACAGCTTTTGGGGTTGGGAGTCATACAACATTTGTGGGCAGTTATATCTCAGAGGTCACTTATATATTTGGAAAGCGCTGACATTTGTGGATTTTCTGGATTTTATTTCAATTGTTTTAGGGCTGACAATATACTTTCCAGGTATTCCCATGAGGAATTAATAAGGAGCAATAGGATCCAGTTAAAGGGGACCATTATATTAACATAGAAGAATCATTTTCCATGGCGATTAGGAGAATGGCCAAATATTTATTAACTCAGAAAAGTCCCAAGATTAATGTTGAACTTGCTAACAAGTAAGCCAGTTTCTAAACACGGGATTATGTGTCTGGAGAGCCAAGATTTGCAATTAAGCCCAGTGTGAAGTCTGGTAGTTACAGACTATCAGTTTCAGCAATTAGGATCAGAAGCAATTCTGAGGGTCATAGAAAGTGGACGTAGACATAGCTTTCCTACCTAAATCATTTTTATTCACAGGAAGTCCAGTAATCTAACCGGGATCTCAAACATTTGAGGCTAAAAATAATATTTATTTTATCTTTATGTAATGAACTGCATTTTATTTTATTCAAAGTGTCAGGGCTAGGAGGCTTTTCCTAAATATGACCAGAGTAGGTTGAGTGGGGGCAGGATGGAGATTTTTAGAACTGTTTGTAAGTATAACCTCAACTGTAGTGTAGAAACTCTTTCTCCAAAGAATCTGGAGGAAGTCTGAATAATAAAAAGTTGAAGTCTTTATTTTGTTTTTATATACAGTGTGTGTGTGTGTGTGTGTGTGTGTGTGTGTGTGTGTGTGTGTGTGTGTGTGTGTGTGTATAGGATATCACTCCCAGTAGTTATTTTGGATGGATTATTTTGTGCTCCTCCTGAAGGAGGAGCACATACAATGTACATACATTGGGGGTCCCTCCTAGAATGTATATATATATATATATATACACATACACATACATACATACATACACACACATACATACATACATACATAAATACATATACTCACGTACTGTTTTGAAATGTTAATAAAAATATACTGTACTGTGTATATAGACATTACCTAATGTATAAATACATACATTATACATTATGTATATGTGCATACATGAACATACAGTACATATAATATTGTACAATATTATACATACATTATATGTATAGTATGTATACGTACATTATAACTATATTATGCATTATACATCCATGTTACATTATACATGTATTATAAATTCACACATCATACACACATTGTTGCATTTTAGTACTTTAAACATTGATGCATTATATGTTATATTATGTATAATACATTCATATACACATACTTTTTTTTCTTTTTACAACCCTGCAATCCCTTTCATCGGGGTGGGGTTGGGGCGACTGAATGGAGCCAAGTGTTGCATACTTTACCTTATGGAGACATACATAGGTTATAGTATACATACAAGTGACATTATCAACCATTGGGTTTTGAAGTGACTTACAAAATTCAGCCTTCATTTATAACCATAGGAAAAAATGGATCATTACTGTTATTGTTCATTCTAAACATGCAGTTAGAGGAGGAACAAAGGCAATTTTGGGGGGGGGAATCGAGTTTTTTTATTTAAATAAACTAGTAATAAAAGCATTAATTTAAAAGATAAATTTATACAATAAGCTGTGTTCTGTTTAGGTTTCCTCCCCCTTTGCCAAAAACAATTTATATAATTTCAGTCAAGGGTCTTCCCAATCTTTCATTTGAAATTTGGAGCCATATAATAGGAACTAAACCTACGTAGTAGGTATTATACCACTGCTCATTAGCTGACACAATAGCTGACACAATGTCCTAGGCAAGAATAATTTAAAAATAATAACAATAAAACCGGGTTGTGTGTATGACCTGGAGATTTGAAGGGAGAAACCGTGTTAAGAGGCCCAGATCTAATTAGTATCAACTTTATACAGCCAGCTGGTGAAGGAGCTGTAGGCACATGCTGTGTTGCACTCCTGTGTATTCCAAAGCATTGCTTTCCAATCAAATTGAAAACAGTGCACATCCTTTTATTTATTGTATGACCAATGTATTACCATAATATAAGCATGGTATTAACATAATGTAAATATGGCCCAGTAGAACTGATTACAACTAAAAGAGAAGTGCTGAAAATTAATGCTGAAAAAACAAAATATTGGATAGTATATTTGTATGTGTTCAGACCACTTCTATAACTTCTGTGCATTTTATTACCAATAGTTATAATTAACATTGTACACAGGAGAACACTGAGATTGCCAATAATTAGTCTGTATGACTAATGGGAACTGTTTAAAGCACCATAAACCCAACAAATTACTTGGTAGTATTGCATTAATTTTTGTTACAGAGTGAGCTATGTTTGATGTTAATCCTAAACCATTGTTAAAAGCTGTGTTAGCTGCTAGTAAGAGCCATGAGGAAGAGTTCAGAAGTACTGGTTTCTATTTTCATTAGCATAACTTGCTTTGTTAGCTAGAATTTAGTTATTAACTGTGCTTAATTTAATATAGAAGAGAAGATATCCAATTTCCCACAATCAGGCTGGAATAAGCAGGTTGGGAAAGTAAAAATTTGAGGCTCGTTGATGAGTCCTTGATTTATGTTTTTTATCCACTGGTAATGTATTGTTGATAAGAGGTTAATTAATCTTCTCTCTTCTGTATGCATTTCTAATCAGACTGTATGACATCTTTGGGGATTTCTGACAACATCCTCTGCCAATTGCAAATCGCAAATCTAAATTTAGTAGATTATAATCCCAAAATAAAAAGTCATTGCACAGACTAGATGGGATATACGATCCTATTCTCTGGAGAAAACAAAATAGGGAAAGATTCTTTTAGAACAGAAGTTCAACAATAACTGGATGAATTTACATGATTGGATATTGTCAATAATTATTTCCCAGTGAAGCTAGTATGACCAAAGAAAATATGGAAATCCACCAGCAAAATAACCCTGCTATATTCTGTTTGCTTTAGTATTTTATTAATGGAAAATGTTCAGAAGTTGGAGGCATTTAATTATGAAAGGTTAAACATGTACCTAAATACTATTGGCTACAATCAGCTGTAGTCATTTTTTATAATTTTGGCTCAGATTTCAACTTGCATTAATACATCTGTTGTAAAAATTTATAAACTTAAAATTTATGTGTCTAATTGGGGGTTTAAAATTTGCACTTTTTATGATATACATGCATATAGTAACACCCTGCAATCATTACAACATCTGCATTTCATGAACTTGCAAGACAGTCAGTTTGCCTTAGTCAAAAAGTCACTTTGGACCAGTCACTTTATCTCAGCCCAATTCACCTCACAGGGTTGTTGTGGGGAAAATAGGAAGATGAAGGTGGAATTAAAAAGCTAATTAAATAAATACAGTTCTATTAACTTAATGTTATGATTTCAATTTCTAACATATATAGCCTAGCATAAAAGGATATGCAAATATATGCAGTATTTTGGGCTATATTGTGCCATTCCTTCCATAAATGATAAAAAAAAAAATTCCTTCCCTTTCTGTTTTTTTTGTTCTTGTTTGTTTATTGCATAAATAAATATACTGATGTGCAGTATGATAAAAAATATTAATGTAGATATTTTTCTCCTGCTATTCCACTGGACCAGAGAAAGAAAAGATGTGATTGAACATATTGTTTAAAAAGTCTGCACTTTCTAGAATGTACCTGAGTAAGGCACTGTACATATACCTGGTATTCTGTTTTGCAAATCTCAAAACCATATCATATTGTACACAAATATTTATTTATTTATTTATTTATTTATTTATTTATTTATTTATTTATTTATTAAATTTGTATGCTGCCCAACTCCCAAGGGACTCTGGGCGGCTCACAACAATATAAAAAACCATTAAAAGAAACCATAATGAAAACAATTAAAAACAGTTAAAAACTCATACATAAATATCCATGATCTATCCATGATTCCCATACACAGAGTACAGGTTATTAAATAATAGCCTGACATCAACCAACATAATTGCATAGGTATTTGTAATAGATGAAATATTGTGAAATATTGTGGTAGTGTGGATTAGTGCTTGAACCAAAAAAAAAAAATCTTACATCAATCCTACATAGGAAATAATTTCCAGGTAGAAATAGATATGGTGCTTTGGAGTTCTTAGTGCTCTCTGAGTTGGTAGTTTGCTTGCAGACACTTCATTATGCAATTAGGTAACATCAGTGCACCATACAGAAACAGAGGTCAAAACCTACCGGTAGAAAATTAAGATTGGCGTTTTCAAGTAATCTATATTTTGGTAAAAAAAATAAGAAGGTAACAGAGAATACTAATTTCTATCTATCTATCTATCTATCTATCTATCTATCTATCTATCTATCTATCATCTCCACACTTAAAACAGGGAAGAACAGAAAGGAACACTGAAGTATATTAGTTCAAGAGTGTATAGCCACAAATCAGATAATATTTTCTTTGAAATTCTGGTCTCTTGAACAAATTTGTTAATCTTTGACTTCTTAAAAAATATTTTAATATTTCTAATTTATTCTAGATGTCTGTTCTGGTTGCAAACCACCACATTACACTTTGCAATGTAAAAAAATATACATTTTTAAAAGAAAAAAATGCCATTTTGATGGTTATGACAGAGATCTCTCTTGATAGCTACTCAAATCAAATAGCACATTTACATGTTAATGAGATATTAAATATTACAGCTGTTTAAACTATTCAGAGGAACACTTCACTCCTGAGAATGCCTTTCCAGATTGTTTCTTCAACTATTAGTGGTGAAGGCTTTCTGAAGACTCAATCAGTTTGAGGGCTTTCTGAGGTGGTTTGCATATGGATGCACAGAAGACTGTCTACCTGACCAAATAGTTACACAGACTGATAAATATTACTTCAGTGTATTTCTGTTGAAATTTGATGTAGCTGTGTATAGAATGGGAGAAGAAACTTTTGAATTACAGATTGCCAATTATTTTGCATTTCTCTAAATTCCTTTGAAGTAGTTTCTAAAATAATTTATGTTCTGCAAGATCTTTATTTTCCAGTTCTTTCTTTGTGCAGCAAGTTTTTAGAGAAGAGTGAAGAATTTAAAATTCCTGTATCTTCTTTGACTATATATTTTCAATCTGCAGCTCTTTAGTATCACTTCTCTTCCTTTGTCCAGAACTCCAGATGTCATAGATACTTATAAGCCTTAGCAAAAATCTAGGCCAAAATTAACTTATCAGCATGAAGCCCCCCACCACTTCCCAGGTTAAAATTCTATGTGATTAATAGGCAATAACTAGCAGTGTGGGTTTAGCACTATCTTGGAAGGATATAGACAACAGAATGAATAATAAAAGTGTGCAGTTGCTAGGACCTTCTGTCCAGCTCCTGACTAGCTGTTCTTGTATTAATTCAGGCCTTTTGCCTATGAAGCAGTTCTACAACTGTTGTGTTGCTACTTTGGTGAAGAAGTTTTAATAAAATTGGTGTCGGACAATGGATTCTTTCAAGTGTGTGTGTGTGTAGGTGGGGTGGATGGACAGGAACGTATACATATAAATATACTTCCTTCCTTCCTTCCTTCCTTCCTTCCTTCCTTCCTTCCTTCCTTCCTTCCTTCCTTCCTTCCTTCCTTCCTTCCTCTCACACATGTATACACATACATAGCAATAGCACTTAGACTTAAATACTACTTCATAGTGCTTTACTGTAAGTGGTTTGCAGAGTCAGCATATTGCCCCCAACAATTTGGCTCCTCATTTTACTGACCTCAGAAGAATGGAAGGCTGAATCGACCTTAAGCCGGTCAGGATTGAACTCCTGGCAGTAGACAGAGTCAGCTTGCAATACTGCATTCTAACTACTGCACCACCACAGTTGCTATATGCATGGACAAACGTTATGTGTATCTGCATCTGAGTAACATGCATCAGTTAATATATATCACTTACATTGGCTCTTTATATTCCACCTGCCTCTCTTCTATGTTGTCATTTTTTCATTTAGGCTTCATCAGTCAGTTCAAACAACTCCCAGGAGAAAATTTTGACATAAAATAGGTCATAGTATAAAATGGTAGAAATTAGAACAACTTTTGAGTAAATTATCTATTATTGTTCGTTCTTGATAGGAAAATCAGTCAAATTGTTGTCATTTGCCAAAAAGAAGTGTCATTCCGTTCTAACTTAATGTGTTTAATAATATCAACTTTGATATTTTAAAATCAAATTACATCCACCTTAGTGGTTGCAGAAAGAGATATATAGAATATAGCAATAGCACTTAGACTTATATACCACTTCACAGTGCTTTACAGCCCTCTCTAAGCGGTTTACAGAGTCAGCATATTGCCCCCCAACAATCTGGGTCCCCATTTTACCGACCTCGGAAGGATGGAAGGCTGAGTCAACTTGTAGTTCACTTTCCTTTAAGCTCCCCAGAAAGATACTGATGTTATAGATGGCAGTCCTGGTAGAAGTCATAGATAACCTACATATAGGGACCATGACATAATGTAACATCTGTATCTCTTTCTGTTCTGATAGCTTAAAGAACAATAGTCTGTATATACTTCTATGATAGATTCTAGATGTACCTTTCTGCAACTGCTGAGCACCAGGATCTGGATAGCAACTAAAGCTAATGTGCCATGTGTTATTCTTGTTGTTGTTAAGATTTTTTATCCTGCTTTCCTGTAATCATCTACAGCGCAAAGGTCCATGAGATTCCTTTGTAGAAGGATTGAATTCCATAGAACAGGGGTGTCAAACTCACATCGTCACAGCGGCGTCACCTGACGTATCGGGACTTTTCCCCCCGTCGCTAAACCGGGCGTGAGCGTGGCCAGCGCGTGACGCATCCGGCCCATGGGCCGGGAGTTTGACAGCCCTGCCATAGAACAATATCCAGATACCTACATTTTATAAGTCCCAAATAGGATAAAACTGATCATGTAGTGCCTACATCCTGATGATCAGTGTAACTTAACATCACACAGAATGCATATTGTGTAATAATATATCTATTTCTCCATTGTTCTGGGGCCAGAGAGGTTTGTGGAAATCATGTAAAATCCTGTTCATGAGACAAAACATTATGTAATATGTATAGTTTTGCTCCAGAAGCTTTTCTGACAAGATTCTTAATTCATATATCATTTTTGTGCTTGTACATCTTCCCAGAGTTTTCCTCTCTTCCTCTTCTCAGTTGCCACCCAGTGCATCATATATCTTACTAACTTATCTGACCAGCTCTTTCTGACACCTATCCTTCCTCCTCTCAGGTACTGTCTGTCCCATCACAGCACATCCTGTTGGTCTGCCATAAACATCCCTAGATCTTCCTTCCACTTAGCTGCTGTCAACATCCTAGCCTTGTAAAAACTAATAAACCCTGCTCAGTAAGGTTATTCTTTGCAAACATTAGGATATATTCACACAAAAGATTTGTCTACTGCAGTATGCAGATATCACATATAGGTCTGTACCTCTGGGTTTACATTATAGGCTTTTTCCTGTATATTTGACTATTCTCTTGATGGTGGTGCATCACACCTGATCTTTGTTAATTAAAGATTTTTGTCTCATCTGGGGAGCAATTGTGCCTGCCTCTTCATTACTTATAAAAAGGCTAAACAAGGATCTCCCCCCACCCCAAAAAAAAGACTAGAACTAAAAGTAAAGTGATTAATGATTTGAGATGAAACTGAACTAAAGAAATTTTGGAAGGATTATTTTAAGTATCTGTATGGGAATGATATTGATATGTCACAATGTGCAGTGGAGTTTGTTATTATAAATATTTGCACCCAAGAAAAAAATGATAAAAATGAAGTCATAAATGGTGTAAGAATGTTGAAAGTTACAGGTACAGTATGTAATATGTAACAAGAGAAATATTAAAACATGGCGGTGATTTGCTTATGGAATGACTGTTGGTTTTTTAACTTTGTGAAGACTGTATCTGTACATGACAATCAGAAGAATGATGTTGTTTCTCCAGTGTGGTTGCAAAATAGTCCAGAAATGGGTTGCTACAGTCTGATCTGCCCAGTTACTGAGTCTATATTTTTCGGCCACTCCTCCATGCCTCTCTGCGCATGCCCCAGTTTCCGACTCAGTCAGATCTGAAGCAGTCATTCCTTTGCTGACTTCGTCTCTAGCAATCAATTTCTGGACATCCACACATTGGATTCAGGTTTATTCCCTTCGATTCGGCCACTCCTAGATTAACCTTCATAAAAAAAAAAAAAAAAAAGGTCAGTCGCAGATCCCTTCGGACCTTTCAGCAGCGGTTGGCCTGCTGCCTGTACAAATTAAAAGATAACCAAGAATTACTGAAACAACAAAAGAAGGATTGGTGAGGTAACTATGCCTGACAAGGTATTTGGTAGCAATCTAATTAAAGGGCACAAAGGGTGACAATAAGCATCATTTGGAAACTATAATGTAACAAAAAATAAAGTTTATTGTACATTGATTGGTTTACAAAAAGTGCAGGGGAAAAAAGATAGGTTTGAATTATTGATGTTACACTAATATGGGTTGAAGGTTGGTTGCTAAAGGTAGGAAGACTAGTATATGAGAGATATAAAGCATGTATGAAAATAAATGGAATGCATAGTGAATGGTTCAACACTGAGAAGGCAGTAAGCCAAGGATGTGTGATACCCCTTGATTGTTTAATGTATCTATGTACAAATGTATGAGGAATGCTTGCAGTGATCTACATTGATTATGTGAGCATGAATGTACTTTTGCATGCAAACCATATCCTGTTCTTAGCTCACAATTCTAATGATTTATATTAGTTTTATATATATGAAAGACCCCAACCTTTTGGGCACCAGGGACCGGTTCCATGGACAGAGGTTTTTCCATGGACTGGGGGGGGTGTTGTCATGGTTTCATGTGCTGCCTGGATCCCACAGATGGGGCTTTGCGTGTTTGCGCGGACCGGATTCTGGCATGTTGCAGACCGGTGCCGGTCTATGAACCGGAGGTTGGGTACTCCCACTATATATCACAGAATTAATGTATCAAAGAACAAAGTTGACAGTTATGAGGGGAAAAATTAAATGAGATCAAATTATGCATTAAAAATTAGAGCTGGTGGATTAATTTTTGTATTTTGAAAAATGTTGATTAAACATTTGGCTAAATGGATAGTATTTTAAGATGTGCAAATGCTAAGAAAAAATAATAAGTAGTATTATTTGCAGTTGCACTAAAAGAAATCAACATGGTTGTGTATAAGCATCTTTGTTATCTGTAGGTATGAATTAGATATCATAAAACATAAAAGACAAATATAATAAGAATTGATTATTTAAGTGTGCAGTGAAACAACTGAATGAATATGGAATATGGATATAGTGAATATGGATACTGAATGGATAGTGAATGAATATGGATTAAATACAAAAGTGAGTGGTCACTATAAGACTATTAGTATGTTGGTGTGGATTTAGACATACAGAAAATGAACAAGAATAATTAAAAATATGCAAAGCAAGAATATACAGGTAGAGGGGAGGAGGCAGACTGAAAAAGTTATAGTTGGATGGAGCTGATGAGATCATCATTTGGCACTATTACTTTGAATTGCGATTGATGTGTTATAACATCTTATGAGAAAATTCTGCATTATATTTTTGTAAACCACTATGAGTGATTACAGGATATGTAAGTTTGAAAATTATATTTAAATTATATTCAAAATTGTATTAAATTAAAATTATTGATTTTAAAAATATGTATTTAAAATATTCGTATTGATGATCTTTCTGCTTATAAGGTGATTGAAGTGGCATAAAATTATTTATGTATACATAAATAAGTTACTAGAAAATTGACCTAGCTCTTACATTTTATTAATAAATAAAATTTATATACCAATCATCTCACTATTGCAGTGACTGTAGGTGGTTTACAAATAAAAACTATAAAATCCATATAAAAAGAGACAAAAATGAAAAGACAAAGTAAAAATAAAAATAAAAACAATTAAAAAGATGGATGAAGCATCCTCTAGCCACCAAACATCCCCAGGCACCATGCTAAGACATGGTTTATAGCTTATTTAACAAGCCATAATTGACTGAGTTCACATAATGGACTTTGGAAGCACTTTCAGTGTTTCATAGGAATATGTTGTGTTAGTCATGCTTTGATGAAGTACTTCTTTGACATGGCACTTCACTTAGAGATTTGCATCTGAGCTGCTATGCTGCATCAAATCAGCCACTTCATTGATTTTCATCAGTCTTGTGTGAAGTACCCTAACAAGGCAAAGCTTTGCGTGACCCTAACATTACAGAGTGTGCAAGCTGTTGTACAATATTCATAAATGCACATGTCAGCAAAATAACATTTCAATGCAGATTAGAGCTCTGTATGGATAAGGATATGCCAGATGTTAAAGCTGGTTTTAGAAAAGATGTAGTATGCTGGTTCATGCTGTAAAATTGAGAAAGCAAAAGAATAGCAAACAGTAGTTATGTTTGTAATTGCTTATAGAAAGCCCTTTACTTGTATTGACCATGTCAAGTTATATAATATTCTTAAGAAAATAGGAATCCCAGAACATTTTACTTTTGTCAGGATACATCTACAAGGAATGATACAAGGCTATGTATTCTGTCCTTATTTATTCAGCCTATGTGCTTGATATATATCGAGGAGCTGGATTGCAAAATAATAATAATAATAATAATAATAATAATAATAATAATAATAATAATAATAATAATAAGAATAAGAATGAAGAAGAAGAAGAAGAAGAAGAAGAAGAAGAAGAAGAAGAAGAAGAAGAAGAAGAAGAAGAAGAAGAAGAAGAAGAAGAAGAAGAAGAAGAAGAAGAAGAAGAAGAAGAAGAAGAAGAAGAAGAAGAAGAAGAAGAAGAAGATTTTAAAACTGGAGGGAGAAACATCAATAACTTGCATTATGCTGATGACATTGTTCTGATAACTGAAAATACAAATGATCTGGAAGCTCTAGTAATGAGAGTCAAGGAGCACAGTGAAAAAAGGAGACTAATATTAATAAGACCAAATTAATGAACAGGTACATCAAGCAGCCATAAATGGTGGATAGTTTCTGCCTTTTAGGATTGACGTATCAAATTCAAGGGAATCACCAGTCAAGAAATACCTTGCAGACTAGCATGTGGTAGGCATCAATGAGGACTTCAGAAAAGAAATGTCATGAAGTGTTTTTGCACTGATATTATTCAGGGGATGGTTTTACAAGCAATGAAAGCAAAACTTGGACTTTGAAGAAATAGAATAGGAAGAGCATTGATGCTTCTGACCTTTGGTGTTAGACAAGACTCAGAATGCCAAAGCTTACCAAGAAAACAAATAAAATTGTAGATCTTTTGAAAGGTTTATAAATTTGGGGAAAGTGGAAGGAAGGAGATGAAGAGAATCACCAGCAGCAAAGTGGATGGATTTAATTACAGTGGCAATGGGGTCACCTTTGGATGAATTGAAGAGCTGGATTGGGGACCGGCCATGATAATTAAGAATCAACACTGACTGATGGCATATAATCAGTCAGTCACTATTTATAAGCCATTTGGGTTCTGTAATCAAAACCCTTATAAATCATACTGTGACTTAGCAAGATTTCCTCAAGTAATGAGGAAACTCACTCAATTTATTTGAATTTCTACAGTGAATACATGGGTGAGTGAATCTCTAGCAAAACTACATGGACTGATGTGTCAGGTGACTGAAGCAACACATGCTAACATGTTTAAGTCAGTACAGAATATATTTTAACATAATTACTTTTAAAATAATTACATTATAAGGAGAAAGAGTAGTTGGTATGTAGTTAAACACCTATTCCAAATAAACAAGATGAACAAGTTCATTAAAAGCAGCATTGAATGTGCTGTATAATTAATTATACTGTATGCTGTTGTTACGATAGGTCGTTAATTTTTTATTACATTGCCTACATTCCTAGCCAATTATTTATAAATAAATAATAAGTTCTATAAATAGGTAAATAGATTAATAGTAAGGTGGTTGATGAGACCCAATAACTTTGTTTGTTTTACTCCTGCCTTCATTCCGTCCCATTTGAATGAAAGTAGTGTATAAAGTTTTACTTGCACAGCAGGAGTAGGTGTGTAATGAAGTAGTTTTGTGTTTGTTTCATTGTACAGTATACATTTCAGTACTCTAACAGCCTCTCTTTATTGATTTAATTATTAATTGAATAGCATTCAAAGAAAACTGCCACCATGAGATCATGTGTTTCAGTTACCTTGCATCATGCAGGTTTCTGATTCATGCTAATATGTAAAGTAAATGCTGGATGAGCAGCCTGTAGGGATTTGTTTTCAGATTGGCAATATTCCAGGTGCTGCTTTGCCTCTTGGTGGAAAAATGCAAAGCTACTAAATGTTGGGGGAGGGGGAGACATTTGCCTAAATTTGGTTTTTATTTATTTAAAATATGCCACAACTATTAAGGATCACACTGTCACTGTGGATCATTTTTGCTCTTGACTAAAATCAGATGCAGTTCTGATTTTAGAGTAGATTTTAACAATTGCTTCAGGGAGCCTAGCAAAATGATTTCTCCTGTAGTGAATTATAAAAGCCTTTGCTATATTTTATAGAACAGACTTCTCCAAACTGGTTCCTTTAAAGTGTTGGACCCTACTCTCTATTTTCACACATTGTAGTAATTATTGATCATGATATCTAGGGATAATGGCAGCTTTGGTCAAATTAATACGGAGAGCATGTTGGGAAAGGGTGGTACCTGCCATGTGGATGTTTGCCAGCGATTTTATTTTTGCTTGTTCCATCGAATACTTTGCTTTATCAAAGCTGTAATCTATGGCTCTGGGGTGAGAATTGCTTGCAACAGTTGAAGTCATTTATCTGATGTGTTCTGTACTATAATTTGGATTATAATGTTTGAAAACTTTTACTCTTGAGCATAATATAGCCCAAAAAACAATCTCATTGATGATATTTTCTCTCTCCCCACTTTCCCTATTTCCCCCCACCCACAAATCACTTAAAATTCTTAGCAGGTACAATGCAGACACTATAAAATGGAGGGTCACTTGCTTTCTGTCTATTCATCAAGTTAAATTAAAAAATGAACATCTAATCTAATGTACAACACTAGGATGTACTGTAGAAACCATGTAAATGGTAAGATTACACAGGAAGACTAACTGACACCAGAAGACTAATTTAAACATCAGAAACAAGATTGGAAGAGCAATATTCCACAGTAGATACGATTTAATTTTCTATATCATATTATAATATGAATTTTAGGAGAATTTTACAAATCCAGGTTGTATCATATTATATACCCAACAACGCAGTCAGTTGAATAAATAAATGCTTATAAACTTTTGCCAGCCTAAGAGATCATTGTGATTTAATACAAATTAACCTTTACTATTTGAGGAATAAATTTAACTAAAATATGTTTTCACAGATTTTGTTTAAAAATGGAAGATTTTAAGAGAAAAAATATACTATACTATATAAGGAAAACAGAATATCTGTGTCAGGTTCCAATTAATGTACCCATCACAAATCGAACTCCGAGGCATTCCGTTTCAACCTGAATTCATGTGAGAATAACCCATGATAGAAACAACCCCACAGCCTGGTCCAGGGGTGGGTTCTGGATCCTTTTGCTGCCAGTTCGCTAAGGGTCGCGCCGTGCGCGCGCCCGCCCCCGCCCCCGCAGCAATCAAAAAATAGCTTCTGCGCATGCGCAGAAGCAAAAATTCACTTTTGCGCAGAAGCAAAATCCAAGATGGCGGCGCCCATGGAGACACCGAAAGAACCAGTTCCGTGACATCATCACCGGTTTACTAACGGTTCTAAAGAACCGGTTAGAACCGGTAGGAGCCCACCTCTGGCCCGGTCAGATTCAGGCTTGACAATCTGATTCTAATCTACTGTTCTCAAAACTTCATTCCCCTTGAAGATCTAGCATCCCAATTCTTGACACAAATGAATTATAAAAGAGCTTGAAAATGTGCATAAATTATTCTACAGTTTTTAAATCATAACTCCAGTAGCTGGTATTAATTTGAAAAGTCCTGAACAGCTTCATTTCAGGATAGATGAAAACACTTTTTCTATACTTCAGAAAGAGATGCCATTTGCAATTTCCGAGTATATATTTTATGATTATTCTCTCTTCTCTCTTTTAATACATGATCAATGGCAGAACACCTAATGATAATTTCCTTAATTGCAAGCCTGATTTCTAATGTTTGCATATAAAATTGGCCTGCACAATCAAAATTTCACATATATTTCTGCTTATTATATATACTTTATGAAGCTCTCCAATCATAATGTTATGAATATCATATGCATCTACAGTAATATTTTATCTCTATTTCACTATTTTATGTTTTAAATAATAGGTTTATCCTGAACTGCAAATCACAAATGTTGTTGAAGCTAATCAACCAGTAACAATCCAGAACTGGTGCAAACAGGGAAGGAAGCAGTGTAGGAGTCATCCATATATTGTTGTTCCATATAGGTGCTTGGGTAAGTATAATTATAAATTTTGTCAATATAGTTTGTGAATGTAACTATACATATTTATGTATATTTATGTGTATATGTGTGTTTGTACACACACACATAAATATGTATAGTTACACTTAAAATTAATTTTATTCTAAGAAAATGTCTGTATAATAATATCAAGTATTCTTTTCCTATTAAGTATGGCATTATGACACTTTAAGGCAGGGGTGTCAGACTCAAGGCTCGGGGGCCGAATCCGACCCACGGGGTACTTAGATCTGGCCCGCAGGGCTGCCCTGGAAACAGCGAAGGACCGGCCTGTGGTGCCTCTGCCAGCAAAAACGAAGCTCGGAAGGGCCGCGCACAGCCCTCCCAAGCTCTGTTTTCATCTGCGACGGCCTCCTGCAACACTCTGCCAGCGAAAACAGAGCTCGGGAGGGCCGCGAGCGCTCGGGCCACCACAAGGGCCCCTGACACAAATGACATTGAGGTGGCCACGCCCACCCTGGCCATGCCCACCCTAGCCCCCGAGGTCAAACACAACCCTGATGCGGCCCTCAATGAAATCGAATTTGACACTCCTGCTTTAAGGAATGGTTTTTTAAAGTGTAAATAGGAAAAAAATATATATATAATGTTTATGCCATTACAGTAGTAATAAAATATATCCTAGTTCTTGTGTTTTATACATTTATAAGTTGCGTATAGAATGACAGAAACAACTAAGTTATTGTCATGTTATAGATATTTTCTATATCTGCTTTATTTGCTTTGGTCCCAGATGTAAAATGTATTTAAAACTTATTCCTAAGATAGTGCATGTTCCTTCTTTCTCCACTGTGGCCACAAAAAAGAATAGGAAAAATTTTGCTTTTTTTAAATTTATTAATACTGTCTTGCTGTATCTGGACAAAGAATAGTTAATTTTAGTTATGATTATTTGAAATAAACCAGTTTATTGAATTATCTAAGCCAGCTTCTTAAATAGTCTAGTATTGCTGTTAACTATAGTATTAGCCTTAATTTGTTTATGAAGCACACATAATTAATTGCTGAAAATACCTTTGAAAGCTTCTCAGCTTTTCTTTGATTTATTTTTGTAAGTCTAGACTATCCAGAGTTATAACACAGCTTGGAAATCAGAAAAACTCCATGTTCTGTACAAATAAGAGAGGCTTGAGTCACTGTTCTTTAGATACTTTATTTCCTCACATCCTGTAACTAGCTTAGTTTATACTGTTTTTTCCTTATAGTTGCTGTTTCTTTTTCTTTTGTTCTCTTAAGTAATTTACTAAAGGATTTATTTTTAGTCACCATCTCACTTTTTAAATACAAAATGTTTAGGTTTCATTATAACTTTAGGATTTAGCATATTTAGATAAAAGCTTTTATCTATTTATGCAGAAGATACTGTAAGATGTTACAGAATATAGGAATCCATATATGGGTATATGCATATTTCTTTATATCAAGCTCTGGTTCGAATCCTTAGTGCCTATTGTCCATCCTTTGCAAGTTATAACTTTTGCTGCTCTTTTCTTTAGGATATAGCTCTTTGCTTCTCACTTTTCCAGTTTCAGCACTTGTATTTTGCTTCTTGTGCACTTCCAGCTCAGGAAGTTCTACCTCTTCCTCTAAAAGAAAAGAGGGCATGATATAGTTGAATAATGCTATTTGACAATTAGGTTTGTCAAACTTAAGCATGATTAAGTGGAAGGTAATAGAATTAAAATAAGAAAGCCTACTGTATTACTGACTTTCACAATTTGTACAATTGTATGAACAATTTTAGAAGTATGAACTTGAATTGCATCATGTTGCTGCGGCCTGTGTATAATAGAGAATTATTTTATTTCTTCATATTACTTTACATACATTTTTCATTATTCATCATTTCTTAATTAAGATGAATTGCGAGTGCCAAACTTACCAAAGAATGATAACAGCGGCAGGTAATAAATCATTTGCTTATCAATAAATAAGCTCTGCAATCATAAGCAAAACAAATATTCCCATGTGATATATTAACATTGCTATTTTATTCTAATTCAGAAAGTGAATCTCTTTGGACCATCTTTTTACACAATACAGAGCTGGGAACCTTAAGCTTTTCCTGTTTGAAGTACTACACTATGTATATCACAAAAGAAAGGGTTCTTAGTCTCCTTTAGAGATTTGTTTATTTTTTTTCCAACCTTCATTCCCTTGATAGAAGGAAGCTTACTAATGGAAAGATCTGCTTCATAAAGTGCTGTCTCCTTAAATTAATTGAAGACCTTGTGTTGCTGAAACAAAAAATTGGATCCAACCCAGTATTTGTTTATTTGTTTGGAAATTATGTCTCAAGTCTTATATAAGATACTTGTATTGGCACCAGGAAGAAAACAGATTATTAAAGTTTCATCTGGAATGTCATGAGGATTTACTTGGTTTCTTATTTCTTTGCCTCCTGTATACTCATGTTTTTCCAATTTGTTTTACTATGGCTTCAGTTAAATGTTCTTCATTGCAACTGTCATATTTACTGGAAAATTTAATCTTCCAGAAAATACTAAGTACTTCAGTTACCAAGTCTATTCCACTGCTAAATTGAGGACTCCAAAATAAATCATCCAAAAAAGATGGCTATTTAGTTCCACTTTACTAGTCAACTGTAATTTTATTGTAACTTCCATTGTTCCATATCTTCTACCCTGAAATGACATGAAATGGAAAATTGTTTTTTGCTTCAAACAGATCACATATGGGAAGTTCTGCTGAAACTTTCTGAATAACAGTGATTTGGCAAATACAAAATCTGGAGCTTTGTTTGTTTGTTCTAGGCTCTGGCGAAAACAAAACTGTCTAGGTCTCAGAGTGATTTGATGGGGCTTATATAAGGCTACTGAATACAGCTGTCTCTCTCTCCTCTTACTTAGCAACCTGTCTTCTCCCAATCTTTTCAATGCCCCCCCCCTTTGTGAGCCAATATGGCATGTCCCTCTGCCCTGCCCATCCTCCAGCACCTTCCCTGCTTTCCTTGAACTGCTTCTACCGTAGCATATCCCACCATAGTACCCATTCCTATCATTTCTCTGCTTTCCCTTAGCTGCCACTGCCTCCATTGGCTTACTTTATATAAAAAAAATGTTATTAGTGTGCCCCTTGCCAATTTCATTTCATTCTGAACTTTAGCTTTTTTGATAGAACCTCTTTCTAAACTTAATTGCCTGCACACTTCCTAGACAACCTGTGTGGTTTTGTTTTGTTTTTAGATTTTTGCTAAATATTCACATGGAACATTTTTTCTTTATCAAAATTGGTTGCAATTGTGCTTTTAGTATCTTTTTTAAGGATTTCTTCTCATTCATCTCCCCTGCTATTATGAAAGTTGAGGCTTTTGAAGTCCAAGTTATGCTGGTATTAGTTTTCCTTAAAATGAATAATTAAAATTCTATTACATGGCCACTTTTCCTCACTGTTCTTGGTAGTGCTCTGCATCAGCTTTCTTTTTAGTGACCATCCAGGCAGGAATGACTGATTCTCTTGTGCCTTCCCCCACTTTCTAAATAATAAAGTTGTTGATAGCACAAACCAGAAATTTCCCAGCAGGACAATGCTTGACTGAATGTGTTTTGCAACAAATGTTGGGATATACAGTCATCAGTATTGTTTCATTCCTCATTGAAAAACCTGCAGTTTGTTTTTGAAAGTGGTCACCTACATCTTTTTCTTGTTGTTGATAGTATGCATCAACAGGTTTTAAAATTGGATTTCTTATTTTAACCCAGTATCACAAAGTTCATTCATATAGATTTCTGTGCAAATGTGAATTGCAATACCTATTCCCGTTCTGTTGAACAAATAGTATCTTTTAGTTGCTATATTCTAATTATGGAAGTCATCCTACCAATATATCCATGAAGTCATATTTTATTTCTGTTATAAACTTTATAGACAATGAATGTTATGAACTTTATGAGCAAATATTCAGATCTTTGAGCAGTTCAATACAGAATATTCCTTTCTTTTCTTTTGTTTTTACAACCCACAAATCTTGATCTGACATCCTTTAAAATTTTCATCTTCAGTTCCCCAGAGGAATCTGTTAAAAGTCTTCATGATCAAACTGGGTATGTTTTAGCCAATAGCATTTTTATCAATCCAGTACTCAATTCTTTAGATAACTCAAGACTTTTGAACAAAATATCTTTTATTACCAGCATTACAAACCTAATCATTTATATATTTCCCCTTCCAATGTCTCTTTCATGAAATAAAAGATGTTTGAGAAAATGGGTCCTTCACAGATTCTTGAGTTACGTATCTAGATTTTCAAAATCCCTGATGGCTTATTTATAGTCTGTATACAGCTACATATGTCCTCGCAGGAAGAAATAAGTGGACTGAATAAATTTTAGAAAATGTCATTAGATATCACCTTGTATTTCCAATAGTTTGACTTTAGAAGTTTGTAAATGAACAGGTTTTGTCTGATGCTGTTGCTGAAGTAGCATGACCAATTTGAGTTAATAAAGTCTAGTTTTCAATATCAGGTATTCATATGTGAGGTAGCTGTTTAATTCATTAAAAATAATAATATTTCCTAAGGATTTCCGAATGTGTTTGCTTATAAACCATTTATTCAATCTTATAATAAAATGGGAGTATTCAAATATTTTTTCTTTCAGTTGGAGAATTTGTGAGTGATGCCCTTTTAGTGCCAGATAAGTGCAAGTTCCTTCACCAGGAAAGGATGGATATTTGTGAAACTCACCTGCATTGGCACACAGTTGCTAAGGAGGTATGTTGAAGTTCCTAGCCCTCTTTAAACTGAACATTTATTTTGTGATGTTTAAAAATAAGACTTTAGTTTAGATGAACTATTATAAATGGCAACAGGCAGGGCATGTGCACAAACACATGTATTGTTTATAACATCCCTAAATTTGCCGGAAGCTTGCCTGGAAGAAGTTTTCATGGCCAAAAACCAAAGCAGCAAGAAGAAATATACTCTGATTTTACACATTTTACTCAGATTTTACGGGTAAATGTACTCGGATTTTACACATTTTACTATGGCCAGAAGTTCTATGCCTATTGTAATTTTGAACAGTCATTAAGTACCAGTTGTAATTCGAGGACTGCCTGTATGCTCCAGGAGGAAAAATTTGTTCTGTATCCTGAGGAGACAATAGTTAAATAGCTCTGCCAAATAATAGGCAGAGGGTCGATTTTAATTATTTTTCTCAATAGTCAGAATTACAGGAAAGAAAAAGAAAAGAAATATAAAATGTAGAATATATTTAGAACATTTACATACCATAAAGACTAGAAATATAACATATAATATATAGCTATATAGTATTCCTAAATGTAGCATGATTTATAAACATACGTTTTACTGTAGCTCAAATAAGGCAATTCTAAGATTCAACCCCATGGAGGCAGGTGGCATATTGTCTTTTGTTAGGCAAACCTGCCTTGATAGGTTCGTATCTTAGGGTTTCTATCCCGAAGAATTGTTTTAAGCATTAAATTACTATATTGTGTTCATTTTGTTCTTACAGTCACACTATTATCTTTTATTAATATACTAAATGAAGTAATACAGCAAGTTTAATGCCACAGCAGCCTCTACAGGACATCATGTGTTTTGCATGTGTTAATAAATCACGGTTTATCCTTACAAATATGAGCTTAGTTTCTCCCAGGCTGAGGTAGGGAACATTTCCTCATGAGGAAATCCAAATCTTTAGAAAAGAGAAGAAAATAAGTCTGCTTAACATTACTTCTGAATAAAACTCATTCATCATGCTGCAGCAAAATTGTATGCATATAACAGTATATTTCACTCTTTCTCATGTTGAATTATTACCTTGTGAAGACTATTACAAAGGACTCTGGCCCAACTTTTCTGGCTTGACAGACTGGCGGAGGCAGCGGTGTACTGGGGGGAGAGAGGATGGTGGCACTCACGCATGCGCCACTTTCACAAATGCACTTCACACACTTGCACTCGCCCACCACTTCTGCGTCCCAGTTCCAAACAGGCTGTGGCCCGCCACTGGGGGTTGGGGACTGCTGCCGTGTAGAGTTTGAATTAGCACTAAGACAATTGAATTACCAACCCAGTCTATACCAGTTTTTAAAAGCTAGTTTTTGGTGACTGTATATGTTGTGTCTCTTTTTGGCTTTCTTTTTAGTCCTGCAGTGAAAAGGGAATGAATCTGCATGACTATGGCATGCTCTTGCCCTGTGGAATTGACAAATTCCGTGGTGTGGAGTTTGTTTGCTGCCTAGTAGCAGATGAGAGTGACAATATTGATTCAGCTGAGGCCGAGGAAGATGATTCTGACGTTTGGTGGGGAGGTGCAGATGCAGACTATGCAGATGGCAGGTAAGATTGATCTTCGTACCATCATTATATGGGGGTGGTAGTGGGAGGAGTTAGAAACTTAATAGGGGATATGTTTCACCCAGTGAAAGTCCGCAGTGAAGGAAGATTGTGATATTGTAACAGTAACAGACATAGTCTAGTTAAGACCATGTTTATTTGAAAGTACTGTACATCCCAGTAGATTCAGGGGGATTTGCTAATCAGGCTCTTTCCACTCATCCCATTAACCTAACCATAATGGGTACGAGTAAGAGTGTTTTCTCTGGTTTGATTGTTTAGTCACATTGTATGATTCTCTAGTGCTATATAAATTCTACAAATGAAATTCTTCCACAGTCTTCCTATGAGGTTTAGAAGCACAATTTCTAAAGCTCTAAATAATGTGGAAACATAAGATTAGTACATTCCCCTATTAAAAATCTTGGCAATGAAAGATCTACTGGGCTGACCTTTTACTCTCCTGTACAAACTCTTGGTGTATGTAAGGAGAAATATCTTACTAAAGCTTAAGAGTTGCATCATCTGCTACCTTTTAAGTAGATTTAAATAATATACCATTTATGAATCATTTCAGCAGCTTATCGACAGGTTGCAGGGAAACATTTTTTTCTGTATGTTAGCTGTTCTCGATGGGATTATGTATTTGGAGGTAGAATAATTCTAGCTACTTTCTTACTAGTTTCAGCTAAATAATTGCTATTGCCAACTGTATATCATATTGAAATGCCTTTATTTCGTTGTGTTGTTCTGTGGTGTTATGCAGCATATAAGAATACAATGATGGTTATGTTTACTGAAGATTTTAGTAGAAAATATGTGTTAGAAATTTACAGCAGTCTTATGAAGACACTTACATACAATGGAACCATAAGGAAAGAGCAAAAACAAAACTTGGGTTTTTTTTAAGTTTTAAAGTTTACGTTTTAAAACTTGTTTCAAGTTTTATATGCTCCTAGCTGTTTTTAGGGATATTTCCACATTTAATATAAAGGTATAAGAATTTTGTTCGCATTTTGGACTAAAATTCTTAAAAAGTTCACATGTTTGAGATTCATATGGAAATGTTAGGTAGATGCCTTTTCAATGTAATCTCTCTCATATCATAAACAGTTGACTGTCTAAAATTTAACTTGAGGCTATGTGTTTGTTTCACAAATAAAAATATATGTTAAAATCAGTTATTTGCAACTTTTGTTTACATATCCAGATATCAGGGTTTGTTCTTGTGTTAAATATTAACAATTTCCCCATGAAGGAAAATTTGACATTAAAAAACCAAATATGCTTCCATTATCATATATACAATGAAAAGTGACCCTGTAATATTAAAGTCAAATTATTTGGGGAAAAACATCTAGGACTGTGGAAATTATTTGAGAGGCATTTTTTGAAATCCTTTCTGAACTTAACAGCTCAAAGCACTGCGAGGTCATGCACTTTTGAAAGCTTGACCTACATGGGTAGGCACAAACAAGATTTGTTCCAGTAGTGCCAAAGAAATAAAGTTGGGACTTGTCTATGCCTGTATCAAATGAAAATGGTGACACTGAGCTTTCCAGTGCACTTCAATCTTCTGTAAAGAAAGTAAAGTATTGAATACAATTTGCCTGTATTTCATTTCATTTCATTTCATTTCATTATTTATTTATTTATTTATTTATTTATTTATTTATTTATTTATTTATTTATTTATTTATTTATTGGTTAAAATTGCGTTCATGGAAGAAATACATTTTCAGACTTGGAATACTTCAGAACAGTAACTAATTTCAATTAACATAATTATCTATTGTAGTTTGGAGAAATTTTAACTTTTTCTAATTATTACTTGTTTATCTAGTTTATCATGAAGTGATCACCATTAAGTTCAAGGCTTTGTTCTGTCCATCCAACGGAATCAAATAGTGTAAACTCTGATACCTGTGGGAATAATTGAAGCCTTTTTCATTATCTCTTAACGGAAGAGTATAATGAGTATCTAAATTTCAGGTAGAGAATAAATTATTTCTTTTAAAAAAAATAAGAAATGGGAATTTATTTCATTGTCAGCATGGCTTCATTATACACATATTTTAACGGAGAAACATTTTTCATGTGATGATGCTGTTAATCCACTATCACAGAGATAAATTATTTCAATTGAAGAATAAGAATAGTGAGAAATAAAGTAATTGTTCAATATTGCAAAATTTCACTATTGTAATTTGCTGTTTTAATTACAATTCTTAATTAAGATTATATAGAAAAAAGTTAGACTAAGGAAGATAATGCACTACTATTTGAACTAGACATAAGCTGGCAAAGAACCCAGGTTCCTTAGTGGACTTAAATATCTATGTAATTGATGGTAGGATATAATTAGCCTAAAGAACTAAATCAGAGAGAGATGGATGTTTAAAAAAACTTGGAAGATCTTGGAAACACATCCTGTTCAGTTTGAGATCCAATTATTATTTTACACAGCTCTTTTTTTTTTTTAATCAAGCCACTGGACTTAGTCATGCATCTGTTTTTGTAGCAGTAACATATATACTGGTAGCTCAAGTGGATTTTTTAATTTATAAATGTGATCTTCTTCTGAATTGTGGTTTCTGTTCGATAACACAACATTGCTTGTTCTATCCTCATAAAAAAGATGAGAGGAGGGGCAAATTCTCCTTTAAAATATAAGGAAAGGCCATATGTTAGAGCTTTCTGTGCAGAAGGGTCTACATTCAGACTCCTGAATCTTTAGGTGTCGGCTACTATCAGATATCCTGAGGAATATATACTAGTAATTCTATTTGTTGAATTAGTTGTGAAATTCAAAATTAAATCTAGAGGAAGAAATGCTATTAAAATGTTTCTGAGAGAAGACAGTATTAAATTGGATATTTTGCAACTCAATATTGTTCATACTTGGAAATAAATTCCATTATGTCCAGGTAGTTTGCTGCCATGTATATGAGTAGGGTTAATATAATGTGAATATGCCCACGTCAGAATGAGCCTCATTTTATCATAGACATTTCTAATATGATACTGAATGGACCATACAAAAATATACTGTAATGGCACATTTTAAATGATGTAAGTTTTTTTTTTTTACTAAGAATAACACCATATGCTGTCCTTAATCAGTATTCCACCTACAGGTAGTTTACCTCATATTGAAGTATAATAAAATGTAGTATGGATGTAAAGCAATAACTTAAATTTCAAAAGTAATTTCCCTCAAACACTATAGACAGCTATAGTAGTAATTGTAGTACCGTAATTATGTATAAACCTTGTCCTTTGTAATATCAACTGTTAGTGTAAAATATAAAAGTAGAACAATATATTCTTAGATATTGATGCTTGTCAAACATCCAAGAGGTCAGAGACTAAACCTTGAACAAAATTTCATACATCATGGTATTTATGTCATACTATTGTTTATTCAGGAACAAATTGATTCTATTTCCTTTTATCTTCTCGAAAACACCTACATCCATAAATATCCAGACCTTCTTTTGATGACCAATTTAAGTAAGGCCATGTTTGTTCCATGCTGTGATGGAATTAGCAATATCAAAAATTTGACCAGATCTGTTGTTTGCAGTTATGACAAAGTAACAGAAGAGCAGCTCGCAGAAGGGGATACTACAGATGTAGAAGATGAAAATACTGATGATGATGATGATGATGAAGATGGTGATGAGGCTGAAGAAGTTACAGAAGATCAGTACCAGGAAGCCACTGAAAGAACAACCAGCATTGCTACTACCACTACCACTACTGAGTCTGTGGAAGAGGTTGTTCGAGGTAAGATGTTTTAGGCATTAGGTCTGAGAAACTGTTTTTCACAGGGCACATTCGTCCTTTACTACTGTACTAAAAGTGTACAGCAAAGTGTTCTATGTTGTCATTTATATCATGTGTTTCTCCTATGATGTAAAAATTGAGTGCTCCATTTATATTTTTGCCATCTCATACTTTCCAAAAGCAAAGAAAAACGGAATCATCAAGATTTTCACCTTTCTGTACATTGGTATATAGAGAATTAAAATAGATGTGAACTTTTAATTCAAAATAGAATCAAGCATGTGACAAATATATTTAGTAAGGTATGAAATAGGAAGGATTCATATCAGTAAGGTCATCGTTTTAAATAAAGCTGAAAAAATGGTCGGTGTGTAACAAAAATAGACTAGGAAATTTAATATGTTGCCTTTTTTCCTTGTAGATTTATTCCCCGTTGAAGTATAGGATACAAATGTCAATTCAATAAAATTTTAAAATCAGCTGATTTGACCATTATATATTTACATAAGCTTCTTCTGTAACGATGCTTTGTAAACCAAGGTTTCTCTAATCTGATTTGCTTTGAATGTATTGAGATTGCTTTTCAAGAATTCTTAGAAAGTATGATTGGTGGTACTGGAAAATAAATTGAATCTGTATGTTTTGCAGGACTTCAGTCAAGATCCTGCATTCTTGTTATTTATACATTCATTTTAAACTGGGACTTTTAAGTCAGTGTTATTGCAGATAAAGATATATGTTTTACATTCTATTTAAAAAAAATAGAAATATTAAATTTTGTAAAATAATGTTAATTTACTATTTTATCACAAAAGTCTAATAAAATGAATGAATGGTTTCTCATATCTACACATGTACTGAAATACCTATCAGTCAAACATTAACATCTATTTTACCTTTTTGTCTCATGAAAATTGCTACATCCTATTTCTTGAAAATTCAGGTTTTAGATTTTTTTGTGTGTGATAATTTGGAAAAATTCATAATAGATTCTTGTTTTGTAATCATATAGCCATGAAGATCTATGAAATGAAGCATAGAGAAAATATAGCAGAAGTAAGTCAAGAATAGTTTTTGGAAAGCAGAGTTGGTAATATACCATCACAAGAGTAAACATAATAAATTTCTTGTGCCCAGCATTTTAAAAAGGTGGTTTATTATTTCCACATATATTGATCAAACAGTGGATGAATATTTTATGGAATTCTGTATTCTGTTTGAAGGAGAAATCTGTATTTCTTCTCTCCTCTATGACTAGAACAAAACTTTTGTTTGGGTTTAATCATTCATGGAGGGAAGGCAATAAACAGTCTCAATACATTTCCTGGAGATTGAATATCATTAGCCAGAGATGCCACAGTAACCATGGGCTTTACCCTCATTTCTTCTTCCAGCATTCCTAAAGGACTTGCTCTACTAACCACAATCAAAATGTGCAGAACACATTGGAAGTATTAGTCTTGTAATTATCATCCCAAATCTGTAATCATAGTAACAACAAAGAAAATAACTCTTCTCCATCCTGGGTGGAGCCATCATTCAGGTTGGGATGTCCTCGTCCAGTCAGAGCTCAGGACCGAGTCTGTCCTTTGTTCAAATTGCTGGGACCGCCCTCCTGGCCCCAGTTTCGACTCGGTCCTCAGTTAGGACAGTGGCTATCCCATCCTGAATATTGAGTACTCCCTGTAGAAGCAGCAAATGTGAGTGATTTTCTTTTTCCCCCCTTTTTTTGAGAATTGTTATCAGCAATACCCAGAGCAGTTACCAGTAGAGCTTCGGCTCCTGCAGCTCTGTGGGATCACAAAAAAAACCCCCTTTGGGCATCGATCATGTGGGCTTGCCCAGATCTGCCCAAAACGGAAAATCCCTGGTAATCGGGGTAGGAGAAGAGAGAGAGTGAGTGTTCAGACTCCCTGGTATCGACCGGTCGAGCTTGCTCGGGTCTACCAGCTCAGACGGAGAGAGAGAGAGAGAAGGAAACAAGCCGGGCGAAAGCGAGCCGAAAGACTTGCGGCGGCTATTTAAATACGAGCCTTGCTCCAACTGCAGTCGCGACCGGAATCGGCTTTTCCTTTTAAAGAAACAGACCGCGGGGGGGGGTTGCCTCCTTAGCGCTGAAGCAGCAGCTCGTGCTATTACGTTTCCCCAGTATCTCCGCTGGCTCTGGACAGCCCGGAGGAGGTCTAAATCACGATTGCTCTCTCCGGGTGCCTAGACATTGCTGAGCTTGCTCCTGTCGGCACCCATTCGAATTTACCGCCGATCGCCATCTTGGTTTCCTTCCGGTGGCCATTTTTGTAGTTTTTTTCCCTTTTCCTTTGGGAAAAGAATGACGAGATCTGACGAAACGCAGGACAAGCCGCGTGGCAAAAGGCAGCGTAAAACAAAGCACAGCGATTTAGGGGGAGATGATAATGGGAGCCCCCCCCTCCACTAGCCTCTAAATCAACAGGGGCCTCTAAAAGGAGCAGGGCCACTGAGAACGCAGAGCAGAGGAGGCACAATAAACTGCAAAAGATTTGCAACAAGGCTTCAGCAACCATTGCCTCGCAACAACTAAATTCAGAGAGCAACCCCGTGCCAACTAGTCAGGGCACACAGCAGAGCCTGGATAACCTGACTGTTACCAGGCATAACAGTAACGTGTGGGGGAATGCAGGGTTTGTTACAACCACCAATTCCACCACTCAGGAGACAATCACTAGCCAAGGAGCTAATTCCCATTCAATCTCCAATCAGGAAGCTAGCTCCATTTCTACACCAGCTTCCTCATCAGAGGCTATAACATTAGATCATGCAACCCTGCAGAAACTGCTGCTAGCAGCTGTACAACAGGGAATTTCAGCTAGCCAATCGCAAGGCAAAAGCAAACCAACACATGCAAATTCCAATAGGGTCCAACCCAAACAAGGTTTCACACATAGGGACCAGGATTTAGAGGAGCTCTCTGAAGTTTCTGATGAGGAGTTATTGGATCCAATTGTAGACCCAGATCAGGATGATTATGAGTTATCGGAGGATGAGGAATCCTCACAAGAAAACCATGGCTCCAACACTCTATTCCCACCGGGACTGTTCAAGTCCCTCCTCCATAAAGCACGAGCTGCAGCGGGACTAGAACCTATTCAGACTACAGGACCTTTGGGTTCACAGAATCTGGATCCCCTCTTTGCAGAATTCACACTGGAAGTGGATGTGGTGCCTGCTCCACAACTTTTCCTGGATAACGTCCAGAGACAATGGACAGCACCGGGTTCGGGTCCCATGCCCTCATCATCGGATAGAAACTATTTTAATGTTGGGAATGAGTTAGCTTCACTTTTGACAGTCCCTCAAGTGGACGCTCCAATCAGAGCCCTTCATTCCTCAACCACCATGCCAGGGGAGGCTGAGGAAATATTAAGGCCAGAAGATAAAAGAACTGAGCAGGTTCTTATAAAGACACATCAAGCGGCAGCATGGGCGGTGAAGGCATCCTCATCAGTATCTTTTTTTGCACGTGCCTCTTTAATTTGGCTGCGTCTCCTCCAAGAACACATCCCAGCAACTAACACAAGGGCTCAACAAGATTTGAATAAAGTTTTGGCGGCAACACAATATGCAGCAGACGGATCTTTACATGCATCCCGGTTTGCGGCCAAGGCCATGGGGGCGACAATTGTCGCTCAACGGATGCATTGGTTACGCCAATGGTCGGTGGACACCCGTCACAAATGGCGTTTGGCTACCACTCCGTTTAGAGGGCAGCATTTATTTGGAGAGGCATTGGAACCGATCCTCATCGAGACCAGAGATAAGAGGAAGGTGCTCCCGTCCATCTCGCGAAAGGGAAACTTTCGCCAATTTCCCTATTCTCGACGGCCCTTTTGAAACAATGAACAGGGATCCAACTTTACCAGATCCCAAGGTCAGTCTGGATATCGACAATCCCACACCCAAGATAGATTCGGGAGGGGAAGACAGTCCAGGCGGCCCTTTAGAGGAGGGGGAGGACGTCCTTTTCGAAGGTCAAGATAGGGAGCACCCCGAGGGACCCATCATTGGATTTAACAGAAGCATACCTGCATATTCCGGTCAGCTGTCACCATCGACAATTTCTAAGATTCTGCTATGCAGGTAGGCATTACCAATACAGAGCCTTACCCTTTGGGCTGTCGTCAGCACCCAGGGTTTTCACCAAGGTACTGGCAGCGGTGGCAGCACACCTTAGGTCTATTCCTGTGCGGGTTCAATGTTACTTAGATGACATATTAGTGCAGGCTTCCTCGGAAGATTTAGCAAAGCGCGATGTGCAAACGGTGCTAATCACCCTGCGTCAGCACGGTTTCTCCATAAACTTAGAGAAGAGCCAGCTTTCCCCGACCACTCGTCTGCTCCACTTGGGAGCGGTCATAGACACCATAGAATGCAGGGTTACGCTTTCGCAAGAAAGACAGAATAGCATTAGGTTGCTGGTCTCTCAGGTTCGGAGGGAACGCAAGGTTCAGCTGGCAACATTATCCTCCCTATTAGGGAAAATGATATCGTGCATATCTATTACGCCTTGGGCACGATTACATGCCAGGGAACTACAATGGTTCCTTTTACCTTTTCAGAAAACGGGGCGGAGCACATCGACAACCAGAGTGTTGGTCCCTCCGGGAGTCCGCCGGTCACTGGTCTGGTGGAATTCTGGGGCTATCTCCAAAGGCAGTCATTTCCAAGAACCGACCAGAGTCACGGTAACAACGGATGCAAGCCTGATCGGGTGGGGGGCCCATTCTCAGGGTCAGATGGTCCAGGGCCGTTGGTCCCCCCAGGAGTCATTGGCCTCAATCAACTGGCTGGAGCTTCGAGCAGTAGGATTGGCACTCAAACAGTTCCAGAGTCACCTAGAAGGACAACATGTGCTGGTCCTCACGGACAACATTACCACCAAGGCACATGTCAATCGCCAGGGAGGCACCCGGTCCAGGACCCTCATGCAGGAGGCCCTCAAACTGGGGCTATGGGCAGAGAGGCACTTGCTCTCGATAACTGCGGAACATATCTCGGGTACCTCCAATGTCCAAGCAGACTGGCTCAGCCGGACAGTGGTAGACCAAGCAGAGTGGCGCCTGCACCCGTCACTTTTCCAAGAAATAACGAAACGATTCGGACTTCCCCAAGTCGACCTGTTTGCAACTCCGCTGAATACTCAACTACCGAGATTTTTTTCTCGGTTCTCATCCCAGGGAGCGGAAGGAGTGAACGCACTCCGGGGGAGGTGGCCCAGGGGGCTCATCTATGCCTTTCCACCTATTCCGACTCTTCCCCGGGTAATACAGAAAATCCTAGAACAACAGGCGGAAATCATAGTCGTGGCTCCGCATTGGCCCAGGAGAGCTTGGTTTGCAGATCTCAAGGCCCTGTCAGTGGCCTTGCCGTGGCGGGTCCCGGTGATCGAGACACTGCTCAGTCAGGGGGACTTAGTCCATCCAGATCCCCAGTGGCTTCAACTGACCGCATGGCGATTGAGTGGGGCTCTCTGAGACAACAGAATTACGATCCCGAGGTTATCCTCACAATCCAAGCTTCTCGACGGCCGTCCACGCAGCGTATTTATGCCACGACATGGAAGGCGTTCTGCTCATGGTGCGCTACAGAAGGCTGCTCCCCTACTCGCATACCTCTTCCAAAGGTTCTTAAATTTCTCCAACGAGGACTGAACATGGGCCTATCTCCCAACACACTCCGAAGACAGGTGGCCGCTTTATCTTCTGTGCTGACAAATGATCAAGCAGTAACATTAGCACAGTTACCGACGGTCCGTCCATTCCTACGAGGAGCCGCCAATCTCCGCCCACCTGCCATACATCGCTACCCCACATGGGATTTACCCAGGGTGTTAAAGTCCTTAACGGGCCCACCGTACGAGCCTTTGCGAGAGGCCTCGTTTCGACACCTATCATACAAGGTGGCCTTTTTACTAGCTATTACCTCGGCCCGCAGAATATCGGAGCTGTCAGCCCTATCTATGAGAGATGACCTGTGTATTTTCCATCCAGATCGAGTGATTCTCAGGCTGGACCCATCATTCATTCCCAAAGTTAACTCTGTTTTTTATCGAACACAGGAACTAGTGCTGCCCTCATTCTGCCCGAGTCCCTCTCATCCAACTGAGAGATTATGGCACACCCTGGACGTACGCAGGGCTCTGCGGATATACTTGAGGAGAACTTGCCAGATTCGTAGAACAGAAGCTCTGTTAGTAGCGTTTCTACCACGAGCTGCCGGACAAAAAGTATCATCCTCATCCATAGGTCGCTGGATCCGCGCAACGATCGCAAAAGCATACGAGCTCTCAGCCCTTCCGCGGCCGCAAGGGATTACGGCACATTCCACTCGTAGCGCAGCCACCTCGGCCGCCTGGGCCGCCCAAGCCCCCTTAGCGGAGGTCTGTAGAGCAGCAACATGGTCATCACCATCCCAATTTATCCGACACTATAAGATTGACAAGTTCGCGTCGGCTGATGCGGCATTTGGCCGGAGAGTGTTACAACGGATACATGAAGAACCGCGCTGAGACAATTTCAATATTACCCACCCACGGGACGGAAAGCTTTGGTACGTCCCAACCTGAATGATGGCTCCACCCAGGATGGAGAAGGGGCGTTGGTCTTACCTGATACGCCTCTTCTCATCAGGTGGAGCCATCATTCAGTCCCACCCTATGAAATTTTTGTCTGACTCGTTAGTTATTGTGAGGAGTTAGGCGTTGAATGGTGGACTCTTCTAGGAGATATTACCAGAGAACGCATATGGATTCTCTTTAGCCAATAGCCAGGCGAATTGAGCGGTCGCAGGGAGGGAGAACCGCATAAGGAATACAAATATAAAATTTTTTGGTCGGGGGGATAGCCACACGGAGTCTGTACCTTCGGCCTCGCCGAAACTGGGGCCAGGAGGGCGGTCCCAGCAATTTGAACAAAGGACAGACTCGGTCCTGAGCTCTGACTGGACGAGGACATCCCAACCTGAATGATGGCTCCACCTGATGAGAAGAGGCGTATCAGGTAAGACCAACGCCCCTTCCCCCTTAGCATTGGTTCTGAATTCAGACATGGACAGCCTGAGTATTGTCCCCAAGAATAACATGATTTGAGATTTTTCGATGAATTGTAAAATGTGGGTTATAAAGTGATGATTCATTCCATATAAAGTCCTAGGTTTGAACTTGTGCCCTTAGGCACAAGTGAATAGGGTGGTCATCCAGGGAAATAAAAGCCTGGTATATTTTTATTTATCATAATTTCTTGAAACATTAATATTTAGGAAGTGGCAGCCAAAATATTCTTGATAGAACAAATATGCTTCCATTTTAAAGAACATAACAGTGTTACTCGTGCCTGAAAGATGACAGGTGGCAGCCTGTTATTTTTTGCCCCTTGGCTAGAAATAAATGAAAGTTGTTTTCAGCAATTACTCTTTTTCAGAAAAACAAGAGTGGAAAAAGAAGGTGACATAATAACTTAGTTGGATTTCATTCCTGTTAAATTAATGAAACTTTACAATCAGATATATTCCTGTATGACATGTAAAGCTGTGTTTGATGGGGGTTTTTTGGGCAATGTCAGCAAATCAGAGCCTCTTTGATTCATTGTTTTTTCTGAGGTCTGTAATTATTAATGAACCTCTATTGACTGCTTATGACTTCATAAGGATCCCTGTGACATTATTGTGGTGTTTGAGAACAAACTGATAATAAAGGGATAGTGAAACATACCACATTTAAAATTGCAAATTATGCTTGTATTATATTTGAATGGATTTTGAAAAGACTATCTTTAAAGTTGGATTACTTTCTTTATGTTAAATCCAATAGTTCTGTATATTTTTCTACTTAAGTCCTCAAGAAAGAAGATTACATTTCCGTGTTTTTAATAACTTTTATTGAAGGTTTTAATAACAGTAGTAAAAAAATACAAATGAAACACAGAAAGAGTAGAAGTAAAGAAAAAAGAGAATTAAGTGTATCAAAAAATAAAGGAAAAGAATATGAAAAATAAAAATAAAGAAAGAAATAGCTTTCAGTCTTCAATCTTAAGGACAAATAAACATAATAATTCATCATCCCCTGTTATATTACATGTAAGTACAAGTAGTCCTTGACTTACAACAGTTCTTTTAGTGGCCATTCGAAGTTATAGCGGCACTGAAAAAAGTGACTTATGACCTTTTTTTTCTCATGACGGTTGCAGCATCCCCATGGTCACATGATCAAAATTCAGATGTTTGGCAACTGGGATGTATTTATGATGGTTGCAGTGTTCCGGGGTCATGGAATCACCTTTTGCGGCCTTCTGACAAACAAAGTCAATGGGGAAGCCAGATTCACTTAACAACTGTGTTACTAACTTAATAACTGCAGTGATTCACTTAATAACTGTGGCAAGAAAAGTCACAAAATGGGGCAAAATTCACTTAACAAATGTCTCACTTAGCAACAGAAATTTTGGGCTTAATTGTGGTCGTAAGTTGAGGTCTACTTCTATCTCTTCTTCCCATAATTCATCCTTTATCCATACACAAATCCATTAATTAACATTTCAATCCTAGTGTCAGCAAAAAGTTCATAAAGGGATCCCATATTTATACAAATGTGTCTTATTTAAACCTTGATGAAAAAAATCCTTGTACTTCTTCCTTTTGCTTCTAAGAATCTTAATTTTGAGTTCATGCAAATTCTATCATAAGATTTGATCTATTTTCAGTTTTTCTTTTTCCAATATCAAAGATTTCTTCAGGGCTTTTGTTAGTGTACTAGAAACTGCTTATCTAGGTCAATCTTGACTTGTACTTTATATTTCCACTTTAGTTATTGACTCTGTCTTACAATCCATAATTTTCTAATTTCTCAATATTCTGCAAATTCTTTACATTTTGATATTTCTGCATCAAGCAAAATTTCTTTCCTCTCTTTATCTTGTGTGTTTTCCAAGATGTACTCTTTCTCATTAATAATTTCTTCTTTAATATTTCTGGACATAATTATTCATAAAACATGCATCATTCCTGAGAATGAAGCTGCTGTTTTTTGAACCCATTATTCAAGAATCTTCTGAAGCAGTTCTAGACATTTTATGGCCTGCAGAGTGGTCCTTGTCTGGACCATAGCGGTGATGGTAGGTGGAACAGTGGCCAGGGCAGTGGCAGAGAGTGTGATGCTGGTGCAGCATTAGCAACAGTAGCGGGGACGGGGCAGTGGCCCTCCACAACAGTCTCAATTACTCATATGGCTCCTTAAGCCATTGGGAAAATTAATTGCCCATCCCTGTCCTCAAGTATTTCAAATGCCAGAGCATTTTCTGTCATTTTCCAAGTTCCAATGCTGACCAATTGGAAAAAAAGACAAGCTTTTCTGGGGGGGGGGGGGTTTCCTGCCTGGAATCTTTAGTCCCCACTAGTATTCAGTTTCTGAAATTATAAAAGTTTCAAATTTCTGTTTTGATTTAGGAGAGACTAAACAAATCGGTTCACATGAAAGTGCTGTTTGTTTATATAATTATTTCCAATATCTTGTAGCAAATGTCCCACTATCCCATTTTCCTAAGTCCGTTAATTTGCTTATAAGCTTTCTTGAACCAGATTCTACTTAGCTTTTTGCCGTTTATTACTAATTTTTTAATTTCACAAGCTAATAATTAAATTTTCTGTTATCAAAAACAAAGATAAATTCACCAGGTAGTTTTTCAAACTTGTCATTTTGAAGATTTCTAATAGTTGAACAGGGTTGTTGTTGGTTTTTTGGTTTTGTTTTTTTATTTTTTTAAATTTGGACCTAATCCCAAGCATATACCTCAAGCAATCAACCAAGGGAAACTCAGACACAAAACACCGGACATAGGAAACAAACACAGGGTTGGTCAAATTGGACTCAGATGCCTATACATTAACACTCAAAATATAAGGAACAAACAGCGTGAACTTGAAGTCAGATGAGGGCAGATACAACATTGTTGCCTTTACTGAAACTTGGTGGAATGAAACCCATAACTGGAAAATAATGCTAGAAGGATTTAAATTGTTCAAAACAAATAGATCTAACGAAAGAGAAGTTAGAGTCACATAATATGTAAGAAATAACTATATCTCTACAGAAATGTAAAAAACCAAGGATGAAAACCTTCTTGAATGCATTTGCATTAATAGGAAAAAGAAATGAGATTACCATAGGTGTATACTACAGACTACCCAACCAAACAGAGGGATTTGAAGTTGTGGGAGCTTTGGGGGAGAATGACTATGTCATATTGGAATTCAACATAATGCAAGCACAAGTAATAGAACAGAGTCAAACAAGTGTCTTAAGACATTAAGTGAGCTGATATCCACAATTTTAGAGATGAATTTTAGGAAGGATTACATAGATGGAATCTTAAAGAGGAAAACAACTCAAGAAGCTTGGGAAGCTCTGAAAACTGAGATCATAAAAGTGCAGTCTAGCACAGTACCACTGAGAAAGAAAAATAAGAGACCTCCAATGAAACCAGCATGCTTGCATAAAGAACTCTCTGATAAACAGAGACAAAAAGGACAAGAATAAAAAAATGGAAAGAGGGACACATAACTAAAACAAAATACTAACAAATAGCCCAAATCTGCAAAGATGAAATTAGGAAAGCTACGGTTCAGAATGAAGTAAGACTTGTAACAAATGTCAAAAATAATGAAGTTGCTTTCAACATGGAAAAACAAGATTAAAGTCAAAGAAATGGTCAACTAATGGGAGAAGATGGCAAGGAGGTGACAGGTAGCAGGGAGAAAGTGGAACTGCTTAATTAATTCTTTGCATCTGTCTTTACATAAAAGGAAAAAATAGTCCAACCTATCAAATGCAGTATCGTAAAACAAAATAAAGACTACAAGTCAAAATAGGCAAGAAAATGGTAAAAGAGCACCAATCCACTATAGATGAGTTCAAATCACCAGGACCAGATTGATTACATCTCAGGGTTCACATTCTGGCAGATGTGAACTCAAAATCACTGAACCAAATGTTTCAAAGCTCCTGGAGCACCAGAGACCTACAAAACAGCTGATGTGGTTGCAGTCTTCTAAAAGGGGAAAATAGATCCAGGAAACTACAGACAAATCAGCCTAATGTCAATGCCTGGGAAAATCCTGGAAAAAATAATTATGCAATGAATATGCAAACACCTAGAAACAAGAAAATGGGAGTATCAAAACAGATCATGCCAGACAAGCCTTACTACATTTTTTGACAAAGTGACTAAATTAGTGGCTCAGGAAAATGCTGTTGTCATAGTTTACTTAGACTTCAGTAAGGCATTTGATAAAGTAAACTGCAGCCCACTTCTTGTTAAGATAGAAAAATTTGGGATAGATAGCATCACCACCAAATGGATTTTCAACTAGTTGATCACGTGCACTCAACATGTAATCCTCAACAGAACTATAAGTACATGGAGGGGAGCATGCATTAGGGTACCTCAAGGTTCTATCTTGGGCCCAAATTTGCAGACACCAAGCTAGAGTGAATAACCAACACTTTAGAAGAATAGACTCAAGATACAGAAGGATCTTGATAGACTTGATTGCACATTGGACCAACAAAGTTAAATTCAGTGGTGAGAAAAGTAAGCTCTTACACTTAGGCAAGAAAAACAAATGCACAGGTATAGAATAGGTGGTACCTTGCTCATCAGCAGTAATTGTGAAAGAGATCTAGATGCCCTAGTGGACAACCACTTATATGTGAGCCAGCATTATGCTGCAACTGCCAAAAAAGCCAACGCAATCCTAGGCTGCATCAACAGAGGGATAGCATCAAAATCACAAGTATAGTACTGCTCTATACTGCACTAGTGAGGCCACACTTGGAATATTGCACTCAGTTCTGGTCACTACAATAAAAAATATGTTGAGACTCTAGAAAGAGTGTAGAGAAGAATGAACAAAGATGATTAGGGGACTGGAAGCTAAATCATACAATGAATGGTTGCAGTTACTGGATTTGTCTAATCTAACAAAGAGAAGGACTAGGGTGACATGATAGCAGTCTTCCAATATTTGAGGGACTGCCACAGAGAAGAGGAGGTCAATCTATTCTCCAAAGCACTTGAGGGCAGGACAAGAAGTAGCAGATAGAAGAGTATCAAAGAAAGATCCAACCTAGAATGAAGGAGAAATTTCCTGACACTGCAAACAATCAGTGGAAACATTTGCCTCCAGTCATTATGGGTGCTCTGTCATTGGAAGTTTTCAAGAAGAGATTGAACAGCCATATGTTGGAGCAGAAGACTTCCAAGGTCCCTTCCAATTCTGTTATTTTGAGTTCTAAGGTAATTTCCAAAAGTGATTGGAAAATGAGTTAGCGCACAGTGACCTTTAAAAGGCTTTATTGCAGTTGACAGCCTGATTATTTCCTTCATCTACTGACATTCAAACCCACGGGAAATTGCTATCCTGTTTCCTTGTGAGGAGCAGCCATCCAGAGCACAAGTGGGTGATCTCCTATCTTTATTCAGAGATGCTCTGTGGGATGGTCTACTACTTGCCAGTTTTTGGTCTTAGCCACCATCATAATCTCTGCTCATTCAGAGATGTCTTAGCTCTTCATTCCTCACCTGGAAACTTGAAATCACATTTCAGTTATAAAAGATCTCTAATAGTTGAAGTGTCATTAGTTCTTCACCTTAAGCTACCTTGTTGTAATACAAAGAAGGGTTTTTCCCCACCTTCATTTATTGACTTTTTTATCGTTCTGGGTAGCCGCATTGCAATATTTTAATAAAAATTAAGAAATTGTCTTTTAAAATTCAGATCTTTCTTAAAGAGCAAATAATAAAGAACTGTTTTAAAACTTGTTTAATACCTGTAAATTATTCAGAAATGTTCACAAATTCTAATATGCTTCATTTATTTAAATCATTTCTTTTAATGTTTAGTCTAGGTGTACACAAACAAATACACTGAATTAAGTGTCAAATATTTTATGAAATTTATTTGGAGGCATAGGACCTCTCTACAATGGTCAATATGATTAAAAAGATTGAAAAAAAACTAGAATATGTCTGGAGCCATTGATTTAGTTTTAAGAGTTTTGTATTCACGAGTAGCTGTAAAACATTATGGCAGGTAGTAAATGGTTCCTGGGTTCAGTAATCTTGCTCAGGATTCTTTATTGCTTGTGCTTTATTCATTGCTAGTGCTGCAATGCAGAGATAACTATTTGGGATCCTTAAATTATATAAAGTAATCTGTTACACTATATAGCTTAAGGAAGCAAAAAGCTTTTAAAGTTTGAGAAAGTTCTTGAAAATATGTAAAGGGGTTTATTTTTCCTCTTTGGTTTGGCATGAAGCCACAATGTTTAATTCTGTATTTCTTGTAGCATTACCATTTTGTGGAAAATGTTTATTTCTTGTTAGAAATGGAATGTGTCCTAGTTTTCTAAAAGCCAAACATCTTATAAAGCAATAAGTGGTTTTGTTTTGTTTTGTTTACATTTTTAAATTTTATTTTTTTCATTTCAGCCTTATATTTAAGTCAACAACTGAATATGAAGTAGTTCTGCATGACATCTCTTGAGTCATTTGTTATCCATTTGTGTGTATGATACTTTATGAGAGACCTTTTATTTCACAATGCTATTAAAATGTATTTAATATGTGCCTGTATCATATTGAAATTGCTGTAGATATGAAATTAGGAAGAAAAGGCGAGTTTTAATCTGGCTGGGGAAAAAATGAAAATTAATTTATTCTATAAATGTCTTAGACTACATACTGTATATATCAGTGATGGCGAACCTTTTTTTGCTCGGGTGCCAAAAGGGCGCGTGCGCAGTAGCGCGTGTGCATGCCCACACCCATAATGCAATGTCCCCCTGTGCATGCGCGCACAACCCCTCGTGCTTCCCCCACCCACGCATGCACGCAGACCTCACTGAAGCCTCCGGACTTCCGGTAGGCCCGTTGGGTCCGTTTTTTGCCATCCACAGGCTCCGGAGGCTTTCCTGAAGCCTGGGGAGGACGAAAACGGCCTCCTCCCACCCTCTGGAAGGCCGAAAATCAGCTGGCCAGCATGCCTCGTGTGCCCTCAGATATGGCTCCGCGTGCCACCTGTGGCACGGGTGCCATAGGTTCACCATCACGGATATATATCATCTTCTCAAGCATCTGCCCAGTGCTGGGATATTTGTAATTGAAAGTTAGTTGGCATAAACCTTTATTTTGAGAATATGGAGTAGTTTTTTAAGGACTGCTTTATTGGCCATGAGACACTACTCTCTAAATAATTTTCTCCCAGACTTGTATTCTGCTGTTTTTATTTTCCCAGTTTTGGTCTTGTGACAACATATCTGTTAATAATACACTATGAAGTGGAATAGATTTGCTTTAATGAACTGATTCAAGTCATGCAAGCTATTTGATTTCTTCACCATATCCAAAAGACCACCTCCTTTGCACTAATTTGGGTATCCTCTAATCTTTTTGTTCTAGAAATATAAGGGAAGGAACTTTTTAGCTGCCTTCTCCTGCAGCACTGATCAAAGATTTATAGGCTGATCAGTTTGGGGATTATCCACAGTGAATTTGCTATAGCTGCTCAGTGTAGAAAACCTTGAGTGCCAACTGAGGCAGGTCTAGAATGGGTACCTTTAGTGTATAGTGTGAGCAACCCCACAGTGTTAGGCCAAACAGCCCAAATTGGAGTCCTTCAACCAATGCTGTGGAGGCGAAAGTAGCCTCTTCTGGAGCTCTTTCCAAAGCGGTAATTTTGCCCTTTCAAAGGGCACTGCCTCTTTTAATCCTTTGTCAGGAGAAAGCAAGAGTATATATTTTAAAAGACAGTGATAAGTTACTAATGTTGACTATACTTGCTGAGGATGAAAAGGGAAATTCTTTTTTTCTTTTTGATTTTTCTCTGCACTCCACACACACACACACACACACACACGGTATTTCTATATTAGGTTGTTGCATTAGTTTTAGTTGTTTAATATACTCCCCAAAAAAATATTAGAAAAAAAGGCAAGAGGCATGCTGCTAACTCTCTCAACTGCTCATGAAGTGTCTAGAAGAGACTAAAGGATGCCATGTCTTGTGAGCTAATATGCAGCTGTTGCCGCAGCACAACACTTGAAGATGCCTGGCCAGCATTGTTGTCAGCCATTTCTCTTAACATATTTTGTGGGAGAAACCAAAGAAAAGAAAAGGAAGAAATGATTGGAACAAATATAAGATCAGCAGTATGATTCAAATACTTAAAAATTAAACATGTAATTTTCCAGATATAGTTTAACTCGAAACAAAATCTTTGTTTATTCTTTAAATATAAATATTACAGATAATTTTTAGTTTGTATTTTTAAGGTTATTGATGAAATTTAGCCTGGGAACTCAATTTTGAATGCTGAGCTGTAGCATAAGCGCTATTGAACTGAATGGCACTATTCACTTACGTTATTCCACATAATATATTCCAATATCTGTGTGCATGAAACTTATTTTGACTAGTTTAGACAAGTTACTGGCTGCAGTTTAATGTGTAGCTATATTAAACCACCAGCAGCCCTTCCCACCTAATATGCGGTCTGGCTTTGTTCTTTCATTTCTTTTAAACAGAGGAAACTGAAGTGCCATATTCAGATGTTAAGCTTATCTCCACTTTTAGGAAAGGTCATTGGGTCATATTTCTGGCATGTTAAACATTTGAAATATTTCAAAATCAGAATGTTTTGCACACTTCCACAACTAGTACATTACTTGTTTTCTTTTTTTGGCAAAAAAAGCATTACTTGTTTCTTATATAATTTACCAATCCATATAGCCCTAACAAGCATAGAGGTTTTTCATAATATTTCATTTCAAAGCAGGCAGTATGGTTTTGTTAAGAAATTAAAAGGAAGGGGACATTGTGAAGAAAATGCGTTTTTGCACTATTCATATGTTTATATATACTTTTGCAGTTAGCAAAAATGTATTCTGTGGGAACAACTGGAATAAACAGTTTACATGACAAAGTTTATATTATCCTTTTTAAGAATACTTAAGTGTTGGCAACAGAAAATACTGTTTCAATCAAGAAGAAATAGCAAAGGTTATCCAAATAGTATTATTGATTATGAAATCAAGTGGAGTGAAAGGATCTGAATAATTATTTCTAATCTAAAAATGTATAAAACTGAAAATCTAAATAAAAACTACCTATGAAATGTGGTAAGCATTGTAGAGGCTACCCAGACCCTGTATTTTGAAATAGATGGCCATAATTAAAAATAACAAAAATAATAGAAGGTAAATATGACTATGTGTTGTGTAACTTTTTTTAAAAAAAGTTTATTGCTTCTCCCTCCCCCACAGGTTTGGAACACTGTTGATTTGATCTGACCTCTAATAAGTAACACTAATAAGTAGTTGAATTTGAATCTCAGCATTTTTCATTCTGGGAGATGGTTTCATAACAAAGGTGACACAGGAACATTTTCCATAGAATCAACTCTCTTCAGTTCAGATCTTCTCTGATAGACTTTAAGCACTGACCTAAAACAAGAACACTATGTTTTAATTTAAAGAGTGAAACTTGAAGCAGTAAAGTTTTGTTGATGCTGTAATAAAGGTATAAAACTTCACTGAAAAGCCACTTCCAATTTTTTGTTTCCTGGAAAATATGTAGAGACATATCTACATATACAAATAAACGTATATAGAATAGAATTAACAATTCCACTTTCATGCTAAATGTAGTTCCTCCACATCTCCTATAATTAGAAGTGTGCTCTGAACAAGCTGAGACTGGTCCTTGCCGAGCAATGATCTCCCGCTGGTACTTTGATGTGACTGAAGGAAAATGTGCCCCATTCTTTTACGGCGGATGTGGTGGAAACCGAAACAACTTTGACACTGAGGAATACTGCATGGCAGTCTGTGGCAGCGTCAGTAAGTGGATCTTTCCAGCCTGTGGCAGTTTCTTTCTCTTTTCTATCTCATGCCACCCTGCCTCTGCTGTTCTGTAGTGAATATTTTTGTTTTTGTTTTTCTTTTAAAAAAAAAAAGACTTTGGGAAAGGGCCTATCACTAACCATATTTCTGTCAGCTTTCCTAATTGCCCGCATCTTTGTAGAATGTGTTTGGCCATTAGTGCGTCTGTTTCTCTCGCTTTCTATCTATTCAGGCATGACAATTAGTGACTTCTGTCATCTATGTTGTAGACACAAATTACTGCTGCTGCAGTAATGGAAACTGGGATATGAAAAACTTAGAATTTAAAATTTCTGCTAAAAGCTTGTTATACAAACATATTCACTGTTGTGCATCTGTGTACTATTCTCATGCATGCACAGTGAATGATCAAAATAGAAACAATCTACAAGCTTGTAAAACTGCCTCCGGTAATATTATTTTGTTTGTGTCCTGTTTTGTAAAATAGTAGTGATGCCACAAAATACATGTCCACACAAAATAAACTTATCTTTTCAGAAAAAGTTGATCTGAGTACTCACACACATGCATACACAATATATACAGTTGCAAGAAAAAGTATGTGAACCCCTTGGGATTACGTGGAGTTTTGCATGAATTGGTCATAAAATGTACTCTGAACGTCATCTAAGTCACAACAATAGAAGAACACAGTCTGCTTAAAATAATACTACACAAACATTAGATGTTACCATGGTTTAATTGAACATAACATGTAAACATTCAGTGCAGGGAGGAAAAAGTATGTGAACCTTTGGACTTAATAACTGGTTGACCCTCCTTTGGCAGCAATAACCTCAACCAAACGTTTCCTGTAGTTGCAGATCAGACCTGCACAACGATCTGGAGTAATTTTGGACCACTCCTCTTCACAAAACTGTTTCAGTGTAGCAATATTCTTGGGATGTCTGGTGTGAATCGCTCTATTAAGGTCATGCCACAGCATTTCAATAGGGTTGAGGTCAGGGCTCT
>QLTV01002302.1:723815-734238 GCA_003457575.1 Thermophis baileyi | reverse complement strand
CAGGACAGCTGTCAGCAACACATCCAATATCATCACACTGATTGGAGTCAAGGTTGGCTCACTCCTAGCTCCAATTAGCTCTTGGAGAAGTCATTAGGCTAGGGGCTCACATACTTTTTCCTCCCTGCACTGTGAATGTTTACATGTTATGTTCAATTAAACCATGGCAACATCTAATGTTTGTGTAGTATTATTTTAAGCAGACTGTGTTTTTCTATTGTTGTGACTTAGATGATGTTCAGAGCACATTTTATGACCAATTCATGCAAAACTCCACGTAATCCCAAGGGGTTCACATACTTTTTCTTGCAACTGTACAATATATACACGTGCACGTTTATTTATTTATTTATTTGTTTGTTATAGATGATTGTGGAGATTAAATCACACCTACATTTGCATAATTGCTGTACATTCAGTTCTGATAAAATAGAATTTATCTTTATAAAATGGGCTTGTGCCAGTTATTGAGTTGACATGTTTCCATATCATTCTGATACATTTGGGGATGCAATAGAATATTTATTGTCTGATTTGACTGGTTACAATTATACAATTGCTTTAGGGTACGTTATAATGCATCTTATGGCAAACAAAGTGTTTCAAAAGATTGATAATTGGGATAATCTACAGCTTGTCACAGTTTAATAAAATGACAAACTATGTCTAATAAGACTAAGCAGTTATTCTTCACTTTCAAATAAGATGATAAAAGACTAAGTCAAAAGGGGAGATGGACACACACCTTGTCCCTTTCATTGTAAGCTTTATTATGGTTTGGTTTACATGGTTATTGAAATTCTCATTGTTGAATGATATTTTATGAAATTATTGCATTTTCTCCTCAGTTCATCCTACTCATGCAGTAATGTTTTCATTTAATTTTACAGTCATTCTATTTACATACGAATTTGATTATTTTAGCTGCATATACACTACAAAAGATAAATATACAATTAAATACATTGTGTCAGTTCTGTTCTGAGGTACTTATACTGCAGTCTGAAATGCACGTATTGGGAGTACAATTGAATTAAATTCAGTTGGAGTTATTTCAGAGGAAAATATGCTTAGGAAAACATTCTACAAGTCATTAAGTATGTTTAGTTCTGCTTAAGTGGAAGAAGTTTACTTTGGGTATTGGGTAGCTGGTGTTTAATGTTTTGCACTCTGAAGCCAGGGCACAGCAGAAGAAATGTCTTCTCTTCTCAAAGCTGTTTCTTTTTCCAGGATAACTATTTTCAAAAAGTGTTTATACAAGAGGTTTTTGATCTTATTATTGCAAGTGAGGTCTCATTTGTTACCTTGTATTTTCTTCTCCCTTCTGAGGGAAAACATCTTAAGTGTTGTCAGAGAAAGAGCTGACTGGTAATGTGATTCAGAGATTGAACATAGAATAACGGTGTTGGAAGGGACCTTGGAGGTCTTCTAGTCCAATACCTTGCTTGAATAGGAGGCTCTATACCATTTTAAATAATTAGTTCCCAATTTCTTCTTGGAAACTTCCAGTAATGGAAGTAATGGAGCATCTAAGCCATTTTACTGATTAATTGTTCTCACTGTCAGGAAATTTTGTCTTAATTCTAGGTTGGAGCTGTCTTTAATAATCTTTATTATTAGAATATTATTAAGGAAACCAAACTTGCAGCTGTTTTTTTATATTAGAGTCCATTGCATCAGATGCCATTTCTCAGTTAAATCTACCACCAGTGTTTGGCAAGTAGGAAAACTGGATTGGAAGAAAAGTAAATGCAATGAAACATAACCAGAATGTTTTCTGTATCAAACTAAACTAAACATATATCATAGCCACATCTGACAAAGCAGCAATTATTACTTTTTAAAAAAAATTAAATTTATTTACTTTTTAAAACTCAAGATACATTATGTTGCAGATAAACTGTCAAGAATTTCATGACTGAGTAAGTGAAACTAATTTCTTTTTAGTCAACATTTTAAAATAAAAACTAGAGAAATGCTTCTGATTATTCATCAAGAGCTTCACTCTCTCTATACATATATTTTCTGGTATATATGTATATATTTTCTGGTTGTTAAGTAGGCTGGTCCACTCTGTTTATTCCTTCTGTCCAATACAGGTAGTACTTGACTTACAACCATAATTGAGCCCAAAATTTCTGCTGCTAAGCAAGACAGTTGTTAAGTGAATTTTGCTCCATTTTATGACCATTCTTGCCACAGTTGTTAAGTGAATCACTGCAGTTGTTAAGTTAGTAACACGGTTGTTAAGTGAATCTGACTTTCCCATTGACTTTGGTTGTCAGAAAATTGCAAAACATGATCATATGATCCCAGGACACTGCAACTCTCATATATACATGCCAGTTGCCAAGTGTCCATATTTTGATCACGGGACCATGGGAAAGCTGCAACAGTCGTAAGTGTGAAAAACCATCAGTCACTTTTTTCAGTGCTGTTGTAACTTTGTTCAGTAAACGAACAGTTGTAAGTCAAGGACTATCTGTATCTCCATTTCCAAAGGTCAAAATTGCTAGGATATTTGGATAATTTATTTAACATTTTTTCAAGCAGTCTAAAAAAATTCAAATGAGATCATAACTGTAATTCTGTAACTTTTTCCCCCCCCCCCCCCCCCCGTTATAATGCTGGTGAAGATTCATCAAGCATTAAAAATACAATTTCTAATTAGGTGGGGTTATTTTTAAGAAAACAAATGGGATTTTGAACAGTGAACTTTAAAATATATAAGTACTTTAGAATCCTAATACCTTCTGTCATACTCTTGGGAAATAGTACAATTCTGCAATATTTGTTAAAGTGCCCTTGCAATTACTGATGGCTTAAAAATAGATTCTGTACAGGCCTCATTATTTCTTTATTTCACGTACATTGTTTTGGTATTCATATATGTAAACCAATCACAGGTTATAGAAGGATTGAGCTGGCCTAAAGTTCATGTCTGGTTTTCTGTAAACATCTTAGAGTTGTGTGTTCAGTTGATACAATAGTAATCCTTAAAGGATTTTTCTTAAAAACAGTAATTTCAATCTTTAACTGCTTTTAAGATTCCTTTTAGATTCCTTCCTTTTAAGAAGATGTTGGATAACCATTTGTCTGAAATGGTGTAGGGTTTCCTGCCTAAGCAAGGGGTTGGACTAGAAGACCTCCAAGGTCCCTTCCAACTCTGTTATTCTATTCTATTCTAAGGTTTGAAACACATTTTTAGGTGTTGAATCTTATGGAAGTCAGACAGTTACTAGGCTAATGACATTCTGCTAAGCTGTGGGACATTGCTTCCTTCCTCGAATAGCATAGGAATTAGAACTAAGAATTTTTTTTTTACTTCTCTCTCTCTATATAATAAAGTTAGTGCATCTTACACTTTAAAAACAGAACAATTAAAGTAACTGATCATAGATACTATTAAGATTTTATTTTATACATGTGTATAATAAATATGCATATAAACTTCATATTGTTGTGAACAAAAAATAATATTAAGGCAACTTTACTTGGAACAGCTTACATCCTGTATCAATACCTTTAAGACCATCGAATAATAGCATCTTCCTATCCCAAGTCCTTGGGAAAGACTCGATAGGTGGATTAAAAAATGCCTAATCCAATCTAAATATCGGGCTAATTGTGTGACCGGCCATAATAATGTAAGGCATTTTAAAAGCAAAAAAATAAGAAACCGATCATAGATGTCCAGAAGAGAAAACCCAAATATTGCAATAAAAAACAATTTATAAAGGCTTAGCAACCACCCTACTGTAAGGCTTGTGAGAACAGCCGTGCTTTTAAAAGACTTTCAGAACATTATTAGGGTGGGAGCTATATGGATCTGTATGGAAATACTATTCTCGGGGGCAGGTATCATGACTGAGAAAGCATGTTTCCTTGTCCGAAGAGAGGACATTTTTTAATTGAGGACATGTGGAACATGCCTACTTTGCCTGATCTTACTGGACGGGCATTCTGAAGTTTGGAATTAGAGAAGAATAATCTTATTCCAGTTCTAAATAGTGCACTGCAAGGACAAATATATTTCTTTTCCCCCCCCCCCTGCCTTTGCTTGGTAAACAATTGGAGTTTCAACTCTGTTTTTGTCCTTGAAAGATGTAAGGAAAGGTCTTGAATGGTTCCAAATCAGCATGATTCATTTTGTATGATGTGCACAAATTCAATATTGAAGCTCTCGTAATCGCACTAATTAATTAGCATTTATATTTGTTCCCTGGTGTGCACTCTGAATTGAGGCTAGCTATTTCTTTAGTAAAGAATTTTACAACACTTTTGCCAAGAATTACCAAATAAAACCCTTAACTCTTGATGAATATATTATAATGGCCTCATCAACACTGTAATTATGGCAGATCCAATATGTTTGTGTGAACTTTCTTAAGCATTGTTAATAGATATTAGGGTTACAGTGCAATTTCAGATGGTAAAGCATCTTGAAAATTTGTATTTGCCTATATAGTTCTTTTTACCAAATTTGTAATTTAAACTTTAAAAGCTGTGAGATTGTGTCAAATGTGCAGCTTTGTGTTTGCACGAACAAAAGAACATACAGGTAGACCTCGCTTAACAATTGCCTGTTTAGCAACCATTTGAAATTTCTATATCACTGAAAAAGTAACTTTATAACCAGTTCTTGCATTTATGATCATGGCACATCCCAGTGGTCATGTGATCAAAATTTGGGCATTTCACAGCTGGCAGGTGTTTGTCACAAAGTCCCATGGTCATATGATCACCATTTGCAAACCTCAGAGTTAGCTTCTGAGAAGCAGAGTCAATGGAGAAGCTAGCAGTAAAATCGCAAGTCATGGTCATGTGATGTCACACTTAATGACCCCTAGTGACTTTTTTAATGATTAAATAGGAAATGACATTGTCAGTCTGTTGCAGTCATATAATGTTTTGTGTAGCAACTGTATTGCTTAGTGATAAGAGTTGTTCGTCCCAATTGTGTTTGCTAAACGAAGTCTACCTGGACAATAAAATGTTAAGCTTGGTTACAAGAAGATATTCAATGTTCTCTATTTTTATATTTTAACTTTCAGAAGTTGTCTAGATGGCACTTGTAAAAAAATGAAATTCTACAAAAGTATGCTTTACAATTGAAAATTTGATTCAATATTCATACAAATTTTGGATAAATAAGGAGAATAAAATGAATGACAAGAATTCTGAGTATATCTCTCTGTATCTGCGCATTTCACTTCATTAAATCTGCTGTTTGGTTTTTAAATGGGGAAAGACCAACTGAATAGTGGAAGATTTGCTTTATTTCAATCATTACATAAAAAAATCATGTTTTTGATTATATGGGTGACTTCAGTTGAGAACCTGAAAAGCCATTGAGAGTCAAAATAATTCTGGCCTAGATGAACAGATAAATTATCTTCGTTTATGACAGTTTCCTGTGTAATAATTTCTTCAGTTTCCAAATTAAAGGCAAGGCTAAAGAAGCCTGCAATAATTAGCAGGAAAGATTGTGTTTGGACAATGATGAATTTTTAACATATGCTATTACCATATGTTTGTGAGATTTTTCTGGCAATCAAAGCTTTGGAGAGCTGCATAGATCAAGTTTAGTGTTCTCTCCCTGTCTTTGTTTCATATGCTGTTCCTACCTCCTATCTTGTTAGTTGTAGCTAATAATAAAATAATGTTTGAGTGTAGTCATAAAGTGGGTTTTTAAAATGTGTCGTGTGTAGGAACAGGGTACAAGTCAAATTTGCCTAGGAATTAAATCTGCATATGTAATTATATACTTGCTTGCTTTGCCAAATTAAAAAAAAAATGTTTTAAAATCCTAGTTTCCTCTCATTGCTTCTTTTGAAATAACCTGAAACTTTCATGCTTTCCTGTTGTGTTTATATGCATCTTCTCTGAAATGCAGACATATTTTCTTGAAATACATTATTTCTGTATTTGTTCCTCTACTAGCTGGTTGCTTACAATGTAAGATTTCATAATTCCTTTTAAAAGAAATCTTTGCTTTCTTTTGTAAATTCCTGTTTCTAGTACCTACCACAGCTGCCAGCACTCCAGATGCTGTTGACAAGTACCTGGAAACACCTGGCGATGAGAATGAACATTCCCATTTCCAAAAAGCAAAAGAGAGACTAGAAGCAAAGCATCGTGAAAGAATGTCTCAGGTAAACCGCAGATGGGTCTTATTAACTGGTTTTTGTAATGCAAACTTGATGTAGCTATCCACCATAATCAAGTGTTCCCGTTTCCTAAACCTTAATGAATTTCTCTGATTATTTAATTTATCCTCACATTTTTGTTCCTCCCCCACACCACAAGTCTTTTAAAAAACCTGCAAGCCTATTCATGCAATAGTGCACCCTTCTTGAATTTAAAGAAGCATTCACTTTTGATTTCGTAAGTTGAGGATATGGTGCGTCAAACTTTTCCCCCAATACTTATATATTCAAAATATAATCTCTATAGTTTTAATTCAGCTTTAGAGTGAACATTCATAACTTTCAAAGAGAAGCTGGCCTGCTATAGAACCTTTGTAAATGATAAATGATGAGCTATGATAAAGCATTTCACAGATTATATTCTCATCTCTTGTTTGTTTTTTGCTGGCCACTAATGTTAAAATCTCGTGTCCAAAAAGTCCTCCCCCCACCTGCCATTGTAATTGGCTGATAACAATATCCTTTTGATTATAAAATGGGTCCATAAATTTGCAGAGGTAACTGTCAACCATATATCAATTACTCTAATCCATTCAGCAAGGGTGGGAAAGCAAGAAATAGCCAAAATAAGTGAATGTAATCAATTTATGTATGAAACTGATTGGCAGGCAAAACAGGAAAAATATCCATATTTTCTTCTGCTGTGATGTATGCTAGGGATATAAAAAGTATACGTCAGAAGTAAAGTATTTGTTTCTGATTTTTTCTTCTGGGTTGGGTGAAGGTACACAAATATTTAGCTTTAAATTATTTTTTATAGTAAATGGGTTTTTTTTTACATGGATTGGACAGATATGTTCGCTTATAAACTGGATTATTGGTTTAAAATATGTAAAAATGGCATATACAGTGACCCCTTTGAATAAACACAGGGGAAAACAACTATATTTTCAATCAAAGAACTTGTAAATTTGGTTCTGATACTGATATGTCCCTGGGGTGAGGAAACACATTTCTTAATTTTAAAAATTAATTGACATCCTATGTATTTTTCAGTTGGCTGGTTGGTTAATTTCAGTATTTTAACTGAGAGCATATGCACATCCTGTAAGCCTAAGGTTTGTCCAGCCTTGCTGTACAGTTTTAACTTTACCTTCAGTTTACCTTCAGAAAAGCACTGGAAATGTCTTGTGCATAAATACTTTCTCAAACATACAATACATTATCTCTTGACAGCGAGGAAGCACATTTTGTGTATATTTAACTAATCAGCTGTATTCATAATCTAATAATTTGCATAATTTTGTAGTGATTAGTACTGTAAAATATTTATTATTTTAGTGTTTGCCTTCCAGTCTATGTATGTATGCAATCATTGTTAACTGTGAATTGTCTTTACCTTCTGGCTTGATGTTAATGGCAAATCTGGGCTGTCCCTAGAATGAACACTGAGTGCCTCTTTGGAATGTGAATAATTTTCACTATTCAGCTTTTAGGAGGTCACTCCATACTATAATTGGGGGGGGGGGAAACTTTTCTAAGCAGTAAACATTTGAAACCATTTTACATAGAACAGTATTTGTTCATTTTCTGTTTTATTTGCACAGGTCATGAGGGAATGGGAAGAGGCAGAACATCAAGCAAAAAATTTGCCGAAGGCTGATAAAAAGGCTGTCATTCAGGTAAAAAAGAAAATGCTAATTTAGGATTGTATAGTAAAAAAAATAAGACTCTGGTATGATTGAGTTTTCTGTAACAGACTTAACAGCTTTACTATTTTTATTTATTTTGTCAACGGAGCTTATTACAATAGATTGTGTACATTGTGTGTTTACATACACTTAATAACCACTACATAATTCATTCCCCACTGGATCATCATTTCAGAGATATTTCCTTATCTAAACAGAGACACAGAATGACCATGGTCAGGCAAAAGAAGAGGGAGCAGTAGTGACTTTTTCTGCCAGCTTCCCCATTGAATTTCTTTGTGAGAATGGTAGGAGCATGCAAAATCTCCCTTCCTTCTCTTCCCCTTCCCTTCTCAGCAGGCAGGTGTGTGGCTGCTCCCGGGTGGGGGAAGGAGTTGCGATCCCTAATCTTCAGGTATGTTACAGTACAACACTAACATATCTTGATGGCACAGAGTTTGTAAGAGATATCCCAAAAGCTAGACTGAATATGCATCTGGAAAGCGTTCCTTCACAGAATAGGTTGTATATTATAAGGGCCTATAAGGTAGTCCTTGACTTACAACAGTTCATTTAGTGAGCGTTCGAAGTTACAACGGCACTGAAAAAAGTGACCATTTTTCACACTTATGACCGTTGCAGCATCCCCATGGTCACGTGATTTACATTTAGATGCTTGGCAACTGGTTCATATTTATGACGCTTGTGGTGTCCCAGGGTCATGTGATCACGTTTTGCAATATTCTGACATCAATGGGGAAACCTGATTCACTTAACAACTGTGTTACTAATTTAATAACTGCAGTGATTCGCTTAACAACTGTGGCAAGCAGGGTCGTAAAATGGGACAAAACTCACTTAACAAATGTCTCGCTTAACAACAGAAATTTTGGTCTCAATTGTGGTTGTAAATCGAGGACATGCACTTGCCTGCCACTTCCATGGCCCTGTTCCAAACAGCTGAAGGGCCAGTCGTGGGCTACAGCCCAGGGGTTGGGGACCTCTGGCCTATACCATTATATTAAAAAAACTGTCCATTTCACTACATGTAATTATCTAGATTTATAATTTTAACGTTTATAATTTTGACGTTCTTTTTATGTATATAGTTTTAATAATACAGTAGTAGCTCTTTTTGAATAATAGAATGAAATAAACACATTCTTTTTTGTTATTATTGATCCTTGTTATTAAAATTAGTAATAATTGTATTTCTAAAATAATTAAGCTACTGAACAAATTATTTTTTTCCAACAAGTGGGTAAAATTTTATGCAGTGTAATTTAAATTATGTACGGAAAGCAGATAGATGATTCTCCTCAATTTATGACGAGAACAGCCAATTCCTCTTAGAATATATACTCCCCTTTCCCCAAGACCTTAAATTTACTCAATGACTTTGAGCAAATCATATAGTCTAGCCTTATGTACTTCATAGGATAGGTAGGAGAAAATAACCATAATCGTCACCTTATGTGCTTGTGCCTTGGACTCCATGGAATACAGAGAAAATATAAATCACTATAGTTAGTATCACAGTTTTTCCCCCCGGGAATATGCCTGAAGTTAATTTGGAGACAATATGAGAAGAGAGATGTAATTGGGACAGAAATACACACACACTTTTTCATGCGTGCTTTCAGTTTTGCGAAGACAGGGTGGCTTGCTGATCTCAGAAGCATATTATACTTATTGGAATATGTGATATATTGTATAACCTCTTTTTTGAAAAAATAGTGTAATTTTATCAATACATTAAAAGTTGAGTTTTTTCTTTAGGTATATATGATAACATTTTGTTGAACATTGAAACTTGGATCATCACTGGACACTATCACTTTTTGCTACAATTTTCAGAATCAGGAGAGACATCTAACCATATTGGAAAGATTCGCAATAAACAATAAAAATTCAGAAAATTCCAGAAGATCCCAGTGAAGACAATACAATACCAAGTCATTTTCAGAATGTTTATTTTATTTATTTATTTAGTTATTTATTTATCAACAAGTGCAAGGAAACAGGACACATGAAAAAATGGCACAAATAAATGGATATAAAGAAGCAAAACATAGCTATAAACACATAAAATGTGTACATACAAATGGGTACAGTAGGACAGGGACGGTAGGCACGCTGGTGCGCTTATGCACGCCCCCTTAGGGACCTCTTAAGAAACGTGTAAGGTCCACAGTAGACAGTTTAAGGTAAAAGGTATGGGGGTTAGAGAAACTAACAACAGGATCAGGTAAAGTATTCCAGACATTTACTACTCTATTGCAGAAGTCGTATTTTAAGGTGTTGGTTGTTACCTTTAAAGCCCTACATGGCTCAGGACCAGTTTATCTGCGTGACCGAATTATGCCACATTCCTCCCCTCGACCAGTGAGGTCGCACAGGGTTGGCCTTCTTCAGGTCCCGTCGGCCAGACAGTGCCGGCTGGCGGGACCGCGGGGGAGGGCCTTCTCTGTAGCCGCTCCGACTCTGTGGAACCAACTTCCCCCCGAGATCCGTACTACCCCCACCTTACTGGCCTTCCGTAAAGCCCTTAAGACCTGACTTTGCCGGCAGGCCTGGGGCCAA
>QLTV01002302.1:696644-723532 GCA_003457575.1 Thermophis baileyi | reverse complement strand
GGCCTAGTGTTATTGCAGTGGAAATTATAGTAGTCGTTAACAGGTAGGACGTTAAGGTAGATGATCTTGTGTACTAAGCTTAGGTCGGAACGTAGACGGCATAGTTCAAGGTTATCCAGGCCTAAAATTTCAAGTCTACTGGAATAAGGAATTTTATTGCGAGCAGAGGAGTTGAGTACTCTTCTTGTAAAATACCTCTGGACCCTCTCTAATGTATTAATGTCCGAAATACAGTGTGGGTTCCAGGCAGGTGAGCAGTATTCAAGGATAGGTCTGGCAAAGGCTTTGTATGCCCTAGTTAGAAGTATAACGTTACCAGAGAGAAAACTTCGTAACTTTTTTATGTTTCAAATTTATTGCTGCTTATATTATTACGATTGCTTTTGCTGTAATACTTTTTTTTTTCAATAGCATTTCCAAGAAAAGGTGGAATCCTTGGAACAAGAAGCTGCAAATGAGAGACAGCAGCTAGTAGAGACTCACATGGCCCGAGTTGAAGCCATGCTCAATGACCGCCGCCGTGTTGCTTTGGAAAACTATATTACAGCTCTACAGGCTGTGCCCCCTAAAGTAAGGAATTCAAATAATCATAGATTATATGAATGTAACTAGGAATTTATTCACAAGCAGGAGTGCATGGACCCATGGAGCCATTTATCTCAAAGTAATATACACTGGAATTTAAATTACGTTATTCTAGTTAAAGTAAGCTATTTGTCTTTGTAAACTCATTGTCCTTTAAATACAATTCTAAAATTTATCATTGCTTATAATGTCCCAGATGTTAACAAATTCTGAAATATCTCTTATCCATGAATAATAATATATTTCATATTATATAGCATGTCATATTTCTTAATGGTATCAAATTGGGCAATATCAAAAGTAAGTGTGTTGGAGAAATAATAAAATCTTAAATATGGAAGTTACCAATAATAGAAAATACGTTAGTGGGACATTTATAACAAAAGACTAATATGATATTGATCTTAAATCCCTAAATAAGTATAATAAATGAATAATAGGTTTGTTAATTTAAGAAGTAAATGATAGGCTTTGCAGAAGGAAAAATTGATGTTAGGAGTTTTTAATTGAACGTGTGACTTAACAAAGTAACAATTTTTAAAGTATGATTGATTTGTAAATGTATTGTATCTTTAGAACAAGGGTCCCCAACCCCCAGGCTGCAGCTTGCTGTGGCCTGTTTGGAACCTGGCCGTGTGAACAGCTGGCTTGCACACGTGCATTTTGACTTGTGTGAGCAGCAGGCTGGCGCAGCTTGACTTACATGAGTGGTGGGCTGGCACACATGCACAGCTCAACTTGTGTGAGTGGCAGGCTGGCATGCACAAGTTTGAATTGCGTGAGTGGCGGGCTGGCACACAGTTCGAATTTCCCAAGCAGTGGGCTGGTGTGCATGTGCACGCACGTGCCCACCCACCACTTGCCTAGGCCGATTCCCCTCCCCCTGCCAGGCTGCCAAGCGATAAAGGTTGGGGACTGCTGCTTTAGAGGACTGCAGAAGCTTCAATTTTTCCGACCTACTGTATTTTTTTTTTAATCCAATATATTTCTACATCAGGTATTTATTAGAAATGACATGATTTTTGCATTTAAAGGTTGTTAAGTATGGCATTTGTGTTAAGCTGTACTTAATACCTCTTCTGACTAGCTTAACACATTTTTGTCTTGGCTGCTTTTATATTGCAAAATATGAAAAGTGCAATTATGATAATGCTTTTACAGACTGAAAAATAATTCATCTTGGTTTTGTTGACACTATTAAAATATATCTCATGTTTATAATGAATTAAATTAATGCACTTGATTGTAAGTTTGGATTTTATGGGTATTTGGATTTAATGGAAACATATATCCTGCCTTTGGGTAAATGAAAGTTTTACTATGATTATCTTTGTGAGTATTTCTCTAAAATGGATATGACTTGGAACTTTGAAGGCAGCTTATACATTGAAATATACAGTTAAAAACTAACATTGTCCTCTATATTATATACTATTTTTTCATATTACTATACTTTGGGAAATGAACAGTCCTAATAACAGAAGTACAGCTACCTTATTTCACAGAATGTAAGGCTTATTAGTCTTTTAAAGGCTACATACAAGGACAGACACATTTCATGGGACTGTCAACTTCATAAGTGATTTATGTGGTGGCTTTTATCTCTGTAGCCTCGACACGTATTTAATATGCTGAAGAAGTATGTGCGTGCAGAGCAGAAAGACAGACAGCATACACTGAAACATTTTGAACATGTGCGTATGGTGGACCCTAAGAAAGCAGCACAGATCAGATCTCAGGTAATAAGATAGAAAATTATAGAAGTTCTTATTTTAATATTGTGTGAATGTCAGCATAAAAAGGTTGAATAGAAAGCAGAGATTAAAAAGGCTGCAAGATCCAATATAGTAATATTGTTTCTCTTTATATTTAATCTTTTAGAGAAACTAAAGTTGTCACACTTGAAGCATTTTTGTTGCATCCACTGCAGTATTTTTATAATAAAATTTGGATTTCTGCTTAGGCTGCATTTTTTATCAAACGCTCCTTCTTGATCTAAATTCATTTATGTCTATTTTCCATTTATTCCTATATTATATGGAAACTGTTCTTGATACATGGTTATGCTTACACAGTAAATTATTGCTCATCCAAACATAGCAGTTACTACTTTGTTGGTCAGCCGTTACTGATGATGTGAGTGATAGTTTCCTATTTAAAAAGCTGTTTAATTTGCCTGTTTTACTTAAGGTATTACTATAATGCTTTGCCAAGCCTATTTGTAGAATTTTTGAAGTTTCAAATTTTCCTGTGGACATCTCTCTCTCTCTCTCCGAGGTTTTAAATGCACAATATGCAAAAGCTGCTTGTCTGTTTTTATTAAAACACAATTTTATTACAAGTATAAGAAGGCAAAAGTTGTAAGAAAAGATTAGAAATGCATTTTCTCGTGATGTAGATTTTCAGTTGAATCATTAACACATTCTTGTATGAAGCTTGTAAAGTAAATGCTTAATAGATCAATTTCACATGCAAGTAAGAAAACAAGGGCTGAACTTTCCATTTCGTATAGCTGACTTTGGCTTAAGTTTCCCTTTTTACAGTTCTCTGGCCTTGTCTGGCTTCAGTTGCTAAGCAAGATGAAGTGTGGTTAGTACTTGAATGGGAGATCTGTAAGGAATACCAAGAATATAGGCTACGTTCTTCTCTCCCAAATCATAAAATATTCAGTTAAACATCTTTATCAACTTTTCTCTGGGGTAAATAAAGGGTAAATGATATTCCCAATATGTGAAATATCCGGCAAATGCTTACTTTTTAATATCTCTTCTGTCATCTTCTGAAGTCAGTGGAGAAAGGGCTTTATGACTGAAAACCCTCACTGTATAATCCTTCCTAACTCTGACACTTGGTATTACCAGTTTCAGATACCGGCAATGGAATCAGAGTAAGGAATGTAGAATGTTGTCAGTCAGATTAGCTGTAAGCTTCTTCCTGTCAAAATCCTCCTGTCACAATTTGCGCATGACCAGATGCTTTTCATTGGAGATTTTCTATATTCTAATGTTTGAATTCAAAGTAAATTGTTCAGGAAGTGCTTCCTTGGTCATTGTGGTATTTCCCTGAAGGACAGTAGAAGACCGTGATGGCGAACCTATGGCACGCATGCCACAGGTGGCACGCGGAGCCATATCTGAGGGCACACGAGGCGTTGCCCTATGTCAGCTCCAGTGCACATGCGTGCGCTGGCCAGCTGATTTTCGGCCTTGGGGAAGGCCATTTTCGCCAGCTGATGGCCTTCAGGAGGCTTCCCTGAAGCCTGGGGAGGGCGAAAAACAGTCCAACGGGCCTACCAGAAGTTCGGAAATGGGCTTCCGGTGTGCCCGTTGGGCCGTTTTTCGCCCTTTGGAAGCTTCAAGAGGCTTCCCTAAAGCCTCCGGAGGGCGAAAAACGGCCCAACGGGCATACCAGAAGTCCGTTTTCCGAACTTCTGGTTTGCCCGTTGGGCCATTTTTCACACTCTGGAGGCTTCAGGGAAGCCTCCTGAAGCCTCCAGAGAGTGAAAAACGGCCCAGCGGGGGGGGCACATGCATGCATGCGCAGTGCGGCGCGCGTGGGGTGTGTGTGTGTGCTGGTGCGCGCTCCCATTTTTGGCACGCAAGAAGAAAAAGGTTCGCCATCACTGGTATAAGACATATGACAGTTCAAGGTAATGATATTTTGGTCATTTTAGGAATTTTTGTACTGCCTATAAAAAAAATCTTTTACCCTTTGAGGCTTGTACATATTAAAGCAGTAATGCTCCAGCACCTCCTATCCCTGGGTGAAACTCAGTCAGAAGCAAGAATAGATGTCAGGGTGAGGAACTCATTGACTTTGGTATGTCTATTTAGCATGCAGTTTATCAATCCTCAATCGGAACACTTAAATATTATTGCTTTTGTAGATTTTAAACACTAGTATGAATGAAGGCTTTTCAGACATTAGTAGGTATCATGAATAGAACAAATAGCTTTACCTCTTCAAATTGTTCAGAAAAGCCCCTGATGGAGAACTCCTCATACTGTCGTATAGTTCTGTTATCTTCCTTACTAAACGTTTTCTAAGAAAAAATAAACTAGCATGGCCTTCCTGTAAATAAAATTAACCCAATAGCAGTTTACCCTTTCAAGGTTTGGATAACATCAGTGAATTTCTTATTAATCCTTTTATAAATTCTCAGCTACAACTTCAAGAAGTTTGTAAGTGGTGGTGTAATTTTATTTCTGTAGGTTATGACACATCTACGTGTGACATATGAACGTATGAACCAGTCTCTTTCTCTTCTTTACAATGTGCCGGCAGTTGCTGAAGAGATTCAGGATGAAGTTGGTAAGTACAATCTCATTTTAGTTTAAAAATTTTATTCTAGCAATAATGCAATAATTTTCAATAATTTGGGAGAAAAGAAATTCTAACATGCATGGTACTAAAGGAGATAATGGTTTCTCATCCAGTCTGAAGCAAACATAGAACTGAAGTGGTGTTGAGTTACCACATGACTAATAACATGGGATGAGAAAAGCCACTATATGTCAATAAGAAATTGGATTTCTCCATGCTCTTCATGCAACAAACCGGAAAAAGGCAAATAAAATCTATTGCTCAGAAGAATATGTTTGCTTTTATCAATGTTGCTGGAATTGTATGTGCTTTTCAAAGAGAATGGAAGGGAGAGGAGAGGAGAGAAGGAAGGGACGGACCTTGCAGGTCTTCTAGTCCAACCCTTTGCTCGGGCAGGAAACCCTATACCATTTCATACAAATGGTTGTCCAATCTCTTCTTAAAAAATGTTGGAGCACCCACAACTTCTGGAGGCAATTTGTTCCACTGATTAATTGTTCTAACTGTCAGGAAAATTTTCCTTAGTTCTAGATTGCTTCTCTCCTTGATTTCCATCCATTGCTTCTTGTCTTGCCTTCAGGTGGATTGTTTAAATTGTTTAAAAGAAGTATAGTGTAATGTTGTATCAAGGTAACATTATTAGGGTAATGGTCTAAAAAAAATTTTTTTTGTCTTTCTTCAGATGAATTACTTCAGAAAGAGCAAAACTACTCTGATGATGTCTTGGCTAATATGATCAGTGAACCCAGGATCAGCTATGGAAATGATGCCCTCATGCCTTCATTGACTGAGACTAAAACAGTTGAACGTCTCCCAGTAGATGGAGAATTCAGCCTAGATGATCTTCAGCCTTGGCATCCCTTTGCAGTTGATTCAGTCCCAGCAAATACTGAAAATGAAGGTAATGTAATAAGAGCTTGGATGGAGATAGTGTGCTTATTATAAGGTTCATTATGAGAAAGACTTGATCTCTCTGACTTGAGCAAGGTTTTTTTTTAATCATTCTGAGTAGTGGAAGGTATGTCAGAACAATTTGATCGCTTTATTTGTGGGATATACATATTGATATGCATGAGAAATTTCAGGGATGACATTCATATACTCCATTGGACTGAGAGTAAAAAATTGAAGTGAGATGCCTTTAGGGTATTAATGCCAAGAAACTTAGAAGTAGTTATAACTTGAAATAATAAAACCTGATTAAGAGAAATGCTCAGAGTTCTTAATGAGTATTACTAACTTGGAGACTTAATGAAAGTGAAATTTAAAGGAATATTATACACTTAATTAATAATTAATATTAATTGGCATATTCAAAAAATGCTACTAATTAGAGATATGCAAAATATTCCATGCTTGAACCATTCTGTCGATGAAATAGCTGTTTTTGGGTGGTCTGTGCTCAAACCAAACCATGTAAGTTTTAATTATTTTGATCCATGGGCAAAATGTGGCTCTTTTGGACTGTCTGTGGACCAAAATTAGACTATTCCAGGCAGAAATGTCTCTAAGGAGCAGCAGGAATGAAGTTTATAAGAAAAGTCCAGGACATCAGTGATAGCTGAGAAGAAGGAAAAGCACATCACCCCCTCTTTCTTCTCTTCCTTTCGACAGCTCCCAGCACAGCACATTGCCCCCCCCACATCTTTCCCTCCCCTTATCCACTCCTCAGCCATTGTCACTGTCTCAACATGACATCCTCACCCCAACCTTCCCAATGTTTTTTCTTTCCAGTATCTTAGAGGTTATTATTGGCCATGTTGTAGAATTTGATCTCCATTCATTGCTGGTAATAAGGAAGTGTAACAAGCTTAGACTCTATCTCAAATAAGCTGAAAATGAAATCTCAGTAGCTATCCAATAATATGATCATTTCTAAATGCACTGCAATACGTCTTCCATCTTTCTCATCCACCATAGCCTCACTTGTGATTTAAACTTAAATAAAATTAGAAAAGTCATTATTGATGAGTCACAACATAAGTCAGAGGCTTAATGTTGTTGAAGCAAGTGTACTTTTACACCCTTAGGGTATCCATTATGTCTCTGTGACCTATTTTGGTGGCATGTTCCCATTTTGGGGTTGGGAGATTTTCCCAAAGGTGCCATAAACTCTTGGAGAAACTTTTGGCACATAAAATAACTTAAATCTGCTCTAGTGAACCCTGTATTGGTGGAAATAGAGGAGATTATAAGGATTTTGCAACCACAAGTGGTTACCTGAGATTTAACTTTGGCTTGTGGATGCAAGAAAGTAGGTAGTCACATATGTGCTTTAACTTAGCTTTTTCAGGAAACTACAAAGGGATGAGCAATTGGATCCAAGAAGTTGTTAATACTTCTCTTATGGAAGGCATTATGCCTGCTGCCTTGAAATTTATGGCCATTCATCCCCTCCCTAAAATCAGCAATTCTTGATGATAACAATGTGGCTCCAACATTTTTTTTTTTAAAGAAGTTGTTAAAAGACTAGTGGCGCACCAGCTACAGATCACCCTAAAGGTAATGGTTTATTTAGAATGGAAGTCAGGATTCATAACTGAGCATGGACAGAAGCCACTTTGATTTCCCTCTTGGATGGCTTTCATTAGAATATGGATAAGTGTAGTACAGTCCTCTGGTCCTTTTAGATCTCTTGAGTTCCTTTGATACCATCTACTATGAAATCCTTCTGGACTACATGCTAAACATTGGAATTTGTGGGCAATATATTTCCTGTCTGTACATACCAGTCAATGGTAGTACATGGGACAGGCTTTGACCACTACTTAAAAGCTATTGGTATGTGGTTGTCCAGCAGTAACCTGTGTATGTAACGTCTCCTGTGTATGTAACATCTACATGAAGATGCTGATTTGTTTTGAATTAGGTTTATCTCAGAGGTAATTTACTTAGCTTGAGATGTGCTATCATGTGATATACTGGATAGGAAGACTTCCCTAGATATAGATCCATGTTTTGGGGATCCTCCTAGATGCATCTGGTCTTTCAACATCCTAGCAGAAGACAACCCAAGGAACATACCTCAAGGTCCTGATTAGTGTACTTACTAGAAAAGTTAAGATTATAGTGCAAGCATTCCAGTTACTCTTTTGCTTTCTAATGAAGCCTCATTTTTGTGAAAATGGGAGAAGCTGCATTTGCTCACAATGTTGATAACTGCCAATTTCCTTACTAGTTTAGATCCTAGATCCTCATCATTTCATGGATTTACTACTGAAATGTTGTTTATATGAGTTTTCCTTTGAAGGCTCTCTTGAAGCTGAAAGTGGCAAAGAATGCAGCAGCCTGTTTACAGTGCATGAGAGCCACCAGGGTAACATAATCTATAAAGCCCTTCCTGGCATGGTGCTTCGGTATCTGTGGGAGCACCTGCTTCAGGTAGAATCAGTTCCAGATTATTTGGCCCAGAAAACAGTATGAATCCCCTCTCATGAGATTAGAGAACAAGGCTACAATATGTTACTTTTCAAATTATGGTCATCTATTTTACATAAACCTTATCTGTGGAGATCCAGATGGCATCCTTGCTTACAGTTTTCCAGAGCAAAACACACCGCTTAGGTAGCATTTTGGGCTGCTGAAGGATATAGAAGGGCATAGAAATCATTCCGATACCATTTTTTAAGGAGGTGTGATTTTATGGATTTAAAATCATCAGAAAGCTAATTAGATTAGCAATATAGAAATGTTATAAATAAATGGATGCAAACCTTTGAATCTTCTGCAAAAAAATCAGTTTTTCCACTCAGTCAAGATTTTAATGGATGGCACTGCCTAAAACTCTGCAGTCCAGAAAATCTTTTCTGTTGACAGCTCAGAAAGACAAAACACAAGTACAAAAGCTTTCACAGATTGAGACTATAAATCCTACAATTCACATGGGCAAGAAGAAGCTTTTCTTCTTACTTATCCAATTCTCAGCCTGCAGATGAATAAAATCACTACTGGTTCAAAGGGTTCTGTATTCAAATGTTATGTTGTAAGTAAATTTACGTTAACCGTTCTGTGATTATTTATTTATTTTGTCAGTTGATATGGCTGCCTAACTAGCAATATGGAATGAAAATAAAAAATAGATCAACAAGATGAAAGCACACACAGGTAGTGCTTGACTTACAACCATTCATTTAGCGACCGTTTGAAGTTACAACAGTACTGACAAAGTGACTTACAACCAGTCCTCACATTTATGCCCATTGCAGCTTCCCTACAGCCATGTGATCAAAATTAATGGGCTTGGCAACCAACATCTATTTACAGTGGTTGCAGTGTACCATGGTCACGTGATTTTCCATTTGCAACCTTCCCAACCGGCTTCCAACAAGCTAAGACAATGGGGGAAAGCTGGATTCACTTAACAGCCATATGATTCACTTAACAGATGAAACGGTTCTTCAACAATTGGGGCAAAACATATTGTAGAATTGGGCATGACTCACTTAACAACCACCTTGCTCAGCAGTGGAAATTCTGGTCCCAATTGTGGTTGTAAGTCAAGGATTTCTTGTGCATTACACATACACAAGAAAAGCATAGCAAGGCCCAAGGCTGCAATCCTTTCAGTTTTTGGAGAGTTACAAATGGGCTCCTCCTTTATCCTGGCTCAGTATCCTGTGGAAAGGCTAGCTAGGTCTTTAAAGCTTTGTGGAGGGCCAACAAATTTGGGACAGCGGAGCATGCTGTTCCTCTGCAACAGAAAATGCACGCCATATCCTGGGTCCTGCTGCAGGGCACAGTTTTAAAAATTATTTTCTACTAAAAGTAACCGATGACATGTTCTTTGATTCTCATTCATATATTCCATATGGATATATTCTACATTCCCTGTACATTTCTGAATTTTGTAATTATTACTTGTTATTGTTGAGTTTTATATTGTCTACTTTTCAAAAAATAAAAATACCCTAGCTTTTTTACTATGTGCCATCAAGTTAGTGTCAATTCTGAGCAATCACATAGATTATTTTTCTCCATGACGTAACATGGACATCTCTAACTTGGTCCTTCAGATGATATTGTCACTATAACTAAGTTCATCTACCTTCCTTCTGCCTCTCCTCTACTCTTTCCTTCTACCATAAATCTTTCTCCAGAGAGGCAGGTCTTTGCATAATGTGTCTGAAGTAGGATAATTTGACCCTGGGTGTTTGTGCCTTGAGTGAGAACTCTGGGTTAATTAAATATCTTTTGTTATTTTGAAAATAATAAATTTGCATGCGCTCACAATGTCAAATATATCATAAGAGTGTAGGCATTAATGAACTAAATATTAAACTTGGTTACAATGCATGTGAAGGCTTGGCAGGTAAGCTGGATTTCAAAGCTAAGACTATTTGTAGCTACAATTTTCTATAAAGAACTTTTATAATTATAGAACTGTTATATTCAAGACTATCTTTTCTAACCAAATGCCTTTCAAATGTATTGGGTGGTAATTCTTGTAATTTCTAATTTGGCTTAAAAATAATGGGACTTGTGATCCACCATGCACAGATATTGTTTTCCAAAACATTTTTTTTAGAAATAATTCTTTTTTTTTAGAGATATAGAATATTGGTTTTGAAAAGATGATAAGTTCTTAAGACTTCATTCAGTTATTCTGTTACAAGCCAGACTGAAGCATAATTGTTTTGAGATTTATGATAGTATTTGATGACGATTATTGTAACAACAGCAGCATAACTTCTAAAGGGCAAGAAAAATGAATGGAGTAAGAACTACCTTAAAATAAGTGGTATGTATTTATTTGTGATATTTATGTTATCAGTTTTGTTAAAAAAAACAGGATAATTTATTTCACCTTGAAAGAAATACTTTTTCTTTTCTATCACATAATTGTTTATTATTTTGATTCAGGACAGCTAAATTGTAACAGCTAGAAATTAATTACAATAAGATGTCAGTTGCATATATACATTTAGTTTCAAATGTTCTTGTTTCTTTTTTGTTTTCAGGATTAACTTAAAGCAGATACTTTTTCTCAGCTGATGCTTTTGTAACTTCATTTATGGCACATATCTTTTCTGCACTGTCCCAATCAAAACCACAGGCAAATTGTTTTTGAAGTTTTTGTTTATTTCTTTTTATTTGCTCTTTATCTTTCCTTTTTATTTATTTCTTTGGCTGCATATACACAGTTGAGCCAGTTGATGCCCGTCCAGCTGCAGACAGAGGACTCACCACACGACCAGGTATATAATTGGCATGGCTTTTACCTAACCTGTGTTGTCCTGCATGTCTATGTTTGGCTTGAGCTGAAGGAATCATCTTTTCTTTCTCATATTTCTCTGCTGTGCTCCTCTGTCTTTGCATAGGCATGATTTAACAATAGTAACACACAAGCAAAATAATCTTGCTTCAATATTTCCATTGACTCATGAATTATAAATATCAAGAATATGATAAAATTAAAAGCGGGGTGACTGACTGGATGGTTTAGGAAATTGTTACTCCTATGTATTTAAAAAAGTTAAATAAGGGCAACTGGACCAAAGTATATTAAGTATATATTAGTCCAGTTGCCCTGATTTAACTTCTTTTAAATACTTTTGGCCTGGATGATTGAGTCTTCATTGACATATTGCTCCTATGTAGTTTTCCCCCCTTATATTCTTAACATTCAGCAGCATCAATTTGAATGAAAAACCAACCCTACTTTTTTAGGGGGTTTGAAACATGCTCTTTCTAATGAGAATGATTTAACAGAGTTTCCAAAGGTCTTAAGGTCATAAGGCCTTTTTTTGTAAAAGCGGGCTGAAAATACCCTATTTTTTGTGTTTTTACACCTTTAAACTCAATTTGTAAACTATTGGAAAGCAGTAGGAGAATGAAATTTTATATTCAAAAACCTTGTGTTGCTAGGTTATTATTATTATTATTATTATTATTATTATTATTATTCACATTTATCATACCTTTTGTCCCAGAGATATAAAAAGCCAAACTTTAACCTTTTTTTCGAGCTGCACTATTTTTGGCCAACTTTGCTCCAAATTATCTAGATGGAGATCGCTCATGAGAATGTTTTTATTATATTGTTTAATAGAGCACGAAAAGTTGTACAAGATGGCCAAGTTTTGTTTCTCTCAACAAAATATTGCCGGAGATATTATGTCTCAAAGTTGCAGGAACCCCAGAGTCATACTGTAGAAGGCTGTGGTATGAGGTCACACAAATGACTATATCTCCGCAAGTATTGCATCGGCATACGTAACACTTTACCAATGTTCATTGAGGACATGTGTGCATGTTCACACAAAATTTCATCGAAATCCATGATGGTCAAGCGGGGCACTTTTCTGAAATCAGACCACTTGACATGGAATGATTTTATTCAAAATATGTAATATTTCATGATACAATTTTACACATGAAACATAAAAGTTTAATAAGATATATGGGCTTTAAAATGTGCCATCTATTCAGTCCAAAATGCAAATATTATTTTAAGCTACGTTTTCTAGACTGTCTCATAATTTTCCTTTCAGTTACTATGTAATGTAATTTACCCACCCTACCACACTACTTTAGTAAAAATAGTTATTAAAAGTAGTTAAACAATGGTAAATAGCATTTTCTACTTCTTTCATGAGCATAACTGGAATATATCACAAATGGGGATATATGTGTATAAAATTAGTGGCTTTTGGAGGCATTTATTTTTGATGTATAATAAACATTAAAATAACTTGTTCACTAATAAATCATTTGGGCACAGTGTCATATAAGATAAACATATAAGATTGTTCTATGGTTCACAAGTTCACAAGACATTCATTGGGTGTATCGTTAAGACCATAAGGAAAGAAAACTTAATATCTTTTGAAGCAAAAACAAATCAAAGTTTAATATTAATCATGTTGCACAACGCAACACTTAAAAATAAAGAAAATTACAGTTCAAAATAAATCACCAAATATTCCCCTTGTTTTTACAGAAGACAGCTTACAGATCTCTTCTAAAGATTATTGGGTTGAACTTGTTAACTGCATTTTATTTCTTTCATAAAAAGACCTACTGAAGTGTTCAACAAGTCTTAATAAAATATATGTAATAGTGCAGTTTTGGAGGAGGGACTTCAGTTTCCTCAGGTCAACAACTAGTTTAAATAATTGCTTTTAATTGCTTGTTTTACATAGGTTATCAGAGTCTTTTTCCATATCCAATCACCAATTACAGGACTTTAGAATTGTGACATTTTTGCCATTATTGAAAAAAATAATATACCTCAAATTCTGTTAACACTACAAATACTTTAAAAATAAATGACTGTTTCCATCTTCAATGAAACCTGTTCAGAAACTTATCTGCTGACTTTGTAAATTCTTCTTGACTTTAATCACTCATATATTATAAGCTGAAGAAAATTATTTTGATGTCTGTTTTCTCAAGGAAAAATATCTCAGGGCAGGGGTGGTAAGAAAAAAATGGACAGTTCACTCAATGAAATACCTTGTGTTAACTAGCAAAATATATGGTTCTTGAAACTGCCCTATTAAAAATCTCATCCTGTGATAGTTAATTTTTATTGTTGGACTGTATGCTAAGTCATTTAATATTGTTATTCATTAACCTTTATTGATCGTACAGAAAATTTGAACTGTTTGAAAGCTCTCATACAGATTTATTCCGCCAAGCTATGTCCTCTCCTGGTTTAGCTCTCACAATCTGTTCCATTGATTTTGTCATTGTGAAATCGTTGTTAAGTGAGTGTTTGTATGTGTGTGTGAGAGAGGGGGGGGAGGAAAGAAAGAAAGCTGGGAAGATCCGTGTCATTAATTCAGATAAAGTTATCTCCTACAGCATGGGTGTCAAACTCGATCGCGTCATCTGACATATCACAACGTTTTTTTGCCTTTGCAGAGCAGGGGTAGGCATGGCCTGCGTATGACGCATCCGGCCTGTGGGCCGCCAGTTTGACACCCCTGTCCTACAGTGCCCTATGCTTGATCTGTTTTTGTTTTCCTTTTTTTGCTCTTACTCAAGGCAGAGAGATTACTTTAACAAATTCAGCAATGTGACCTCAATTAGTTCATTAGAACCCCTCAACCAGCACTGCTGCTGAGTGATTAAGTTTCAGACTAAAAGCTTTTTTTGTCAGGTACACAAACTGCGCATTAGTCAAAAAATGATTTTCTAAAGAAAATTACAATTGTATTTGTAAGAGGTCACTAACTATTATTTTACTAACTAGGTAACTGATATGTTGCTAAATGAGGAGTAGTATTGCTTCTAAATATTGTCTCAAAATGTGGATTTTCTAAAAAAAATTACTGACTTGCATCTCAAAAATACACTAATTACACTTCACATTTATTAGATTTATTCCTTCAGGACGTCATGGCGTATATATAGCAGCCCCTATCCAGCTTTCACCATGACCCTGTGATATAGAGTAGTAATTTAAACAACAATAAACTGTTGAAGAAATTGATGTCTTCAGTGGTTATATACTGTAGGTATGACTCCCTAAAGAGATTTCACACTTGAATATAATGCTCAAATTAAGGTAGTAACTCACTGTTGACTCTGCTTCTCCACTATTAAACTTAAACTTTCACTAGATAAGCACAGAAAAGTGTAAATTAATTTAGCAAATACATTCTTTTTAGTCTGGCAGCTATGTATTGATCTCATTGGAATAAAATGGAAAGTGTGAACTTTTCCAAGCTTTACTGCCATCCAGAATGTTTTGATATGAACACATACTGGCACATTACTTTTGTAATGTTGAGCATTTATATTGATTTATATTGATACTGAGCAATAAATTGCGAACTGCTGGTTGTTGTTTTTTTTAAAAAAAACTTTAAAGATTGACAGATATCCCTATTTCCCCATCTATTATGCAAGTAGCAAAATTTCACACCCAACACAAATACATTTTATGGCATAAGCCACAGAGCCTGGCTTGATTGTTTTTCAATGGGCAAACCTGTTGTAAACCTTTTTCTGGCATCAGATCTTTTGCAAATTTGCATATATTTGCCTTATTAAAACGTATTGCGGTAATATAAGGGATCATCTAGGAAGAAAAGAGAAAAAAAGCAGTATGTATTTTCCTTGAGGAAAAACATCGCTGTAAATAACATTGTTGTGGTTCGTCACACAGTCAGCCAGATTATTTAAACTGGATTTAGCGTTTTTGTCCATTGATTGAATCCTTCCCAAAGACCTGGGATAGGGAGGTGTTGTTGTTTGATGGTATTAAAAGGTATGTCACAGGATGTAAAGTGCTTCAAGTAAAGCTGCTTTTTGCAATTGATTGATGGGGATTTTGTCAATGCCGATGGTGTTAAAATGGTGTTCTAGTTGTTTTGAGATTGTACGTGAGGTGCCTATCACTTTTGGTTCTATCTTTGCTTTCTTTTGCCACAGTCATTCTAATTCTATTTGTACGTCTTTGTAATTTGTGATTTTCTCTAGTTCTTTCTCTTCTACTCTGCTGTCTCCAGGTACTGCAGTGTCCACTATCCAGACATATCTCTTACGAGATTTCCACATCTTATGAGATTTCAGCATACTTACCCCTGAAATTTTGATAAAATATCACATGTAAACAGTAGTCTCTTATCGCCACAACATAATTGAGATTTAGGAAAGCAGTTAAACTTATGATTTCAACAGAACTTTGAGGAAGAAAGGCTTGAAAGAGGTTCTTGTTGAGTAAAATTATACAGCTGTATGGATATATTATCCCTTGAGATAGGGACTCCATGCTATTCATTGCTCAGCTATTTTTGCTATTTTAACATTCTTTACATATGTTACATACATCAGATTTGGTTCATATAAGCCTAGTTAAATACATAAATAAATGGCAGCCTTGCTAAAATTCAGCCATGAGTTAGAGTTACCGATTACTAATTTAAATCAGAATTAAATATCAGGATATAAATTTTATTATTCATTAGCAATGATCTTTTGACTAAGAAGTGCATATCAACCAGCATTTTACAACTGTATGTATTTATAGCTTTAGGCCTGATTGTCCAACACGTTCTTTTCTCGCAATGAGCCTCGAATGTTATTTTGAACTTGTACTTTGAGAAATGAAACCATATCACGATGTAACTGCAACCAAGATGCTCTATTGATGTTAATGTTAGATGTCTCAGTGGGCCAATTCAAACAGTCAGGCACAGCAGTCTCAGTTAATGCCAGGAATAAGACTCATGCTTTCAAGCTTGCTCCAACTTAATTACCTGGCTTCTTTTTCCTCTGAACACTGTTTGTAGTCTCTAAATTACCTGTGTAGTCTATTTCTTTGTTTCACTGTTTAACTCTATCTTTCACACTCTAATTTTTCATTTGCATTCCTTAATATTTTTCTGTTGGTAGCTGTGGTGGATGGTGTTCATATAACTATTTACAAAAGTTTGTTTTTAGCCATTTCTTGGTTTTTTGGTTTAATTCAGGCTCTGGATTAACCAATGTTAAGACAGAAGAAACCTCAGAATTAAAGATGGATGCAGAATACAGACATGATTCAGGATATGAAGTACATCATCAGAAACTGGCAAGTGTAGTCTCCATTCTTAGATTTAATTTAGCTAAAATTAAACAATTGTTTATGAACCTGTTTCATATAAATTTCTTTAGGATGTTGTCCTGTGATTACTGAAATCTGGATCTTGAGAAACCATATTATCTTACATTGCAAGATAACATTTTTGTAGTAAAAATCTTACACTTTATTATGTTACATGTTACATTACATTGTGTTATTTTATGTTATATTTTTATGTAAACGTGGTATATACAATTTTGTAAATTATAAATACTGGTGACTTTTGTTTAATCACCATTCATTTAGCAACTACTCAAAATTACAATAGTGTTTAATGAATAGTAATTATGACCAGACCTTGTACTTACAACCAGCATAGTCTCCCTCAGTCATGTGAACATGATCTGGGCACTTGGCACCCAGCTTGCAGTTATGACATCACAGTGTCCCATGGTCACATGATCGTGCTTTGTGACTTTCACTGTTGGCTTTCCACAAACAAAATCAGTGGTGAAATCGGCACCTTTAAAATATGAGAATCAGATCGTAATAATTTGCCTCAGGAAACAATATTTAGGTATTTAAACTTGTTCACTTTGGAGAAATTATTGGATTGTACATTGCAAATGCATCATTCTGCAAAGCTAAAAAATACATTGGAAATCATGTTATCTTCTTACACGATAACCTACTATTTTTATATTTAGGTATTCTTTGCTGAAGATGTAGGTTCAAATAAAGGTGCCATCATTGGACTAATGGTAGGGGGTGTCGTCATTGCCACAGTCATTGTTATCACTTTAGTGATGCTAAAGAAGAAACAGTATACATCTATCCATCATGGTGTAGTGGAGGTAAATGAAACTGATAAATATTATTCCATACATTATTTCAGAAGCAGACAATGCTAAATAGATTTAAGTCCATCTGTGTAGATTATGTATTTAGGAGAATGGTGTTAACTACCTCTATGATATGCGATATGTCATCTGTATCCTTAATATTCTTATTTTTAGTATGAGTCAATTTCTCCAGGTTAATATTCCTATGTTGGATACATAGACCTGTTCTCCATAAGAATGCTTAAACTTAAATTTTAGTTATGTTTCTTTATATCACCCACATAACAGCATGAAATACCTTGTCTGTCTCTGTAGTCTTAAGGTATTAAAAAGGTATATCTCACAATTTTAAAGGTATTAAATTACAGAATGTTTAACCAATGCACTGACTGTATTGTCTTTCTGCATAGCATCTATTGGGAAGTAAAACACAGTGAATGACAGCTCTGATGCTTTCCAGGACCAATCCTCATTTGAGTGATTTGAGTGACTATAATAGGACTGAACATTCATCTACTTTTTAAACAGCTTAAACAAATGTTAAATAAGCAGTGAATTTTATACAGTATTTCTTATATCTAGAAATGTTATTTCAATACCTCCATATAAAAAATTGGGAAGGAGGACACATTCAGCATTGCCTGTTAACCAGTAGAAGCTCAGATATTTTCATGACTGTTAGTGATCACAAAAATAACAATAATGACAATTATACAATCTCAGTGTTTGTAATGTTCGAAAGAAAATTAGTAGTTCAAAAGAAACTAATTAAAACTAAGTTTTATCAGTGGCACATCTAAAATATTTTTATTCATCTTGCCCTATTTTCCAATGACAGTTTATCAAATTATGAAAGTATCACGCCAGCCCATACTATAAACAAATTGATTAAACTGTATTAGTATTAGTGTTGTTATTATGATAACAAGTAAACAATTATATGACAAAATTTAAGTATCTTGTATGCAGACTGGCCCCATCTTTTTGCCCTTCAAGCAGCTGATGAAGATATTAATAAGGCAATAACAGATTTTAACATATTTAATTATTTTTATGAATGATTTAGCTTTGCATTGCTCGAGTTGTACAAATAAGGGGAATACAAATGCTGGGAATGAATAAATAAATCAACAATTGTATCGATAGAAAAGAATATTTGTAGCTCGGTTGAACTGTGAGGTCCTTGGTGCTCTCTGGGCTTGATGGTTTTCTTGCAGATATGTCATTGGCAAACTAGGTAACATCATCAGTGCTAGTAGGGAATGGGGTTTGCTGTCATTTTATGTATTAATGGCCACTAAGATATAAAATAACTGCAAACCCCACTCCCTACTAGCACTGATGATGTTGCCTAGTTTGGTAACAAAACGTCTGCAAGTAAAACAACCAAGCTCAGAGAACACCAAAGGCCCCACAAACAGTTGTGGCCTGTCCATGTTTGGCTTTGACTGTAGTATCCTTTGTCCTGCTCTAGGTGGACGCTGCAGTGACACCAGAGGAACGTCACCTTTCTAAGATGCAACAAAACGGCTACGAAAACCCAACCTACAAGTTCTTTGAGCAAATGCAGAACTAGAACACCATAGCAACCTCATGAATTGGACAGCAAAGTGATTGCTTCACTGCCCATCGATGTTCAGCTGAAAGTAATATGGAAATAAGCAAACAAAACAATGTTTTATTATTTACTCATTATCGCCTTTTGACAGCTGTGCTGTAACACAAGTAGATGCCTGAACTTGAATTATAAAATCAGTAATGTACTCTCTTTCTTGACATTTCAGTCTTTACACTACATTAATGAATGTTTTTGTGTACTGTAAAGTTAGCTGTACTTAACTAGTGCATGAATAGATTATTTCTTGATTATTTATCATACAGCTCCTTTAGCCAGTTGTATATTATTCTTGTGATTTGTGATGAACAAAAAAAATTAAGTCCTAATTGAAATATACTTTAAGAATTGATGGGGGATGCTTTTTGTGTATGTGGGATTGAGCTGCTTCTCTTCGCCAAGTTTTCCTTTTTCTGCTTACTATGCATTTTAAAGACAAAATGTTTTGGAATTTTTTTTAGAAAGTATTCCAGATGAGTTATTTTCCTCTGCAGTTGCATTTTATTGTACAGATTGTTGCTTCTGCTGCACTAGTGATGTAGAAAATCATGGGAATACACATTTGTTTCTTTGTGCCTGTTTTATGTGCACACCTTTAGGCATTGAGGGAGTAAAGTTTTTTTTGCCATGTATCTTTTCATCTAAAAAAGAAAGAAGGAAAGAAAAGAAAAAATATCATCCCTGTTAATCATGAGCACTTTTATACCAGGGCAGGGTGAAGGGGAAGGATGGGAGAAATGCCTGCTGGTTTAAAAAAAGTATAGGGAACCTACAAATGTTTCTGCAGGATAATATACAGAATTGTTGCTTATGAATTGATAGCTTTCTATACTGTGTTACATAAATTACAAATAAGACTATTGGGCAAGAGTTTTACTAGGATGGAGAAATTACCTTTTGGGAGGAATAATTTTAATAATGACCATCAAGTGGGAGGGTTGGGGAGGGGGGAGTTTTAGGTTTTTTTTCTTCTGCAAAAAGACATGATTCATAGAATTTCTTCTTTAAATACAATAGATAAAACTAGCAGTGGGTGAGAGGGTGTTTGCCTTGGCATGCCTTCCCTCTAAAATGTCTTTTTTCAGTTTGTATAATAGTGTTTTAATGTAAATAAATACATTCCTGGAGTTTTATTGTATTAGTGTGATTCTGTGATAACTGTCCTATATTACTTGATTGTACGCTTTGTTCTACAAAGAATGCTCAGGCATTCCTGGTAAACACCAAATTTGGGGAGCTGATCTTCACAAGCTCTCTTTAATGTTATATCCAAGTGAGCTCAGATTCTGGTATGCAGGAAAGGATGTAATTTTAGTCAAAAAGCTCCTGGTTCACTGGACTAACATATCTTCTATGGCAGTGGTTCTCAACCTTTCTAATGCCGCGACCCCCCCGGACACCACCACCCCGCTGCCGTGACCCCCTCCGCTGCCGCGACCTCCTCCCCTCCCCGCGCGGGATGAGGGGACAAAGGGGGTGTGGCACCAGGGGCGAAATGCTCCGGGTTCGGGCTTGCCTGCGGGTCGCCGGCCAGCTGATCTGCCCATGCGCAAAGCATTCTGCGCATGCGCAGAGGGTAGAAGAACCCAAATGGCGGCGTCCGGGCTACCAGCTGTCCGGCGACCCGCAGCATGGCCGAACCGGGACCTTTTCACCCCTGCAGTGACGGTGGCAGCAAGATGGCGGGCTAACGCGCGCGGCGACCCCTGTGAAATGGTCGTTCGACCCCCAAAGGGGTCGCGACCCACAGGTTGAGAACCGCTGTTCTATGGTAATAGCAATAGCACTTAGACTTATATACCGCTTTACAGTGCTTTACAGCCCTCTCTAAGCGGTTGACAGAGTCAGCATATTGCCCCCAACAATCTGGGTCCTCATTTTACCCACCTCGGAAGGATGGAAGGCTGAGTCAACCTTGAGCCGGTGAGATTTGAACCGCCGAACTGCAGCTAGCAGTCAGCTAAAGTAGCCTGCAGTACTGCACTCTAACCACTGCGCCACCTCAGTGGCACACAGATTTAGTAATCTTATGATATGCTCAGCCCCTGCTTCCTTACAGCCACCTATCCCTGCCACTGAGCAATCCAGGAAGAAAACCCCAAGAGTATTTTTTTACCTAGCTTGCATCATGTTATTTTCTTCTGTATAGTCAGGAATATACAGAATTATAGATTTTGTTCTCCTTAAATGTATACTTACATATACAAGTGCAATTCTCAAGCTACACAGCATAACATCAAAAGCAACGGAAATGTTGTGGTCCACCAGTGGCCAGCATAGCTGGCAGCAAATTCGGACAATGAGGAGGTTGGGGAGGAACATGGGCCAGTCCTGGAGTCTGGGGAAGGCTCTGACGAGTGCTCTGCGTCAGAGGCAGAGATGGGGCCAGGGCAGTCTGACAGTTTTCAGCTGCCTTTGGAGTCAGACATCAGTGAGGCAGACGAACAGCTGGAGCCTGTTCCCAAGTGTGCGCATGCGCAGAGCTGCCAGACGAAGGGAACAGCCAAGGAACAAGGGTCGACTTGGGAGTAAGGCCACAGGTGGACTATGAATGGCCCCTCCCATAGGAAATAAAAGAGGAGCTAAAGGGGATGGGAGTTTGCAGGAGACAGTTCGCTTAATTGGTTCATGACTCAGACTTCTTGCCAAGTTTTGAAGATATCGGCCTGGCAGCTCTCCAAGCCAGATAAGGTCTGTGACTGTAAATTTACCCTTGAAAGACTTTGCTGGATGTGAATGAGAAGAATTTACAATAACTTAATAAAAAGGGTTTTTTGTCCGGACAAGGAGTCTGCTTCGTGGTTTGTGGAATCCTAGGTCAGAACAGGAAAGAAACTAATTCAATTTGCAGCATTTGAGCCAAAATTAGTTAATTTGCTCACAGTCATAACTGGAATGAGCACTACTGTTTTAGAAGGATGCATGTTAATTAAAAATTTTGATAACCTTTTGCTTCCAGTCTAGGAGTCTGATAATTAAGTATTCTGTTCCTGTTTCTTTATTAAATAAGCTACCTAACCATGCTTGACACCAGAAGGGGGGGGGATTTATAGGATGCCTTTCTCCTAAAGTGCTTTGATTGTGATTAGAGCCTGTATTTGCAAAGATTCAGCACTTTCATGATTTCATATGAGTTGTCTATTCTGTCTCTCTCAGTTCTATTACAATTACGAAAGATTGAACTTATATATTAATTTATATTTTCTATATATTGATTCTCCTATCGGGGCAGTGAAGTTAATATTAAGAGCTTACTATTTGGATTAATACTAATCACTAAGTATACAAGCTGTGCAGTAAGAACATTTTATCACATTAACTAAAATGCATTTTACAAAAAAGCCTATTATATTAATTTGTCCAACAAGGAATTGTTTTTGTAAATGTTTGCACATGTTTTTGTAAAAATATGTAAAAGCCATTTTTAGATCAAACAGTTTCATGTTTTTAATCTAGTGCATCTAGGGCAATTATTGTTTATAGAACAATATTGTTGTAAAAGAAAGTTTCCAATTAAAACAATCATAAGAAAAATCTTTCTGCTAGTTTTGAACTAATGTAGATCAAGGGCCCAAATCTATTGATTATTGACAACAAATCTAAAGCAATCAGTATCATAGTTCCAGAATGTTTAGGGTGCAGACCTACAAAAACTATGAATAATTCATATTTGGACATAAAAACAAAACTGCTGTGTAAAATTTTATTTTATTTTTTTACTTTTACTATATTGACAATTTTATGCACAAATATTTTAGCGTAAAAATAGAAAATAATTGTTTCATGTAAAATTACCAAAACATTCAACACCAAAGGAAATACATAATTTTAGAGCACATGTCCTTGAAGAGTAAAAATGTATGCAAACCCTCTATTTTACAAAAATTTGGGAATATACGATCTATATTATTCTTCTGACAGCCACACAATGCCATTTCACATATAATATTCCATACCCTTGTACTGAAGACCTCAAATTAGTCACAGATTGTCCCTCACAAGAAATACAACAAAATATTTCTAACTTGTTTTATCCTTTCTGTGGTTCTGTTATAAGCAAGGCTTAACATACATCAGCACTATAAACTGGAACAAATGTAACAAGTGCAGCAAACTTCTAAAAGAAATACAATGAAAATTTAAAATTCTGGAAAAAAAATCAATGTATATAAAAGAGAGGCCATATGCCATGTTCCTTACTATGGCTTATTCTAGAATATGCATAGCTGAGAGAATATAATAGCATTAACTAATTTGTGATCAGAGTAATCTGACTCAAAATGAACAGATTTATAAATATGAATGAGTAATCTGAGCTATGTTGCTTGTTATGCAGTAACAATCCTAAAGCTTATATTGGCATAGAAAGAGTGACGCTATCATTTTTTTTTGTTCTTACTAAAACAAAATATGAATTCTTAATAATACATTTCAAATGAACAATTCTTTATAATTATTGTACAGATTGGGGAAGAAAAAGGAAAAATAACAAAATATTAATAGAATTTAAACTATTGTGTATTCACTACACATCAGAGTGAATTGGATTTAACTGGCCACAAGATTACATGCTTTCTTTGCCCAAAATGATCCTTAAACACTACAATATATTCCTGTATATTTTTTTAGTAACTTGAAAATGAGTAAATAAAACCATGCCTTAGAAACTGGTGGAGCTGTTAAAGTAACAGCATCTCTAAGACTAGGGTCCTTAGAACTAAGCCATATTGTATGATTATTGCTTCTTATGGAAGCATGATATTCAACTAAGTGAATTGTTGATAAAGGATAAAGATTCTATTCAACTTGGCTACATTTTTGATTAAGTAAACCATAACTTTTAATGGCCTTAATTCAGAAATATTTATACCAAACTAACCAAGAGTAATAAATATACCCATGAATGTGTTTCCCAGGTTTTATAAGTAAAAAAAAATAAAACAGGTGCAAACAGTGCACTATTGTCAGCATTTCTGGATTTCAACTGGGTATAATTTTTAAAAATATTTTAAATTTACAGGACTATTGTTTTTTCAATAATTTTTTTTATTTCCAAAGCACTAAAACAAAGCTTGGAAACCAAGTAATTTAAAGAAAGTATTTTTTATTTTTATTTTTTGACACAGCCATTTATATAACTTAGGGAAATCAAACTCCATTCTTTAATTCTGTTACTCAACAAGAAGGGGTTTCTTTCTGTGATTAACTTAAGTCTTCAGTTGAAAAACAATTACAGTGCAAGTATAAAAGCAGAAACAGCTGATATACTCTGCAGTGTAGATTAAACAAAGCAAATTTATTCTTTGGATGAGAGACAAATTTCAAGTTTTTAATTCCTACAATAAAAATGTGGAAATCCTTTTTGTGCCAGACATTAAGCTTAACAAAATTTCTCAAGATAGTTAAGCATTTTCCCCTCAAATACACATATTTATCTACAGATATCAAAATACTCATAATTGGCTTATTGGCGTTAAATTTGGATTTCTCTTTTCAGCAGTTACCTTTTTTCTTGCTAAGGGGCAAAGAAATCACCTTTATATCAATGTTTTTCTTACAACCTGTCATGCTTAAAGTTATAATGAGGATAGCTAACAGAAACTGTTCTAATTTTAGAAATTTATTAACATACCATCTGAAGAAGTGCAGAGACCAATTTTTTTAAAAAAAAAATCTGACTGTTCTATATGTGAATGCTTTAAGCTCTGAAAAAAAAGCAATGTAGCACAATATAATACCAACAGATCTTCAATTTCCTTATAATTCCCAAACTCTTTGCTACAACCTGTATGTCTTCATATTGTAGAACCTGTAGAGTGCCCTTAACATTCATGAAACACATCTTTAAGTGAAAAAGACCCTAATTTATGAGCGTTCCTTGTAGAAAATCATGCATCGTATTGAATTGCCAATTAATAGATGCAGTTCTAATTTTAAAACCAGAAACTGCTAAGTGTAAAAGAATGTTGTCAAGCTTTTAGGTCCTAGTCCTCAGTTCTCTTTTTCTGTTTGCAGAGATGCTGTAGCCAATGCAACTGCTGTGACCGGTTGTGTAATCCCATGCAGTTGCATCTTTGCCAGTTTCTTTTGTTCACATTCTGTCACCAACCGATTCAGTTCAGCTGCACTGTACCCAATGAGAGTCTTCAAGTCACATACAAACTTGTATACAAACCTTTTGCCTTGTACTTTGCAGATCATGTCACCATCGTAGTAATACCTTCATTGAGGAAAGGAAATGCAACAAGAAGACAAATGGAAAGTAACTAAACCTGGCCCATTTTTAAAATTTGTAAAATTTGTCTTTTGCAATAAAATGGATTATCTTTTTTTCCGTGATTCCCTCAAAATCTGTGCCAATTCAGAAACTATAAAGCAGTGAGAAATGCAGGTGGCAGAAAACATTAAGAGAAGCTCACCCATATCATGTTAGATAATCTCAATTTCATTTAAATTTGAGCTTAACCAGCCTTTATAGCTGCCAGAACTATGATTTTCTGCATATTCAGTATCACTATTGAATTATTAAATAATGTTGCAGCTAAAACATACATTAAAACACAGATTGCATGATTCAAATAGCCTATGATGATATTTCTGTGCATCCTTATATGTACTGGCACCATGAAAGACTCCAGTGTTCAGACTGGAGAATATTTGGGAGAAACAGAATACAGTGGATGAATAAAATCTGATAGGGGGGGGGGAAAGGCCATTAAAACATTTAGCACAACTAAATCCTTTAAGTTGGTAAAAAGAAAGATGGTTCCCAAACTCTATTTTTAAGAAATATGTGGCCCTTTCTGTAAGCTACTTCCTTTGTCTTAACTGAGAGGGAAATAATGTCAGAATTAGTTCTGATTGAAGCAGCTTGTAACACGTTTGCAGGCTAGTAAATATTTGAAACAAACAAGCCATATATTAGGATTATCTTCATAATGAGCAACAGAATATGAAGCTTTTTAGTTGAAAGAAATATAAAAGGATTTTCCAATATTAGGAAAATATTTTCCCATTGTCATAGTGTAATTTGAATATAAATGATACCAATTGAAGTTGGAAGATTGAAAACTCTACTGAAGATGGAAAGAAGTATTTTATTACAGAATACATTCTTTTAAACATAGGTTGTACCACACATCATTTTTTATGTGGATACCTCTGCCTTATAGAACCACTTTTCTCCCAAAGTCCAAAAGGTTTTCCCACACTGTGCTGGGCTTTGGGAAAGCCTTTTTTAAGGAGGCTGTATGGCAGGGTGGTTTATGGTGTACCTTTTGATTTATAGTGTTTAACTTATTTTCTGTTTCCTCAACATGGGTATTAATCATTTCTCTATCCTTGGTTTTTATTTTAATCTTAATTATTTATTTTTTAAGCTACTCCATTGACTAAAAAGGATAGTCTTGAAGGACAGATCCACTATCAAGGCAAGAATCAGACGAACAAAACTTGAGCCCAATGGAAGAAAGGAATTTGTGAAAATGCCTAACAGCCCCTTCTCACAATTCTCATGAAGATAAAATAGAGAGGAAAAGTAGCAAAGAAAGCTTTGCTGAAAAGTCAGCTCCAACAAATTCCTCCTCTGCTTCAACCATTTTGATGTTAATTAATCATTTAATTTTGAGAATTGAATCCAATATACATTTTTGTTCATTTTATGTTGCTGCTTAGATTATAAGAGACTAGATGGGGCCTATAAAGCTTTTATGGATCATGTCTATTGTTCTAGAACTTTCAGCTGAAAAGCAATGTAACAATGCTATAAAATCAATCAAGAGTATTTAACTTACCGCAAAGCACGACTGAGTTTTTCATAATTCATTGTAGGCTTATTTTTACGTTGTCCCCACTTTTGGGCAACTAGTTCTGGTTGATTTAGTTTAAACTCTCCTTCGTCACCAACCCATGAAATGCAATCTCGGGCATCTTTATCAGTCAGAAGTTCAAGCAAGAATTGCCATAACTGGATTTGACCATTGTTTCCTATTATGATTAATATGCAAATATA
>QLTV01002302.1:622481-696408 GCA_003457575.1 Thermophis baileyi | reverse complement strand
TATATATATATATAAAGTATTTCATCCATTATAAAGTTAAGGCAAGCAGAATAAAATAGTAAAGATAAAATTTAGGTAACTGTATACAGGTAATCCTTACCAACCACAACTGGAACTGGCAACTCTGTTACTAAGCAATGCAATCAGTGAAATGTCATGTGACCACTCCAAAATTACATCAGTTATGGCTGCAGTCACTAAGCAATTCACCTGTGGTCATTAAACATGATATCACATGATTGTGATTGCTTCCTTCCAGTGTTCCCACTGACTTTGCTTGTTGGAAGCCAGCTGTGAAGGCTGGTGAATAGCATGAATAGCAATCATGTCACTGTGGAACACTGTGACCATCATAAAATATACTAGTTGCTAAGTGCACAAATCACAAATCTGTGGGGATGTGATGGTAACTACAACTTTGAGGACCAGTCACATATCTCTTTTTTTGCACCATCATAACTTTGAACAATTGCTGAAAGAGCAGTCAGTAAGGAAGGACTATCTGTAATCTATTTAAAAAGAAGAAACTAATGTAACAATAGAAAATCTTCAACAAAAGTTAAGATCAACTAAAATGTCAATGAAGAGACCAAGCTTTTTACTTATTAAAATTCTACAAGTTAGAATTCAAGTATAAAATATGGCTAAATGTTTTTTACAATTTATATCAGCTTTCCATAATTTGGACATGCTCTACAAGCTACAACTTACTTCTCCCACATCACCATTGCTGAAAATCATAGGAATAGACAGATACATATCTGCAGATGAGGCGAAGAAGACTGAGCTAGCTCAATTAAAATATTTCTTAATTCAAAAGCTTAACATTTTAGTTAATTCAAATGAATACTATTTGTGAAGTCCTGCATTCCAATCCCAATTTACAGTTATTTACCACCCGATTGTAACCAATCATGAAAGTTCATACATTTTAATAAAATTTGTTAGTTGGGAAGGTGCCACCAGACTCCTGATCTTTTTGTTACCATAGATTAACATGGCTCTCCTACATTTTCTATAGTATATAGGTATCAAGAAAATTCTTACAACAAACTTAAACATAAATTTAGTGAGAGATTTGATTAAACATCCTTGGGATTAAAATCTTCTGAAAGAGTTACTAACATTTTTTTTTTTAAAATAATGGTAGTGAAACTATTTCAAACACTTTTTGAGGGGAAGCATTAAACTACAATAAAAATAAAAAGTTCATAATTCATAAATAAATAATTCAGCCCTTCTTAAACAGATGCTTTCTCTTTATTGGAGAAAATATTTAATTTCTCAATGAAATATGCATGGAAAATTAAAATACAAGAGTAATAAAATATAAAGTGTGCCTTTATATAGTTTTATATTTCCAGAGATTGTACTTCATTTCTAGATTTTCACAAACGCCTGGCAACGTAGGCATTTCCCTTTAACTTCAAAATCATGTCTTTCTTTAGAATAATAATTAAAATATTTGCTTTAATAAAAAAAAATACCTGTTCTGTTACCAGGTGAACTTCTATCTTCCCCTGAAATCCTTGGAGCTCTTTGTACTTTTGCTGTCTTTGCACTACTATTAATTACTTTAATGGTGGTTGGAGTAGAAGGCTGAACTGAAGCTGGAATAATCTGCACAGCTAGAGAGGACAAAGCAACATACAATAAATTTACAAATAACGAAACACATAAATTGCTATTTCCAACCATAACACAGACAACCTCTCAAGATATTAAAAAATTTTGATGGACAATGCATAATGTTCTGCTTAATATGATGTAATTTAAATATATAATGAATCAGCAACATAACTAATGCTTTATACTAGAAGCATTATTTCTTAACCCCTTTATCTGTAACATGTACTATGCATGTAAACTAAAAATGGAACTTAAATAGAGACATTTATGAGAAAATACAAAGTGGATTTTAAGTCGGCTTAACTCCTGGTGACTCTTGGACCTACTAAATCTCTATTACTGATGTTATTACTGGGCTGCCTGAAGTGAATGGGAGTTGGAGGCATTGTTTTGTAGTGATTCTGCTCCTGAGTAGATAGTTTCGGTTTGTATTCATGGAGAAACAGAACTAAAGGCCTTACTAACTCCAATATGAGCTCTTAGCTTTTCCAAAAGTATATCCTATTTTCCCAACAACTCAGAGGTTAATTCATTTGGTAAGCTTCTTGCAAAAGTCATCCATACTTCAACTGAGCTGATGACTAATACTAGCGCTGTAACATCCAAGGTCAAATTAGAGATAGAAAGAAATGCCTGAACCTGTACCTGGAGGCTGTTGGTTCTGGACTTGGCAATAGGCTCAGAAAATACTCTTTGCCACTAAGTTATTTTTTGAGGAGGGATATAAATCAAATATTAATCAACTAGGTTGTCCAGCAGTAACATAATTTTAGTTCAAGTATAATTACATGAGTATATCTGCAGAATGGACTTTTCTCAGTAAAAAAATAATAATTTCAATTTAATTTAATTATACTTTAAATTACAGATTTAACTTTATAAAAGTTGTTTTTGTTTTTATAGTTTAAGTCTCTAATTAAAGTATTTTTCTTTCGTAAGTATTCAAAGAATGACAACTTACGTTGATCAATAGTAACTGTTGCTATTTCTCCAGAGTGTTCCTGGCTAGCTAGTACATCTGCAATAGATAATAAAGACAAAATTTTGCTATTAAGAAAATGTTATTGCAGTTGATAAACAAGGAAAACAAAGGAAAATATAAAAAGGATGTGAGAATTTTATGTACAGTATTATAAACTGAAGATAGGACAAAATAGATTTTGTTTTGTTTGAAGCCAGAAGAATTCATTACATTCTGTGTGTTCTGGAAAACTGTTTCATATCAGCCATGGTTTGGCAGGACTGAAACCCCAATGCTTTAATTGTTCTGTGTTTTAGACAAAAAAGAAAGAAAATAAATCTAGATAGAGCAAACAGGGCAAGGTTGGGAAGCATTACTCCCTCTAACCCTCTCTAAAGCTCTGAGTGGCAAATCCCACTAGTCTTCCTTCCCAACTTTCCCTTCCCTATTTTCTCAGGCAATAACCCAGCACGCATATCCCACCATACCCCTGCCCTCTTATTTTCAGCACTTTTACTCATCTCAGCTACCACCACAGCCACAGCCAAGGTGACAGCACAGGATATCCCACTGCTCTACCTGCCCCTCCATCTTACCAGCATCTTCCCATAGCTATTACTGCTGATACTCCATAATACATATTCTAAAAGCCTGACCATCCCCCAGTATCACAGCGCCTTTCTTTTCTCTTCAGCTGCTCCCAGGAGAGTATATCCTACCAGCCAACTTACCCATCATTTTTTTCAAGGGCCTTCCCTTCCTCAACTTAACAATGTCCTTGGCTTTTTTCTTGATTCCACCATCACCACCACTGCTACCTGAATAAACTCCATTTTACTCAAGAACAAGGCAACCACTTCATTCTATGCATAGATCAAATAACCCAAAACCAGCTGTTCTATATATCTGGAACATTTTGTACATCCTACTATAAATATACTCAGTAAAACAAGGTATTTTTCCTTTATGTATCTATTATATTAATTACATTATAAATTCTATAAGACAATTTCATTTCATACTTTTTCTTTAAATTCCCAGTCTTTTTCACCAGTTAACTTCTGCTATTGAAAATGTTTAATTATGAATGGATATGTTTTTGTTATGAGTGACACTGAGGGGGAGATGTGTTTATTTAACTTTGTATGGTTGAGGAAGTGGATATTAGCTAGATTCCCAATCATATCTACCTGTCAAATAACATTTAGTCAGGTGACTACCTTAATGTTTATTTGATACAGGACAGCCATCTTTAGGCATCAGAGGCAAGCATTCTCTGCAGAACAGCATTTGCCCGGATATCCAAACACAGTGCACACACAATGACTTTTGGGAAGTCCTCACAAAAATGACTTTTTTACCAAGCCTTGGAAAGTGACACTGTATGATCTACTCCTTTTTGCAACAGCAATTGTTTTATGCTTGCTGGGTGTGAATGGATTAATTCACAGGTTCTGCCATTATATATTTGCTATTTTATGAACTGTGGTAGTTATTATTTTATTGTAAAGCTGTATGTTTTGAATTCAATTTACAATGGCTGGATAATGCTGCTTAAAGTCAATTTCACCTGGAACAGCAAGCAAGCAAGCAAACAAACAAATACTGGTAAATAAAACATTGGGTATCCATAGCATTTTACAAAATTGTGCATTTTTATTTAATGTCTGCTTATTTTTCAGAGGCAGACTGAAATCTTTTAAAAATTGTACAAAATTGTTTTATTAAATAGAAAAACATAAGCATTGACATTTCAATAGTATTAAAATAATTGTACTGTTTCATAGTATCAGTATCTTTCAAATGATGCTAAAAAAATTTCTGCTAAAAACTGCAAGGATAGAAATGGATTATAATTTCACAAAGCCAAATTCACATTTCATGCATACATTGTCTGAGAACTAGAATATCCACAATGTAAAACATTTTATTTATTTACTTTTTAAAAAACACACTTGCTAAGAAAACACACATACATTTTCGAAGAAGTTCCAGATGGCTCCATAGGATTTCTCCCCGAGGGACTCTTTGGAAGAAATCTTCTTGGCTGAGGCTACACAGTTCTCTTCCCGGAATGCTAAGTGTATTGAGGTCAATGTCTGTCATGCTGAATTCCTTCATCACCCATACAACCCAATGCAGTACCTGATCAGTTGACCATTGTACTGGATCTAGGAAAATACAAAGAATTCATTTTCCCAATGCTGAAATAAAGGGCGTTGGACTTACCTGAACGCCTATTCTCTTGGGTGGGGGAGAGAGAAGCCATGCATGGGTGTTCACTCCTGTCCATCAGATTGAAGACTGAGCATGTGATTAGTTGAATTCTGGTCCCGCCTACTGCCTCTGGACGCTCCCAGATTCGCGAAGGCGTAAGAAAGGTAAGACGGAAGTCCTGAAAGAAAGGTCCGAAAACCCTACCCTACCCTAACCACACTGTGGCCAGGTGGGACTGGCTTCTCTCTCCCCCACCCAAGAGAATAGGCGTTCAGGTAAGTCCAACGCCCTTTCTCCTTGGTGAAGGGGGAGAGAGAAGCCATGCATGGGACATACCAAAGCCCTAGGTCCCCTGTTGGGTGGGAACAGTCTGGAACTACTGCCCTGCCCCAGTATGGACCTGCTGGAGGACCCTCCTCCCAAAAGCCGCTTCAGACGAAGCAAACATCCAATCTGTAGTGCCTGATGAAAGGCGATGGGGAAGTCCACGTGGCAGCCCTGCAGACCACCTCTCTGAGGCACGGGTGGACCAAGCCGCAGTTATGGCAGCACTTCTAGTTGAATGCGCCGTCATGCCCCTAGGCACAAGGCCCCCCGCCTCGTAAGCTTTGGCAATAGAAGCCCTAATCCACCTCCCTATAGTGCAAGAGGACACTGTTCTGACCTAGGCTTCCTGATTAAATAACACGGCACAAATGGCGTCTCACAAACCTCTTTTATTTGTAACGGCTGCTAATTATTCTCATTAGCAGTCGTCATAAGTCCAAACAAAGTAAAGCAAGTCTTTTATTTGTAACGGCTGCTAATTATTTTCATTAGCAGTCGTCATAAGTCCAAACAAAGTAAAGCAAGTCCGACTAAAGTCTTTCAAGGAAAGGTAGATAAAAGTCCTAACAATCCCCAAGCCTTACTCCCGAGTAGTCCTCCTCTGTAACTTGCCGTCTGGCAGCTCTACGCCTTCTTGCCGTCTGGCAGCTCTGCGCCTACGCGCATTGAGAACAGGCTCCTCCTGTTCCTCTGCCTCGCTCATGTCAGTCTCTGGAGGTTCTGAAGGCGGGACAGACCTCCCCAATGGCCCTGGCTGGATCACTGCCTCTGGCACCGAGTCTTCTCCAGACTCCAGGCCTGGCCCAGGTTCCTCCCCAGCCTCCTCGCTGTCCGACTCTGCTGCCAGCTCCGCAGGCCGCTGGCGGACCACAACAAACACCCTGCATCCCAACGAGGAGGGCTGGAAGGAGACGAAGTGGGACTCGGATCTTCTAAAGCTAGCAGTCCTGCGGATATAAATACGGAGGGCTCTCTGAACATCAAGGTGATGCCAGTTCCTCTCGAGGGCATGCTGAGGCCTCAGGCAAAAATTGGGCAAAATTAACTCCTGTGCCCTATGAAAACAGGTATTGACTTTGGGGAGGAAGGCGGGATGTAACCTGAGAACCACCCTATCTGAGTGGAAAATGCAAAGGTCACTCCTAACCGATAAGGCAGCCAACTCAGAGATCCTCCTGGCCAAAGTAATGGCCACGAGGAAGGCCACTTTCAGCGTGAGAAAACGGAGGCTAGCTGTCCTCAAAGGTTCAAAGGGACCTCCCGTCAGGGCCTGTAGTACCCTCGACAAATCCCAAGAGGTACCTGTGAACTACAGGGGGCCGTAAATTGGTGGCGCCCCGGAGAAGCCGTCTCACCATGGGGTGAGTAGAGAGGGACTCCCTGCTACCACAGGCCAAAACAGATGACAAGGCTGCCACCTGCCGCCTGAGTGTGTTGGGCGCCAAGCCCTCAACGACCTGCCTGAAGGAACTCCAGGACCTGAGTGACTGAAGCTAAAAGAGGGTTGATAGAGGATAAGTTGCACCAGGAGCAGAAGCTCCTCTAAGTGTGATCATAAATCCTGACCATAGACTGTCTGTGAGAGGCCTGGATGGTCTGGACTACCCTGGAAGGTTATCTCGACTCAAGACCTCCCGTTCAAGCGCCACACGGTCAGCTGGAGCCACTGAGGCTCCGGATGGACCAGGGACCCCTGAGTGAGGGAGATCCTGTCTGGGGGAATTCTCCACGGGCGCTGCACCGAGAGACCTATTAGGTCTGCGAACCACGGCCTCCTGGGCCAGTGGGGTGCTACTAACAGAATATCTGCTTGCTCCTGGAGCACTTTCCTGATCACTGCGGGCAGCAGAGGAAGGGGAGGGAAGGCATACAGGAGGCCTGATGGCCAAGGGACGCGAAGTGCATTCACCCCTTCTGATCCCGATGGAAACCTGCTGAAGCGAGGCAGGTGGGTATTGTCCGGAGTGGCAAACAGGTCCAGGACCGGCATCCCAAAGTGAAGAGACAGTTCGTGAAACAAGGAGGAATGTAACCACCACTCTGAATGATCGACCATCTCCCTGCTCAGGCGGTCTGCCTGCACATTCTGTACTCCCGCTATGTGCTCCACCTTTAGGGAAAGAAGATGCCGTTCTGCCCAGAGTCCCAACCTCTTGGCTTCTGCCATCAACGCCCTAGAATGCGTTCCCCCTTGCCAGTTGATATGGGCCTTGGTGGTCATGTTGTCAGTGAGGATCAACATGTGACACTTGGCGACCCTGGACTGGAAGGCCTTGAGAGCCAGATGAACCGCCCTGAGCTCCAGCCAATTGATGTTGTGTCTCAATTCGTCCGGTCCCCATAGTCCTTGCGCTATCCCTGACTGCAGATGAGCCCCCCAGCCGAGAAGACTGGCATCTATGGTAATAGTCAACCTGCTGGGCTCCTTGAACTGGCACCCTCTGAGAATGGCCCCAGAGGTCCACCACAGCAGAGACCTGAGGACCCTGCGAGGCACCCTGACCTTGGTCTGAAGGTTGCTCCTGACTGTCCTCTGGTAAGGCAAGAGAAACCACTGCAGGCTTCTGGCGTGAAGACACGCCCATGGGACTATGTCTATGCAAGAGATCATCTTGCCTAGCAATTGGGATAGGGTTACTAGACTCACCGAGCCCTGTGATCGGATGCTCTGGATCACTGAACGGAGACTGGACTGACGGTCTGGAGACAAGAAGACCATGCATGTGGAAGTGTCGATAACAGCCCCCAGATGAAGAAGACGGGTGGTTGGGCGAAAATGGCTCTTCCCTGCGTTGATAGAGAACCCGTCCTCTTGAAGAGCCTGGATAGTAATCCTGAGGTCCTCTTCCGCCTGACTTAGAGAGGAGGACTGGACCAGGATGTCATCCAGGTAGCATTGCAGCCTGACCAGAACGGAACGCAGGCTGGCTGTCAAAGCCGCCAACAGCTTTGTGAAGACCCTTGGGGCGGAAGAGACCAAACGGAAGAGCCCTGTATTGAAAATGTTTGCCCTGGAAGGCAAACCGAAGGTAACATCTGTGAGCTGGCAAGATTGGAACATGGAGGTATGCCTCCCTCAGATCGATTGAGGCAAGAAAGTCTCCCTCCCAGATGCTCTCCAGGATAGTGCAAAGCATCTGCATCTTGAAACGCTTGTATCCAATGCACCTGTTCAATAACTTGAGGTCGAAGATGGCGCGCCAAATGCCCGAGCTCTTCGGAATCACAAAGAGGATGGAGTAAAACCCCTGGCCTACCTCCTCTTGAGGAACCGGCTGGATCGCTTGAATCTCCAAGAGGTGATGAATAGCCGACTTCATCAGGCCCCTCTTTACAGGATCCCTGGACACCGGACAGCTCCTGAAATGCTCGGGGGGGGGGGGAGGAACTCCAGGGACAGGCCGAATTGGACTGTCTCGAGGACCCACCTGTCCGAGGTAGTGGCCTCCCATCTGTGAAAGAAAAGGCTGAGACGACCCCCCAATAGGTGGGTCAGAGCAGCAGTCATTTAGAGCGCCGGAAAGGACAGCCTTCTGAACTCCGAAAGGGCCGCTTAGTCTGGAATTGCTGGCGGTTCCGGAAATCTAATCTATCCGACTGCCGGTCCTGTCTGCCGGAGAACTGTCGGCCACAGTGCTGGTAGTCTGCTCCGAGGTCTGGCATTCGAAAAGGCTGTTGTTGAAAATAAGGCGAAGGACGACGATCCCTGCACCAGAACAAATAAAGCATAACCTTACCCCTGCTCTTGGAATCCACTAGGATAGGGTCAATAGCCTTGCCGAACAGTTGCTCGCCCGCAAAGGGAGCAAACGCCAGCCTCTATTTGTTCTTGTTATCAGCCTGCCAGTGTTTAAGCCATAGCAGGTGCCTGGCCATGACCGAAGAGGCCATGGACCTGGAAGACAATTTGGCTGCATTGAGTGTGGCATCCGCCGAGTACTCAGCAGCCGCTACCAGCTTACTAATGTCCTGATGTAGTCTGACTTCCTCTGATGGGATCCTTGCCTGCAACTGGCGCAGCCAGAGTAAGGAAGCCCTGTTGAAGAAGGATGCTGAAGTAGCCGCCTTCACTGCCCAGGCAGCCGCCTGGTGGGCCTTGCGTAACGCCAATTCCACTCTCCTGTCATCCGACTTGAGACCATGCAGGGCATCCGTTGGAATGATGGTGGAGGAAGTCAAGGCAGCTACAGGGACATCCACAGCAGGAACCTGTAGGTGGTCTGAAAAATCTGAGTCCACATTGTAAAGCTTTCGTTCAGCTCCTGAAGAAGGCCTAACCGCTGGCTTGGCCCCACTGCCTTTGTACCATATCCCGGAATAACCCGGGAGCAGGGATTGTTTCCGGTTCTACAATGGCTTCAGAAAAAAGTCCATGACCCGATGGGCCAGCCTTGGACGCAGGATCAGCAGTGGTAGAGGGGGCAAGCCCTGTGACCTCCCTGGCTTTACGCAATAAGGATTTGAATTGGTCCATGTGAAACAGACCAGAAAAGGCCGACTGCTCAGGAGATGCTTCCTCATCTCCAGACAGCCCAGTAAATTCACCTTCCTCCAATGAAGAGGCCACACTTTCCTCCAAGGGGACCTGGGCTGGAAGCCTGGGAGGCCCTGGCCACCTCTCCTGTGGATCCCCAGGCCCACTGAGACTCCTGCACAAAGGCAGGTCTCTAGAAGAAAAACCCAACTGCTGGACTGCAGAAGTAATGCCTTGAGAAATGGCCCTGGACATCATCAGTTGGAGATGTGCAGGAAAAACAGAAACTGCTTCATTGCCCATAGAGGAAAAATCAGCAGATGAAATATGAGGCTCCAAATGTTCCCCAGAACCAGGAGCCATAGGAACAGAGCCAGGGGCAGCAAAAACATCTCTAGCCTCCATTTGTAAGGAGGAAAAAGGCTCACCACCGCCCTCTGGTGACCAAGCTGGGCCAGATTGCTGCACGGGGCTGGAGCAGGCTGATAGGCTCTGCTCTTGCAAAACATGTGGGCGTGGGGAGTTAGTCCCGCCCTCAGGAATGGCATCCAGGGGGTAGCAGGCAGCAGAAACCCTGGATCTAACCCCCTCCTGCACAGAGGCAAGCTGACCCTGGGCTGCTTTGCTCCGGAGAGCCCTGGAACTACGAGGAGACTTAGAGGAAGCCTTTCCACTCCTGGGCTCCGCTTCCAGAGGGGCGGAGCCCTTGCTGCAGGTACTGTGGCTGGTGGGAGGACTGGAATCCGCCATTTTATTTAGCCCCGCTGCGAAGGAATGCAGCCCGGGCCGCCCACGCCACTTAAATAGGCGCCGAAAAGTTTGGCTAGTAAAAAGGGGCAGGCACACAATTCTCTGCTGCCTCCCGCTCTAAACACGAGGCTGAGAGGAACTTCCTTGATCAGCCTGAAGTCCTGTGGCTATGAAACTGCCCCCACCGTCGCCCTAGGCTGCTAGCCTTTCGGGCAAGCGACTCCTCAACACGACTCAGCGCCGCATGGACCGCTGCTCCAGCGAGCGGAGCAAAACCGCCAATCAGGGCCAAGGCTGCTAGCCCAAATGGCCTTTTCCAGGGCTCCAAGCCCCACCGCAATGAAGCCCATCCGGGCCACTGCGTCACCAGAAAGAAACGGCCGAGGCTACTAGCTTATTGGCCTGAGGGACTATCAAAAAGCCGCCAGTATCACAGACACAGCTCTATCAGCCCTGAAATGGCCAAGGCTGTTAGCCTGTTGGCCTGGGCATTCCAAACCCCATTCCCCTCTTACTTTTAAAGAAGCCAGGAAAGGGAGCGTGCTCCAAAAAGACGTCCTATCTGATTGAAGACTGAGCGAATCTGGAAGCATCCAGAGGCAGTAGGCGGGACCAGAATTCAACTAATCATGTGCTCAGTCTTCAATCTGATGGACAGGAGTGAACACCCACCCATGGCTTCTCTCTCCTTCACCAAGGAGAAATGACACATTCTATATCAGTGATGGCGAACCTGTGGCACGCAGAGCCATATCTGCTGGCACGTGAGCCATTGCCCTAGCTCAGCTCCAGCGCGCATGTACACGCCGGCCAGCTGATTTTTGGCTCTGGGAGGGCATTTTTGGCCTCCGGAGAGCCTCCGGGGGGCGGGAGAGGGCGTTTTCGACCTCCTCAGGCTCCAGGGAAGCCTCTGGAGCCTGGGGATGGTGAAACACAGGCCTACCGGACCCACCGGAAGTCGGGAAATGGGCCGTTTCTGGCCTCCAGAGGGCCTCTCGGGGGGGTGGGGGGGCATTTTCGCCCTCCCCAGGCATTGAATTATGGGTGTGGGCACTCGCGCATGTGCGATAGCGCGCACGTGCGCGCTTTCGGCACCCAAGGAAAAAAAGGTTCACCATCACTGTTCTATATAATGTACATTCTGCAAAAATAAGTCATCATAAAATTCCAGCAGAAAATAGTAATCAGCAGAAGCAACTGACAATTAGTAGGCTCAAATCTAATGCATCATTAATTAAAATTGTAATTTCTTTCAGAATCATTTGGAATTCATCACCTGTAATGATGATGTTCCTCCCCTGTAGGATGTACAGGGGAGGAACACTTACCGTGTTTCCCGGAAAATACGACATGTCCCGAAAATAAGACCAAGCCTGATTTTTGGGATGGGCATAAATATATGCCCTCCCCAAAAATAAGCCCTAATGAAGGGGTGGGCGTGCCAGCACAGGAAGCAGCCCTTCCCTTCCCCGGTTACCTCAGGGTTTCTCGGCCCCTTAATTGGATCAGCTGAGCCACTACGGCCGCCATTCACGAAATAGCTGATTCGCAGGTGCTGCTCAGGCCGCCGCCTCCAGCAAGTGTGGCCGCTTTTGCAGCCAATTGCGGCTGCAAAAGAAGCCGGAGGCCAAGCGACACACCCCACACGCCTAGCGCCCTCCTTACCTAACGGTGACAGTCACAGCAGGCAATTCTGTCCACGGAACAGCTGCCTTGTGGGTGCTGCTCCGGCCGGCGCCTCCAGCAAGCGCGGCTGCTTTTGCCATCGATTGCGGCCACAAAAGCAGCAGGAGGCCAAGCAATGCGCCCCACGCGCTGGCCTTCCGGAGGGTACTGTAGCAGCAGCTATCCACAATTTTTTTTACCATTATTTCATCCCGACCCATGTGGCCCAGTACGGTACTGGGCGCAGGCACTTCTGCAGCAGGAAACTCGCACCTTGCGTCGGCCTTCCGAAGGGTACTGTAGCAGCAGCTATCCACACTTTTTTTACCCTTAAGTGTGGATAGCTGCTGCTACAGTACCCTTCAGAAGGCCGGCGCGAGGCGCGAGTTTCCTGCTGAAGTGCCTGCGCCCGAGGAGTGCTTTTGGGAGAGAAGGCAAAGGGGAAGCGATCAGCTTCCCTTTGCCCTTATTCCCCTCTTCGGCTCTCCAAGGGTTTCTCCCAGAACCAACCTCTGGTGGAGCTCAAGCAGAGAAGTGACCCGCAGACTTTCAGGAGCAAAGTTCAGGCTGAGAGGAGCCAGGGTGGGGGGAAAGTCCAGTGCCGCCCCAGCGCTCTTCTTTCCTTGGAAATGAAGATTTGGGAGGGGGAAACGGCATCCCCAGGCAGGGTGGGTATGTCGGTATGTGTATAAAAAGCACAAAGGGAGGAAGCCAGCAGCCGCGGATTAAGGAGCTTTGCGAAATGTCATGCCTACACGCAAAGTTTGGCGAGGGAGGGGGAAGAGATACTTCCCTCTCTCGGCAGTGTTTTGCTTGAAAATATTTGAGAATCAGACCAGAGAGGAGGAAGGAGCCCTGCGAGGAGACGCTGCCGACGCTGCCGCCTGCAAGACACAAACAGAGCGAAGTTCATTGAAGACGCTCACCGCTGGGGATGAATCAGACGCTTCACTGGAGAAACTGCCCGCCAGCCCAGGCTCCCTAAATCTCTCGCTCCCCAGATCGTCCCCCTCCCCTCGCGAAGAAAGCCCAACCCGAAGCAAACGCAGCCTCCAGCCATCTCTTCGACCTGGTGAAACTCCTCTTTGAAAGAGGAGGTGCATCTGCAGGTGTGGGGGGGGGAGATTTCCTGCACATCGGCAGTGGCGTCTCCTCACAGGGCTTCTTCCAATGTCCCAGGTGCGAAGCGACCTCCTGTAAAGGAAGGCATGAAAATCCATACACCTGGGACATCGGAAGAAGCCCTGTGAGGAGCCCTGCGCTGCCGATGTGCAGGAAATCTCCCCACCACCACCACCACCTGCAGATCATCCTTTCAAAGAGGAGTTTCACCAGGACGAAGAGGTGGCTGGAGGCAGAGTTTGCTTCGGATTCGGCTTTCTTCGCGAGGGGAGGGGGACGATCTGGGAAGCGAGAGATTTAGGAAGCCTGGGCTGGCGGGCGGCTTCTCCAGCGAAGCGACTGATTCATCCCCAGGGGTGAGCGTCTTCAATGAACTTTGCTCTCTTTGTCTGTGTCTTGCAGGCGGCAGCGTCTCCTTGCAGGGCTCCTTCCTCCTCCTCTCTGGTTTGATTCTCAAATATTTTCAAGCAAAACACTGCCGAGAGAGGGAAGTATCTTTTCCTCCTCCCTCGCCAAACTGCGTGTAGGCATGTTTCGCAAAGCTCCTTAATCCGCGGCTGCTGGCTCCCTCCCTTTCTGCTTTTTATACACATACCGACATACCCACCCTGTCTGGGGATGCCGTTTCCCCCTCCCAAGTCTCCATTTCCAAAGAAAGAAGAGCGCTGGGGCGGCACTGGACTATCCCCCCGCCCCGGCTCCTCTCAGCCTGAACTTTGCTCCTGAAAGCCTGCGGGCCACTTCTCTGCTTGAGCTCCGCCAGAGCTTGGTTCTGGGAGAGAGCCATGCAGAGCCGAAGGGGGGCTAAGGGCAAGGGGCGAGGTGAAGCTGATCGCTTCCCCTTTGCCTTCTCTCCCAAAAGCGCTCCTCGGGCGCAGGCACTTCTGCAGCAGGAAACTCACGCCTCGTGCTGGCCTTCCAAAGGGTACTGTAGCAGCAGCTATCCACCATTTTTTTTGTGGACGTGGGTCAGGATGAAATAACGTTAAAAAAAATTGTGGATAGCTGCTGCTACAGTACCCTTCAGAAGGCAGGTGCGTGGGGTGAATCGCTTGGCCTCCTGTTGCTTTTGTGGCAACAATCGATGGCAAAAGCGGCCACTCTTGCTGGAGGCGCCGGCCGGAGCAGCACCCACAAGGCAGCTGTTCCGTGGATGGAATTGCCTGCTGTGACTGTCACTGTTAGGTAAGGAGGGCGCGAGGCATGTGGGGTGTGTCGCTTGGCCTCCAATTAGCTGCAAAAGTGGCCACGCTTGCTGGAGGCGGCGGCCTGAGCGGCACCCACTAATCAGCTGTTTCGTGAATGGTGGGATGGCCTGCTGTGACCTTTCGGGAAGCTGGCACGAGGGGCCGCTCGCCCCTCCCCGCCTCATACTGGTAGGGGGGGAAATAAACCCCCCGAAAATAAGGCCAAGCGCTTATTTCGGGGTTCAGAAAAATATAAGACATGGTCTTATTTTCGGGGAAACACGGTACCTAGCAAGTTGCAATCTTCCCTGCTGGCTTCCCCACTAACTTTCTGGAGGAGTCATCAGAAAAGTTTGCAAATGGCAATCAAGTGATTGCATAGTGCTTGGCAACCAGGTGTAAAACCAGTTTGCCAAGTGCCCAAATTGCGATGTCATGACTGCATAGGTGCTGCAACAGCCAGAACTTTAAGGACCAGTTCTAAGTTTCTTTGTTCATTACCATCATATCTTTAAATGATTACTGAACAAATAGTCATGAGTCAAGGACTACCTGTAATGCTATCCATTGTTTTCAACAGACATTGAAGCTGTTAGTGAATAAAATTCAGTATCATAACACATTCCTTTATTTGCAAGTTCAATTGCTGCATATCCATATAGGCTATAAAAACTCATGTCTGTTGATAGTAACCGGATAGACAAAACAATGTTTGATACCATCTGTGTCAACTTGCTATACAGTAACTGAGTTTCATTTTTAAATCTATAAACTACATAAAGCTAAATAGAAGTACTTGCAGTGGATGAAACAGGAAGATCAAAATGATATTCCACTGAATAATTTGTTTTAGAGTTACATGCAGAGCCAGAACATTCCAGCATTCCCCAGAATGTTCCACTCTTCTACCATAATATACCAACCTGGACTTTGCAGGAGTGGTTGAGTGATTTTATAGAAATAAATTTCCCATAACACAGATGGTTGATGTTTTAGACATGGTCTAAAATGGCATGTTCTAGAAAGTTTACTTCTAGATAACTACTAAACTCAAATGACCCTATCATCATGTTCTGAGAAAATGAGATGTATGGAGCAATGAATTTTGTACACCCCTAATTCTTATCATTTAATGATACAATGTCTTACCATAGGGTATTCCTAAGCGTTCTTGTTCTTTACGGTACCCTTCTAATGCTGCAGCCCATCGAGTTACTTGTTCTGATGTTTCATCAGATATGGTGGTAATATGTTTAGTTCCATCTAATGTTATTACTTGTGTTTCTTCAACAAGGTGTGCTTCAGTTTCAGTGTGATGGGCATCTGGATCAATCACTACCTCAACTGTTTCGACCGGTTTTACAATTTCAAGGATGTTTAACTTTGGGTCCATTCCTATTTACAGAAAAAGAAAGTGAATGAAAATACAAACATAATATTTATAAATAATGAAACAGTACGGTACCTAAATATAATATTAACATAATGAACAAAATTATTACTTAGATTGCCTCTTCAAATGCATTTAGTTTTAAAAATATAAGGAAAAAAGTTATTAGCCTTTATTCTCCACAACAGTAAATTTCATTTTTTTATGGAATATTATATGTGAAATATTCCTATATGAACTAATTAGCAAAGGATTTCGTTTCAGTTTTTTCAAAGTTATATTGTATCTCTCATGAAACAAAGGAAGGGAAAGCAAGTGAGAGAAAAAGTAATGATGCCCCATGATATTTTCATAAGCTGCCCATATCTATCCCAGCTCTCTATTATGAAACTTAGGAATTATTAGGAACTGGTGCCAAAGGTATTTTCCTGTTCCCTCTTCGCTACCTTATCCTTCTATTTATACCTTTTCACATTGAAAGCCTACTTTATTAGATAATCTGTAATAATTTACCTTGCCTCGATATTACTTGGACACTAAGCTGCACAGTTCCATCTGTTTTGACACCTTGATCAAACAGACTACGGTCTGGATCCAGCTTGATAACGAAAGAAGATTTAGAAAAATGTTGAAGTCAACAATTCATAACTATCAATGTGAACATTTCTTAAAAATTTCAAAGAAGTATTGACTTTACAAATAAAGATAGTCTTCGACTTACAACCATTCATTTAGTGACTATTCAAAATTGAAGCGGTACTGAAAAAAAGTGATTTATGACCATTTTCACACTTACGACTGTTGCAACATCCCCATGGTACATGATCAAAATTTAGATACTTGACAACTGGTTCATATTTATGATGGCTGCAGTGTTTTAGGATTATGTGATCATATTTTGTGACCTTCTGACAAGCAAAATCAATGGGGAAGCCAGATTCACGTAGCAACCATGTTACTAACTTAACAACTGCAGTGATTCACTTAACAACTGTGGTGAGAAAGGTTGTAAAATGGGACAAAATTTACTTAACTGTCTCACTTAGCAACATAAATTTTGGGCTCAATTGCGGTTGTAAGTTGAGGACTACCTGTAAGCATGTGAAACCATTATTTTCCAATCACAAATAACAAAGCTATCAATACATTCTTTTAAAGATGTATGTATGTGGGCTACACATACACAAACGTATGCACCCTACTACATTATATGGCAATATCACAAAGAATCAGTTAGTATCATATTTAACATGTCAAATCGTTGCAGATCAAAATAGTTCCCTCCCTGCACCCCAGGATGGAATAATCTTTGTTTTGGAAGTTTGTTGAAAATAGCATTTATACTGCACAGTACTGTACTGCTTATTCTCTATAAACTAGATATTCCTTAAATAAAAGACAACTTTCTGCTCTCATTTAGATACACAAAAACATGTGATTCATCTGAATCAATCAAAATTCTATTGTTTTTTTCTGATGTATTCATAACCAAACAATGGCTTGTTTTGCACCCTAAAACAATCTGTTCACACCATCCAAGCAAAAACTTTCCTCTACATGCACTACTATATTCCACAAACTTTAGTATTTCACATTTAAAGTAGGCTAGATTATTTGCTATAATTTAGCTTTCTCATACTCATACTTGACCTTATATTTTATTTTCCTAAATAAATATTAACTTTCCTTTCCTTTAAGTAATTCAAAAACTCTTACATAAAAGGTAGCAACTAGTTTGATAAATGTATCAGATATGAGAGGGGAAACATAAGTAGAATGGTTGAAAAAAAAACATATTGTATAAAATAAGTGTACATGAACTTATGACTGGTCTATATTGGACTAAATCTATATTGATTTACTACTAAATCTAACTCTAAAACTGATCCTTATTTACAACTCTTTAACAATGTGCTTATACCTGTATATCTTGCAGACAGATTTCATGGGCTTCTAAGGAACATTGAAGTCTTGGTTCCAGTAGTTTCTTTAGGTTTCCAACTGGTTCATTGATATCAATAGCCTGACTTACAAATTCTGCAGTAGTGTAAGTCTGTTCAACAATGCTGAAGTGAAAGAATAAAAAAATAATCCACTGTATGTTAAACATTTTTCTTTCTAGAATAGATTTTTAATTTGTTGGCCTAAATCTGATGTGAACATTTTTTTAAAAGTTCAATAATATTGGACATTGACAAGAAGTACAGGTAGATAATTCATATGTAAACACCTAAATCAATGTCACTTCCAAATATTAAATGACTGATGACATGAAGGTTATAGATGGGTATTTAATGAAACTATTTTATTTTGAATTCTGAAATCCACTAAAGTAGGCGTGAGACAAAAACCACAACAATAATTTGAGTACCAGACCTAAATGGAGCTTTTTCATATAAAAATGCATTTTTAATTAATTGCAAGATTTTGGAATTTATGATAATTTGGGAAAGGGGTGCAGTCTTTTGGCAAATCATCTAGAGTTATTATGATATCATTAAATGTTTCTGTTGTTTCTACACCCCTATAAAGAATCTTCAAAATGGACAAGGATGTGATTAAGGCAACAGCTATTAAAAAAAAGTCACATAAGAAGGAACAAGAGAATTCTAAGACACAAGTACATTACATACATTGCAAAAATCAAAATGTGCTGGCAGATGATTAGCAGCAGTAATCCACAAAATTCTTGATTAGTATTTTAATACTAATGAAGAACTGGAATCAAAGATCAAGTCAACTTTATGAAACTGAACTGACAGCTATAAAACAATATTTCCCCTACCAATTAAATATTTCTATTAATTATTTTGTGAGTAATATGTACTCTGGCTTTAAAGAAAGTCCTGTTCATGTGATATTTTTATTTCAATTTTATAAACCTAACCCTAACCCTATAGTAGTAAGGGATGAGGTAAAAAAACCATCTGTTGCTTCAACTTGTTGCAAGCATCAAAAATTCTTTGAACAGTAATAACAAATTTATGCTTTCTATCCTTCATAAAAAAAACTCATATATTTACACCCTTAAAGTCAAGAAAAATATTATTTCCATATAATTGAAATGAAAACAATTTTTCAAATGGATTTAACCTTCCTTTATTAATCAGAAAGACAACTATAAAAATAATCATGTATGGGGTCCCATGGAATCTTTCTATATACCTTTCTTCGGTGCACTCTTGTTTTTCAGTTCCATCAATTTCTATTTCTATTAGTTCTTCTGCTTCTCTTTTAGTCATGGTTGAAATATTTCAAGAGATAGCCTGAAAATTCAAACACAAGTACAAGTAGTCCACACGTGTTAAAATAAAAATAAAAATGATTTTATGTAACATGCATTTTTACTATTTCATACAATCTGAAAAAAAGATATACAGTAGCATAAAGAATGCATGTTAGGAATAAAGTTTTTTGAGTACTACTATGAAGCAATAATGGTTAATAATAATAAATACTAGAATTAATAATAATTCTAGTATTCCATTACAAATTAAAATGCTGCTTTAAGTTGTTGACAAGTGCTACATACATACACTTGAGCATTTTTAAAGTACTTTTTTTCCCTTCAAACCTGAAGTGCTGCAGCGCCTTTGAAATCACTTAAGACAGTAAACAAATCACTTGTGTTAAAATTGTTTAAATACACAATATTTTAATAACCTTATATATTCTGGATTTATTTTTAAGAAGATATTATTACAGCACTGGCTCTTTTAGAAATCTTGCACAGGTAGTCCTCGAGTTACGACCACAATTGAGCCCAAATTTCTGTTGCTAAGACAGACATCTGTTAAGTGAATTTTGCCCCATTTTATGACCTTTCTTGCCACAAATTTCAATCATGTAACCATGGAGACGCTGCAATGTTCGTGTGAAAAATGATCATCACTCATTTTTTTCAGTGCCGTTGTAACTTTCAATGGTCACTAAATGAACTGTTGTAAGCCGAGGATTACCTGTAGTCTTAACAGCTGATGTTAACCATACCTTATACTGAGTTTATTTTCCATCTTTTTTCCATCAGTTTCTGAAACATGCAGTATGTTATATTCACTCTAGTCCAAGAAGTCATACAACTTACTAGAATGTTATAGCTTAAAAGAGTTATCTTTAGTCTGCATACATTTGCCAATTAAAATATGCATTTTAAAAGGTAGGGCTATACCCTTCAACTTCAAAGACAAAATGGTGCTTTAAAACATTAAACTACAGCATTGTCTGCAGTTGTTTAAACTAAATACATCTCTCCCTTGGATCTCATGGCAACTTTAGAGGGTGGCCAAGCAATCACAGAAAAGGCATGGCAGAGAAGGGTTCCCCCCACCCCACCAGCTTATTGCCTTCATGTTGGAAATGTTGCACAGTCCTACATTAATGTGATTTTACACTACTTTCCATTTCAAAACATTCAGCTTTGTCTTCCCCAAAATGGGGAAAAAATAATTTCCAAGAATTCTAGTTACACAGCACCAGATATACAGCAAAGGCAGGTTAGAGAAACAAGAGCAGGCATTTGGGGAACTCTATTGGATATGACCAGGGAACTTTATAATCAGTCTACCAAATAGTGTAATGTACAGCTCAGCTAGTCCTTACAAGAATTATAAATTTAAAAAACAACACCAGGCCTTTAATTTTTCTCCTCCTATGGTAATCTTTTTCTTTTGAGCATCACTGGCTGTGTTCACAACATGCTTACCACTACTTAATTTAGCCATGATTTACTGAATCAACCAAAAGATTCACAAAATACAGTGAACCATAAAATTATCAACCTCTCTCAGTGTACATAACATGCTGGCTAAAATATAACTGGCTAGTTTATGATTCAGTCTACCATGAGAACTCAACCATTTTAAGCCATGGGGCTGGTATTGTTTCACTACTAACATCTGGAAGATGCTCTTGGGAGCCTAATGACATTGGAAGCTTTGGAGTTGAAAAGTTAAACATTTTAAATTAAAAACAATGGGATGTTATTTTGCTCCTTACAATGAAGAATTCCATTGGTTGGTTAATTATTGTAGTCATGCTGATCAAGAAATAGTAAAAGAGCATAAAACTCAAAGCCAGACATTCTTTTTTCCCTCTATATCTATATCCTGCTTTACCTGGTATTTGTAAAGAGAAATAAAAATAATAATTAGTTGCCCCCAAACCAGTTCTTGGTCCTTTATTAAATTGAGGTTTTCTAAAAAAAAAAAATTAACCCTACATACCCATGCAGTAAGAACTTACACAAAAAAGTAGTTTACAGGTAGTCCATGACTTATGACCACAATTGAGCCCAGAATTTATATTGCTAAGTGAGAAATTTGTTAAGTGGGGTTTGCCCCATTTTATGACTTTTCTTGCCACATTTGTTAAGTGAATCACTGCAGTTTATACATTAGTAACACGGTTGTTAAATGAATCTGGCTTCCCCATTGGTTTTACTTGTCAGAAGATCGCAAAAGGAGATCACGTGACCTTGGGGAACACAGCAACAGTCATAAATATGAACCAGTTGCCAAGCATCTGAATGTAAATCACATGACCATGGGGATGCTGCAATGGTCATAAGTGTGGAAAATGGTCATAAGTCATTTTTTTCAGTGCAGTTGTAACTTCGAACGGTCACTAAATGAATTGTAAGTCGAGGACTACCTGTATTTCTAGTGTGTCCCATCAAAATTACAAGTAACATCTGCACTGAAGAAACAATGCTGCATGTTCCTTGTCTCCAAAACATTACAAGAAACGATAAATATAAACCCTTCTTTGTCATAATAGTAAATACATTTCATTTATCCCTAGTTCTCGTTTTCAAAGCGGCCTTACTGCACTTTAAACAGGATGTACGGTGCCGATATACTTACGATACTTACAACGTAACTTTTGCTACCAACTACGGCTTTCCACCAGACGCCCCTTATTCCTCACTGAAATAATTGCACATCGATTTTGACAGAATATACGGCCATAGCAGTTGAACGCAACTAAAATAAGCCGCAAGTCAATACTAAGAAAACTGGGAAAGAAAATTGTATTGACGACTACCATGATGTGGAGCGTTTCAAACACGGAGATGGCGAGAAAACGCGTTTAAAATTGAGGGAGGGAAAGGGGCTGCCGAATTAATTTTGAAATCTGTTGTCAGATACCCTCTCCGGGACACAACGTTGTCAGGAAAAAAAAAAACATCTATATCAACCTATCCCTGTGTGGAGAAAAAAAAAGGCGCCTGCCAAAGGAACTTGGCTTTCGGCGGGAGTCCCGAGGCCTCTTTTTCCAATGTCCAAAATAGGAGACGAACAGGACGCAGGGATCCTTCCCGCCCTATGATTCGAGGGAGGGGAAAAAAGGCAAAAGCTTGCCAAGACGAAGAAGCACCAAGGGGGGGAAAAAAAACCTTCCCCCGGTCCAGGCCTTCCTCCGTCACCCGCGGCGGCGCCTCCTTGTTGTTTGAACTCGAAACGGAAATGAGACTCGCGCCGCGCGGAGCAGAAACGGAAACAAAACACAAGAAGTGAGGAGGCCACGAGACCCCCCTCCCGCCCGGATACAGCGCGAGGCGCTTTCCTCTTCCCCCTCCCGCTCACTTTCCTCCGAGCCGCGCGCCCCGGAGTTCCCGCTTGAAGACTCACCAGCCGCCGCCGCCACCTCACGGTCTCCGTCACAAAAACAATCCAGCCCCGCTGCGACTGGAGCAGCGCCGCTGCTTTCTCTTTTCCGCCGTGGCAGCTACCTCGGTTCAACCAAGAAGCTCCTATTTTCCCTGACGGTCCTGGCGGCGAAAGGGAGGGGGGGGGAACCCTTAGCGGACTCCCAACTCTGGCGGTCGGTCGGTCGGCTAGGCCTGCGCGCGGGGCCCTGGCGGGGGAAAAGCGCAGATACACAATCCCCCCCCGCCCCGCGCGCCAGAGCAAAAACTACGACTCCCAGCGCCCCTTGCGAGCCCGCCTGCTCTGCTATAGTAAAATTCAAAGTATATTTGCAAGCGCCACTTTAAGTCGGAAGTGAATCCTCTTGTTTCCGGTAGGTATACGGGCCATCGGTTAAAGGGTTTTCCCCAGTTTTTAATGACCTTTCCTCATTAGAAAAGAGCCGGAAAGGAATTTCGAGTAGCTACACTAGAGAGAATGGGAAGGTGAGCCGTGTTTAGATAAGCAAGTGATCGGAGACGGGCGGTCAAAAAACAAAATTCCCGAAACCCATTGCGACTTACGGCGTCGGGGCGGGGCCATTGGACTGCAGGCTGTAGGAAGGTGACCGATCGTGGTGGTGCTCCTTGAGGAGTGGAGACGGGTAAAAGAAGGCTGAAAGAGCAGCCATCTCTGAAGGATTTCGGCTTTAGGTAGTTTAATCCCATTTCTCTTTTTCCCCCCAATCATATTGTTCCGAATCGTTCTCTCCCTCGATATTCTGGCTTCTAAATAGTCCGTAGAATGATGCAGGCTTTAAGCGAGTGGCTGCAGTTAGCGACAGGTAAACCGCTAATTCGTCCATTCCGAAGCCGGTGCGTTAATTTGGCCACAGTAAGTGGGGATCGCGGAAATAATATCCGGTGGATCAGAAGGGATCATATTAGGGAAAGTGGGATTGGGGAATGCGAAGTAGGTTGCTATGGTGGGTTGAACTTCCAGAGAGCTGGACAGGAGGAGTTTTCTGAGCAGCAACTTCCTTGGCAGACAAGGCCAGTGCCAGCTGAGGAGGCCGTAGGCTTGGGCATTATGCCCTCACTGGCTTTTATTCTGACGCAATATCGCAACTGCTATCCTTTCTACCTTTACTAGACCCGTTTTTGTTTTTCTTTTTAATTCGGTGGTGGAGGATGAAGTGAATGCTATTGCCGCTTTCCCTCCCACCCCCACCCCCTCTCTCGGGAGAGAGAAATGAGGGTGCCTGCAACAAAAAATCGACTACTGTTAGTAACAGTGCTCTGATCTTGATAATAGAATGGGCCTCAAAAGCTATTTATTGATGGCAACTGTATTAGCTCCCCTGTAAATCCTTCCTTGATCTTGCCCGTAATCCAAATCCCTCAAACAGCTTCGAGTCTAAAGTATTTAATGCTTCTGTAATGAGCAGTCTTCCAGAACACTTACTAAATATTTAACATCAGTATAGTTTTGATTTTATGCTGGAATTCAGTTTCTTTAAGCAATTTATTATTTTACCCAAACTGTAAGCCTTTAACATTCTCATAGATTGTTGATAAATGATAAATAAGAAAGCTGCTCTTTCAGTATTTAGGAAAAAGAATTACAAATGATTAAGGAAAATGAAAACATTTCTGTCCTACCTAGCTCAGTTAAGAACTGTCATTTTATTAATTGCTGATAGAGTTTGGTATTGATTCTATCAATAAAATGAGTCATTTAAATGTTTTTGCATAAGGAGATGTCTGATGGAGGGGCAACTAATCTGCCAGTTGATGTGATTGAGTAATTTGATTGGGGGGAGGCTCTCCATCTGCAACCTAGTGGAATTGCCCAAACTGGACATCTATTGATTTTTGTTTTAAAAGTAAGAAGCTAATTGGCAAAGTAGTATATTATTGCCTTAATCTTTTTGTAACTATTGGTAATATTTACCTGACTTTTATGTCCATAAATTAGAATAATTCAAGGTGACTTACCATAACACTCAGCAAAATCATCAGAATGCAAAAGATACAAAAATTAAATGAGTGAATGGGGTCCTCTTCATTCAGAGCTTTACTGCAAATTAGTCTTATTGAAATATTTGTATTGTGATTTTTGTTGGTGATATTTTTATCTCTGTAGTTGATTGTCTAGTTGTTTTCCTTTTTTTCTGTTTTTTAAAATTGTTAGCTGCCCAGAGCTTTAGTATCACTGGGCTGTATTCCAAATAACTTGGCAGATGACCTATTCAAAAAGTCAGGTTTATACAAATAGTTCTCGACTTATGACCACAATTGGAACTAGAATTTCTGCTTCAGTCATTAAGTGAATCACCATGGTTGTTAAGCAAATCCAGGTTCCCCCAGTAGGTGTTTTTTGATGGAAATTAGCAAAAAGGTTGCAAATTGTGATCATGTTACTGCAGGATGCTGCAACTAGTCACAAATGTGAGCTAGTTGCAACGCATCTGAATTGCGATCACATGATTACAGGGATGTGATGGTCATAAGGGCAGTACAGATCATACATCTTCCAAGGCCATTGTACCTTTGAACCATCATTAAACAGTCATAAGTCAATAGCAATAGCACTTAGACTTATATACCGCTTCATAGTGCTTTACAGCCCTCTCTAAGCGGTTTACAGAGTTAGCATATTGCCCCCAACAATCTGGGTCCTCATTTTACCCACCTCAGAAGGATGGAAGGCTGAGTCAGCCTTGAGCCAGTGAGATTTGAACCGCCGAACTGCAGCTAGCAGTCAGCTGAAGTAGCCTGCAGTGCTGCACTCTAACCACTGCGCCACCTCGGCTCAAGAACTACCAGTACCTGTACTACTGTTGTAAAACACAATATGGATGGGACCAAATGGCTCTCTGAGAAATAGTATTCTAGAGTACATGAACGGCAAAGGGAAGGCACATTATCTCTGGGCATCACAAGATGATATTGTTTAAATAAAGGGATTCAGGGATACCATCCTGTGAGATCATTTAAGACAAGCGGAGAAAGGTAAGTCTTTAACTCATGTAGGGCTTGATAGATGAAAACCAGCTCAATGAATTGCATCCAGAAACTCATATCCCATGGTGCTCACTGGATATAACAGAGTTACTGTGACAACACAAAGCAAAATTGTCACATAGAAATACCGAGGTGTATTCATAATTGATTATGAGGCCACACACTGGATCTGCTGAAGCTTCAGAATGGTCTTCATTGGTGGCCCCATGTACAGCCTATTGCAGTTATCTAAGAAAGAGATACTTAGACATGAGCAGTCCAGGAAAGGGCGCAGTGGCATATAGGACAAGACCATTCTGGCCATGGCTGCCATCATTGAATGGGATACTATCTAATGGAATAGTGGCAGTCTGAAATTATTTGCCAGATTTATCTATAGCTTTCTACTACTTGGATTTTAATGAAACACATAAAATGAAACAAAACATTAAAAATCAAATGCCAATCATTAGTATACTGAAGGAAGATATCATGATGTAATGAGCAGAGCAAAATTCATAATAGTTTTGAAGTGGCAACTTGGAAGTTCCTTCTTGTGGAGTGAGTTTAAATTTGAAGCAGGTTTCCCAACGTATCTCAGACTAGTATAGTGCTCCTATCAAAGTAAATAATTTGCATTTCAGATGTAATATCTTTTGTCTTTCTAGGTGAAAATTTGGCAAATTTATCATGATTCTTCAACAGCTCTTTAGATTTTCTTCCATTTTCCGTTCAGCCCTATCTGCCCAGTTGCATAGAAATATTGGCTTTTCTGCCATTGCATTTAATAAAGCAAAGGAACTTGATCCTGTACAGAAGCTCTTCTTGGACAAGATTAGAGAATATAAAACCAAAAGCCAGTAAGTTAATCATCAGTCCATTTATATGAACATCTAATTTTACTACTCACACTTCCTGCAAGTTATTTTATAGTATTATTTAAAAGTCATGTGTATAGTGTTTAATTAAGGGATAATATAATGATTTTTTATTTGTTACTATTTTTGTTTGATGAAACCCATGGATTGAAAGATCCTGGGATTATGGATTTAATTTTATATGGGTTAAGTTATATAAGAGTTCTGTAATAACACTTTCTCTCTCCATCTACTTGCCCCTGAATGAGATAATGCACACCATCCCTCTATGACCTCCCACCCAGAGAATCTGAGACTAATAAATGAATTGAAAGGTGGAAACGCTCCCATTATCTTCAATAAATGAACAAGTGTGTTTTTGACTCATTTGTTTAATTGGGTTCTCTTTGTCTAATTTTAGGACTTGTGTGGAGAATACATTGCATTTCAAGTCATATTTATGCAGAAATATTGAAAGTTGAAAACGGTTCACTAACTTTTAAGCACCATTGTAAATCTATATCCCAATGCTGTACAATGCACATATATGCACACACAATGCCTAAAGCTCCTGAATATTGTCCAATGTAAATTTTGGAAGCACTCTTTCAGCTTCCATGTTGTATTTCAAACATTCTAATTCACATGGAAACAGGAGTGATCCCTTTGGAATCAATAGTCTAAGTTTGTTATCTTTCTTATTGGTTTAAACTTCTATTTTTAATTGGCTCACTAATTCTTGATTTTGCATCAAGATGTGACATAAATATCACAGCTGACCTGTGCTGTGGGGCCTTTTTATCCATTCTTTGCTACTTCTAGGCCTAAAGACGAGGGTGGATTTAATTTAAATCAAGTCAATGTAAATCATGATTTAAATCATGATTTAAATCACTAGTAAAAAGGCTTGATTTAAATCAACTTGATTTAAATCATAATTTTTAAAGAGCAACTGTCATCTCTGTCCCACAGCGGCTCCTCCTCTGACCTGCTGTTGACTCACCGACAGTCCCAATATTGCAGAATATACAGCCTCATGCTACATAACTAAGCTCCATTTCATGCTGAATAAACTAAATTATTAATGTATCTTAAATAGAAAACTATCTTTAGATAGATTTTTACTCCAAAAGCATTTTATTAAAATAAACTGGATAAAAATTTTAAAAATCCAATTTAAATTAAAAAAATAGATTTTTTTAATTTTTTTTAAATCGCTTTTTATCCACCCTGCTAAAGACAGCAAAAGCTGAGATTTGCCAAAGGGTCTATGATGGGGGTCTTCAGATGAGCACTATAAGCAACTTACAAGGGTGGGTTCCTTTCTGGAAACCATTAGAAAGTTCTTTTATTGTCTTGCCTAAATTTTATCAATTTTGTTTTGCTTTCTTATATTTTGATCTTTTTGTTTAATATATGTGTAAATTTTAATTGGTAGAATTGTATGGTTTTATTATTCTTATTGTTTTTGAGCCTGCTTTTATATGTTGCTTTGGGATTATACAGTGGATATAAAAAGTCGACACACCCCTGTTAAAATGCCAGGTTTTTGAGATGAAAAAAAAAATCAGACCAAGATAAATCACTTCAGAATTTTTTTCTACCTTTATTATAAGAACCCAGACCAGAATCCAATTGAAAATCTGGGAGGTAACCTGAAGAGGGCTGTGCACAGGAAATGCCTTCACAATCTGGCAAATTTCGAGCGTTTTTTAAAAGAAGAATGGGCAAAGATTCCCAAGGCAATAGCACTTAGACTTATATACCGCTTCATAGTGCTTTTACAGCCCTCTCTAAGCGGTTCACAGAGTCAGCATATTGCCCCCAACAATCTGGGTCCTCATTTTACCCACCTCAGAAGGATGGAAGGCTGAGTCAACCTTGAGCCTGGTGGGATTTGAACCGCTGAACTGCAGCTAGCAGTCAGCTGAAGTAGCCTGCAGTGCTGCACTCTAACCACTGCGCCACCTCGGCTCGCCACCTCAAGATGTGCCATGCTGATAGGCTCCTACTCCAAAAGACTGAATGCTGACAAAAAATCAAGTGCTTCAATAAAGTATAAAGATGTGCACATCTATGCAACCACATTATTGTAAGTTTTTATCATCTTCCCCCTAAAAGATTTCAATTTGCTTTTCAATTGAATTGTACAGTTTATATGTTATTAAAGGTGAAAAAATTCTGAAGTGATTTATCTTGGTCTGATTTTTTTATATTTCTAACACCTAACATTTTAATGGGTGTGTAGACTTTCTATATCCAATATAGTTACTTTGTTGGTCATTGACCATAAATGGCAAAACTGGTGAATTAATATATGATGGTGCATATGTTGTTAATACACTTCCTGAAGGAAGGATACATCCTGGGATTCTCCATACACGACCCACTAATGGACTGCTTCAGCAATGGTAGCAGGAACAATTGAGCAGGAAATATTGGGTTTAAAGTCAGCTTGTATCTTAAGTTATCTTTCCCCCCAAATAGTGTTGAAGTACAACACCGTAATCATATATGACAGGTTATATACCTTCTGTAATGTTTCTAGCATCAGCAAGCTTTGCCAACTAGTAAACTATCCATTGTAGCTTAGATTTATTTTCTGTTAGCCTATGCTGTAATGTTACTAAATTTCCTCCAAGAATCTTTCTTCCCTAATGTTATTTTCCATTTTCCGGCAAATTGAGTAGGTACAGGGTATCTGCAACAAATGAAGGAGGTTATCCATTCAAAAAATATCTGCTGTGGAACGGGTGTCTCTTTCACAATATGTTGCTTTATGATAGACATGGCTACTCCCAAAATGCCGTGTAGTAAAATACAAACTAGTAAAGGATACTTTCTGCCAGAGAACTTTGTCAGGTTCCCCCCTTTTTTTAATCAATGCATATAACTATAGATGCAAACAAATACTGTACTTTCAAAAAAAAAGTCTGTAGCCACCCAGTGTTGTCCAAGAATAAAGTGGAGAGTGGTGGAGGCATATTAGAAAATGAAATTGAGGCTGCAATTTTTCTTGTAAGCGTGCTATTTTAAAATTAAAATTGTGGAGCAGGAAATCTGGTATATTCCAAAGCAGGCCTGGGGATTTTATGGCCCGCAGGCTACATCCGGCCCTTCAATTGTACTTACCTGACCTGCGGCAACAGCGGAAGCAAGAAGGGTCCTTCCACAACAGGCAGAGTTTCTGATGTGGCCCCTTTGGGAAAATTTATTGCCCACTCCTGCTCCTAAGAGATATGTGTAGGCACATTGATTCCAATAGGTGCCAAAGATGTCAATGGGTAACAAGTTGGAAACCCTATATATTGTGTCTGGCCTAAGATTGTTCTGCAAGTATATTGGTGACTGATAATTCAGTTTAGAATTTCCTGATTAATCAATTTGTTAATGGCATTTTCCTATGGCTTTTTTCTCATAATTTAGCAGTTACACAGCAAATGATCTGAAAGCTATTATGAATATGTTTATATATTATAAATCTGGTAATCAGTTGTGATTCTGTTTGTGCTTAAAGTAAATAAATTGTAGATTCCCCCCAAAATTAATTTGGAATTCTCATACAGGGATCATTTAAAAAAGATGTTACCAGGTTTTTGTATTTCTTTGGAAAATAACAGTTCTTGTATTTTTAGAAAAACTGGTGGCCCTGTTGATGTTGGTCCAGAATATGAGAAAGAGCTGAATGACCAAACTGAGAAACTCACACGATTATATGGTGGAGGAGACATGACCAAATTTCCGGAGTTCAAATTTGAAGGTAAGGTTTTAGAAATGTGCCCATTACAGGTAGTCCTCGATTTACAATCATTTGTTTAGTAACTGAAGTTACAACAGCACTGAAAAAAGTCACTTAAGATCAATCATCACACTTATGACCTTGCAGCATCCCCATGGTGATCAAAATTTAGACACGTGCAAACCAGCATGTATTTACAACAGTTGCAGCATCCTGGGGTCATGTAGTTGCCATGTGTGACTTTCCCAGATGGCTTCCAACAACAAGTAAGGTCAATGGGGAAAACTGGATTTACTTAACATCCATGTGATTCACTTAACAATGCCTGCTTAGCAACAGAAATTCTGTTGCTCATTGTGCTTGTAAGTCAAGGATTACCTGTATTAATATATAATGTGATTAAAATCTGAAGTTATAGTTTACTGATGGTTACAATATAATTACAGGCAATAGATTATGTGCAGCATTTCTGATTGAGGCAAAAATGTGCTTCAGGGTGCAAACACCTTTCTAATACTACTAAAAGCACCTGTACCTTTTCCTATATGGTTTCCTTGGTTGCTACCTTCCATGGTTGCTATATGATCCCATTAAAAGATGTCTTCCTACAGCTGAGAGAGAAAGTGACTGGTCGAAAGACACCCAGCTAGCTTCATGCCTAAGGCAGGACTAGAACTCAGAGTCTCCTGGGTTCTAGTCTGGTGCCTTAACCACTACACCAAAGTGACTTTCTATTCAGACCTAGCCAGCAGTAATTAATACATTTGAATTCTAAATGTAGTTTAGTGGTTCTGAATTGTTTTAAAACAACTCAATTACCAGATTGTAATTTCAATACATTTATGAAACATATCCAAATATTAATACTCAGTTTAAAATAAAATTGTAGATGCCCACATTTTCATATTCTTGGCACAATAATAATTATTCCATTTCCAACAATATCTATACACTTGGTATCTTTGTGTTAATTTTTATATCAGCTACAATCAATGTAAGGTTTTTTAGTTTGTTATTATAGTTTATGGAACTTCCTAAAATTCCCTTCTTTTGTTATTTCAGATAGATGGTAGCTTTACTGAAAAACAACTCAGCAAGCTTTATTTTTGCATAATTCAATTTCAATGATTCTTACCTCTAGTATGAAAAAAGTAGAATCCAATGTTGCTTTTTGATGTTGATTACTTGAACATTTTTATGCCATGGTATATCACAAACAAATGCTGCATTTATTTGCTCTTATCTAAAAAAATGTGTGTTGAACAGTATGACTTTATTTCTGGTACATGGCAATGGGAATCAAGTTAGAAAACTATTTTCAAAATAACTATTTTTTTTTTCTACTCTCAACAGAACCCAAATTTGATGAAGTTCAGAAGTGATGTGATCACGTGTATATGAAGCATTAGGTTGGACATGTTGCATTAGTCTGCAGTTATAACTTAAATAAACAGTTCAATGCTAACAGTGTGCACTTGGTGTTTTGAATTCCATTATACATATAGATTCTTATTCATCCAATATGTTTGTAAAAGCATATTACTAAATATTTCATTACAAATTAATGTGTCTTGTTTTTCTGATAAGCTTTAATTACTTACTAAACAATGGTAAAATTTTGGGAAAATAATTTAAATAGTCCACATAGTTCAATCATGAGAAATTAGAATGTAACAGTACACTAGATGTCTAATAATAGCAATAGGGTTACTTAAATGATTAAAATGTTATTTTTATGCACACCAGTGATTACTCTTGCTTGGCAGCTTTTTTTTGGACTCCACATTTTTACACAGAGTCTTTTAAGGGAATACTTTGCTTTTGAATAAACAGAAGAGCCATTAAGATTGTAGATAATTTCACCACAAAGTCCATAACTTGCTGATACTGGTCTTTAGTAAATAATTACTTTAAAGATAGTAAGAAAGCCTATAGTATGTCAAAGATATTAAAAACTGAATATTCTTTATTACCAATTTAATAAAGGAGTACATATTTTTTTAAAATCTTAAAAGAACAGTAAATGATCTCCCCCTCTTAAATGTTGACTTCATTTTGAGAACTCTGAAGTATGATCATTTATCATTTATTTTTGAAAATTATATGGCTGCCAAATCAGATATTTCTAGGATTTTTAATGTAAAAGAGAATTGTCAAAATGCAGTTTGTGATTTAAGTGTATATGCTTATATTAATTTTTTTTACATTTGTCATAAATTTGATTAAATTCAGATCTATGCTACAGTTTTTATTTGTGACTGAAAAAGAATCACAATGTTCCTAGTGTTTTAAAAATTGAACATTCTCTTTTATTCTAGCAAAACACTGGTAGTACTAAATGATGCATTGCTTTGTTAGGTGGCCGTGTTTTGCTTTCAAATTAAAGATTGTGGGGTATGTGCAAAGTACTCTGAAATCTATTGCATTGTTTAACAGAGATACAAACACCTGAGTATCGTGTAAAATCTCTCCCTCCCTCCCCCCCCCCTCTCTCTCTCACTATCCTAAAAATATGAGTTCCAGGTGTAGCTATAAAAGAAGAGACAGACATCGCGATCTCCGGAACTTAAAATACATTATGCACTTAGCTTTTGTTAGCCTCTGCTAACATCATCAGAGTGTAAAAACTACCATTGAAGAGATATTCGCCTTTATACGCCATTGATCAATTTGGCCATTGTGCGTGTGATAGGCCCATCCTCCCACCTATAATTAGCTCTGTCATTTTTACTTCAGACCTGTTAATCGATGGAGGCCTAGCTCTTGTTGCTTCCTCCCCTATCGCGCACCGCTTAGGCTGCCCATCCCCAGGGAATGGCGCTAAGCTGTCAGATATTACTTTAATGGCATTCTCTCCAGCCCCTTCCCACACACCACCGCTCCTCCACCTCACAGGCACATTTGATATATCAACAAAATTCATTTGTTGTTTTGCCCGTGATCTTATAACTGGCCTGGCTCGTTCCTAATTATCCATGTCTTATAGCTTGAAGCTGCTCTGCCGGGCTCCTCGGCATTTGGTCCAGGCTGGCTAGGCCTCCACAGGACAAATCTACATGCCCAAAGTGGGGGGGGTGCTGTCGATCTCTACTCCCCAATAAGAATTGGTCTCTGCCCATCCTGCCGGATCTCCTACTGCCTCAATGCTTGGTAAGCCGGTAGCAAGTCGATGTGCCTATTGATGGAGTTATTGTTGGAAAACCAGGCTTCTTTCAATAGGCATCCCCCTTTAGTTGCATCATGGGCAACAACTTCTGCCTCTTGAAAATTGAACATGTGATTGTGCTCCTTCATATGTGTCCAGATCTGAGAGTGCTGTTCTTTGCGCCGGACAGCCAGTTCATGTTCATGCACCCTAGTCTGTAGCCGCTTAGCCGTTTCCCCTACGTAGTTGCTTGCACAGTTACTGCAGTTAATACGGTAAACCACCGAGGATGCCTCCTTTTTAGGTAATGTTTCTTTTGGGCGCATCACTCTCATTCTCAGAGTTTGATCCGGTTTGTGTGCCACCTTGACCCCATGCACTGAGAATGCGTGCGGCAGTTTCAGATACCCCCCTGTACATACGGGAGCACCCTCCACGCAGATGTTCCACTTGTACCTTCAATGGGCTGTCGGGCCCTAGGTGTAATACAACATTGGATAAAGTCTGTGGAATAACCATTGAGCGTGCAGATGTGATATGTGCCTGCTCCTTTGCTTTGGCCATCAGTGTGCTGCAATGGGTGTCTACCCTATTGAACAATGCCTGAATGCAGCTAACTTTATGTGCAGTGGGGTGGTTATTCTCATTGTGTAGAATGCGGTCCGTGCTCGTGATTTTTCGATACACACCTGTGTCAAGGCTCCCATCAGAATTACGACTGACTCGCACATCCAGGAAGGCCAGCGTGTTATTGGCTTCCTCCTCCATCGTAAACTGAATATCTGGGTATATGGAATTAAAGATTCTCATAAACTGGGTCTTGTCTTGCTGTTTAATAATGGCAAACGTGTCATCGACATAACGTGCCCAAAACTTGGGCTTGTAGACTTTCATTGTCTCATATTCCAATCTCTGGAGGACCGCCTCTGCTATCACTCCTGAGATCGGGGATCCCATAGGTGTACCCTTTATCTGTTCATACCTATGGCCGTCAAATGTAAAATAGGTCCTAAGGCAGAAATTCAACAACAGGAGATCGTCCATGCTGAGGGATTTGGGGTTTCGCGGTTCCTTCTCCAATAGTAGCTCCTTTATAGTTAGGGCCGCTAACTCCTGGGGGATGGACGTAAACAATGACACGACATCAAATTACACCATCGTCTCATCCTCCCCAACCTCCACTCCCTCCAACCATTGTAGAAAGTCGGTACAGGATCTCACGATGGTGGTGGCACCTTCGACCAGGTGTTGCAGTTGTCCATGTAACCATTTGGCTAAACCAAACGTAGGGGTGTCATGAAGAGAGACAAGGGGGCACAGGGGTACCTCTGCCTTGTGGATCTTTGGTAACCCATAGATCCGTGCCATGGCTGAGTCCCTTGGCCGAATCATTCTTAGATCCTCATCATCAACTTTCCCTTGCCTCAAGTTTATCGGCTACCTTGTTAATTTGGTTCTTAAACGATATCATGGGATTCTTGTGCAGGAGTCGATAGGCGCTCCTGTCACTGAGGAGGTCGTAGACCCTCCTATTGTACTCCGTTCTGTCCATGACTACTGTCGCCCTACCCTTATCTGCTGGCAGCACAACGATGGAATTATCCTTTCTCAATTCCTGGAGGGCCAACATTTCAGATTTTGATAGAGTAACACTCTGCCTATGGCTGGTAAGGAGCCCTATCAGCCGTTGATATCAGCCCTATCTGACAGCTTAGCACCATTCCCTGGGGATGGGCAGCCTAAGTGGTGCGCGATAGGGGAGGAAGCAACAGGAGCTAGACTTCCATCGATTAACAGGTCTGAAGTAAAAACGACAGAGCTAATTATAGGTGGGAGGTGGGTGGATGGGCCTATCATGCACATAGTGGCCAAATTGATCAATGATGTATAAAGGTGAATATCTCTTCAATGGTAGTTTTTACACTCTGACGATGTTAGCAGAGGCTAACGAAAGCTAAGTGGATAATTTAAGTTCTGGAGATCGCGATGTCTGTCTCTTCATATAAATATGTGTGTGTGTGTGTGTGTGTGTGTGTATCTCCTTCCTAGACTATTAAATAATAAAATAAAAATATAAATGGTGGTAAAGAACTATTTACCATAATTTCAGTATCAAATATATGATTGGAAGCCATCAAAATCCTTAAAAATACTTTAAGCAAAATGCTTTTAAATAATATTTTTGGCCCAATTTTATTGCAAGAAAAACCCCAACTTGAAATAATGGACTGAGTGAATTTGTATCTTTTGTCACTTGGGTTGGGAAGCAGCCTATATATCCTCAGGTAATTCTGAATATTTTTAGCACCCCCAAAATCATACCATTGGATTGCATGGCAGTCTTTTTTCTGTGTTTGGTGGAAAACAACTAAAAGATATAATGCCATATTTAGGCTTCATTTATTTCAATGACCAATCCCCTTTCAAAGTTGAAAGTCCAGTCATACAAATAGAAAAGTGCAGTCCTTTGTCATTGAGAGGTTGCCAGCTCCATTCGGTTCTGCAGTAGATTACACATATTTTGAATAAAGTTTCAGACTAAATAAGAGCACATATTTTTTTTTATCACTACAATAACAGTTGTCTTGATCCTAGCCCTACAACAGCAACAAAACATTTACCCTCAAATCCAAATTAATGATACAAATTGACAGTAATTTTCAAACCAATTTGTTAGAAATGTTTCTGCTTCATGAAATCAACTGGTTATTATAAATCGAGACAGACTGATTGCAATTATTTTCCTTCCTTGGCAATGATAGCAGCAGTTTTAGTGGTCGACCTCTAGAGAAAGAGGAAAGAGCAAGTCCTCCGTGAATGCCAAAGCACCAAACTCTGTTTTGGAATAATATGGATAATTGTTTAAGGCTATTCCAGTCACAGAGTTCGTTTCAGAAAAGTGGCTTTGTAATTAGCCCCCTTAATTAGGCCAAAGTGCTATGTAATCCAGTTTCTGATCTTAGTGCCTAATGCTTCCATCAACCTCAGAGAGAAGAGGTAGCCTTCTATAGTTTGTCTCCACAAACTAATACTCTATGTAAAAAATGGGAAATAGTATTTGCTTATCACAACTGGTAGCCATTTTTAGTCTTGTCTTAAATCAGCGGTTTTCAACCTGTGGGTCGCAACCCCTTTGGGGGTCAAACGACCCTTTCACAGGGGTTGCCTAAGCGCGCGCTAGCCCACCACGCCCCATTTGTCACCTCATCGCGCGCGGGGAGGGGGCGGGGAGAGGGTCACGGCGGCGGGGAGGGGGTCGCATTAGGAAGGTTGAGAACCACTGTCTTAAATGAATTTGTCTAATTCTCATTCCATGCCATCCAAGCCAATACTATGTTTTTTTTGTCTGCATGGGATATTTTCATCCATATGTCACCAAAAGGCCATGGGAGCTAATGCTGTCAGTGAGAAAACACCAATCTGTCATAATCTTCATAGATTACATAATGTTATAAAGCCTGGTCATGGTCCCAGTGATTTCCTATTTTTTAATTCTATAAGTCTCAAAACACTGTTCCTATTTAGGATACCTTCTTGATACCTTCATAAATTTGTTTGCTCTTTCACACACATTTTTCTACTCAACAGTACCCTTTTTGAGATCTAATAATCAGAACTATACCATTAGTTCACTATTTCTTTACATATAGGCATGTGAAACAGCAATATTTATATTCTGCCAATTATTTCCACTCCTTTTTTAAACAAGCAGTATCAGACTAACATTTTTGACAGCTTTTACCACCTTTTAGCAATAGAATCTTGAAATCTGCCACCAGTTGTTTCTTGTTGCACCTAACATTCTTTTTATAGAAGAGTTCAAACATTCCTTTGATATTTTCTGCAGCAAATTCTGATCCTCAGAAATCGACTTTCTTTTAAATAATAAAGGACTTGGTGTGCTTGAAATCCTAAAGGAATTAAATAATTAACATAATTGAAACAAGTTCTAGTGAAGTTAATGCAGTAGTATTTGTAAACAACCAGTGGTCATGTATGTATTCATCACACTAGGAGGATTATATGTAGGTATACAAGGTATGCTACTTTATATCATCTTGAAACAGAAGAGTACTGACCTGCCTTTCTTTCCTCCACTTCTCACAAATACATACATATACACATACATGCATAATAGCAATAGCACTTAGACTTATATACCGCTTTACAGTGCTTTACAGCCCTCTCTAAGCGGTTTACAGAGTCAGCATATTGCCCCCCAACAATCTGGGTCCTCATTTTACCCACCTTGGAAGGATGGAAGGCTGAGTCAACCTTGAGCCAGTGAGATTTGAACTGCCAAACTGCAGGCAGCCGGCAGTCAGCAGAAGTAGCCTGCAGTACTGCACTCTAGCCACTGTGCCACCATAGCTCATAATCCCCAAACTGTATGTACCTGATGCTACAAGAGCAAATATTTTACTGCTCAACAAATATTAGGAGCACTATCATGCCTTTCATGTTGCAGAAGGTTACTAGTCAATCTACCTAATATCACATTTTCTGCCAGTGATCATGTATGAGAGAAAGATCATAGCAAAAAAAAAAAAAAAAAAAAAAAAAAAAAAAAAACATTTTTCTAAAGGTAGACTTTTCATTTGCATCATCTTATAAACCTAAACACATTTGCCATGGCCCATATTGTTACTCTGTACTATGTAATAATGATCTTATGAGAGGACAGGTATCCAGAGTCAAAAACTGCTATGGCACCTTCAAAACCAACATATATATTTCTATACCTTAGGTAGGTAATTATATAAGCTAAATTTATGTTTAAACATAAAATAGCCAGCCGGACCCTTTTTTCCCCTCCTGAAATATTAGTGTTCATTTGAAGGGATTCCACACTTGATCTTTGCCCAAAGGCTGAGAAACATTTGAAGGGAACATTTATGTTGGGGAATATTCAAAATCAAGTCCCATCTTCTTTCCCTACCTATTTCTTCCCCAGACTCAGCAAGAATATATTACTAGGTTCAATTGACTTGTTCAGTTTTTAGCTACTGCACTTTACATAATAACTGTGTGAAACATGCAGATAGAAGCAGAATACTCACTTTTTCACTTTCTGTAACTCTGTACTTGGAACTATTGTTCCTGCTTGTGAAATTAAAAAAGAAAACATTTACATCTGAGGACTTCCGGTCAATTAATCTATATATCTTGTGTTTATAAAGGCTTTTCATACATACTTCAACTGAGTTTCCCTGAACTGAAACCAAAATTTATTAGCTGCCTGGATAGTGTACTGAAGAAAATATTTTCATGTGTAAAGCTACACCAGTCATCAAATTTTAAAATTTTGGACTGAGTAATGCCTTATTTTTTGTGACCATAATAATATTAATGTGTACAAAACCCTCACGTTGAAATATTGCAATAGAAATTTGGTTTGGCATTTTATTTAAATGAATTTGTCTAAATAGAAAATGTATGCATTTTATGAAAACAGCAGTTACTATTCTTGTAATTAATGAAAGTGAACTATATATTTAGTCCAATGGCCATAAACCATAAAAGAAAGTATACTTTATACATGTTCAGTGATGAAACTGTATAATGCATAAAGAAAAAGATTGCCCAATGACTACTGTATTCAAATATTTTTAAATGATGTATTAGAAATCACCCACACTCTTTAAATATTTTCCAGCTGTGCCAAAATTTATAGGTTACATTCTTCAAAAGGTAATAATGCAACTAAATCTACTCATTTTATTCAATTGCTTCCACAACCCAGTAGAAATTATGATTAACATTTTGGCAATATAAACATGACAATAGACAGAAAGTAACTGTACTTACATAGAAGAATTTCTTTCTAGAAAAATAAGAAGGAAAAAATGCAATAAGATTAATGCAATTTGATACTGCTTAATTGCAAAGGTTTTGAAAAATTAACTATTACAAGAACATTGAGTTGCATTGAAACAGATATTGTACTCTCTCAGATTTTTGGACACATTCTTTTTTGTATTTCCTATAAGACTGCAGTTACATATTAACATGACATGCATGGTTGAAAGTGTAATCTTAAGCAGGAGTGTCAAACTTGCGTTGTCGCGTTGTCACGTGACGTATCGTGACTTTTTCCCCTTCGCTAAAACGGGGGTGGGCATGGCCAGTGCATGATGTATCCAGCCCGCGGGCCGCGAGTTGAACACCCCTGATCTTAAGGAATGTTTTTTCTCTGTATGAGTTTTCCTTGCAGATTGGTGCTAAGGGATAGCTTAATTTGGAACATTTCCTAAATAATCTGAAGAAGTTTATTCAGCATGTGCTCTTAACCTAGTGTGGATTGCTTTGCCATGGAATTATAAGTAGGTACTGGTCTTAGCAAACCTAGTCACAGCTATTTCTTATCTAATGTTTTATGTGTCTGAACAGAACAAACAAGATTTTAAAAATATTTTTATGGTGTGCTATGGAAATGCTTAAAAATACAAACTCCTTTTGATCAATTATGAAAATATTCAAAGCCACAATAGGGCAATACTTCTTAGAAATAACTATGATATTACAAAAAATAAACATATTTTCAGAAATTGACAGAATCTAGAGAAACATTATGTGGAGAAAGAAGGCAAGATTAGGATACAGATTCCCCGCCCCCCAATGGATTTAAGACATTGTTAGATTTCTCCTGCCTGCTCCCTCAAAGAATAATGGCTCTGTTTTGCTGCTAAGAATCCAAATTGTTCTCTTCCTTTTGTGGCTCATTGTTCCTATAAGAGTAAGGCATGCAGAGAGCAAGAACTGACCAGCTGCTCTGCTGAAAGTGAAGTGGATTTTATTTCAGCAAAGTCTTTTGTTAAATGAGTGTGCTTCTACTGTAATCCGGCAGAGGGAGTTAAGGATGAAAATTCTGCAAAGATTAAACCTGCTGTCTAAACATCACTCTTTGGGTAAAGAAAAGTGCATCAGTTTTTAAATTGCTAGTATGTGCATAATTGCATTTATAATCCAGAATGCACCTGTTAAGAGTTCAAATAATGGTTCAGATTGAATTCCAAAAAGGTATCTAGGTATACACGGGGGCACAAATGTAGCAGATTCTGATACAGTATTCAATTTAGCAGACATATAATCTTAGGGAAAATGCAGCTACTCTAAAGATTTGCAGTGAGGCATTGTAATCATGATAAAAGAAGCAAAGTGTGTGTGTGTGTGTGTGTGTGTGTGTGTGTGTGTTTGGCGGTGAGTGGGGTATCAACATCATCACCTAGTCCTTATTAGTATACACAATGAATCCAGTGAACATAAAAAAGGGTTGGATTTTGAACATCCAGTTACTAGATGTGCACCATTTTTATTCCCTCCCATCCCCCATGAAGGCTACCACTTCTGTTGTACTAATTGTAACCACAATTCACAAACAAGTAGGCAATGAAATATCTGTAATACTTCAAAGAAAGGGTAAACTCTACTTACTTGAAAAATAACCCTTCTTCTGTGCATAATATACCCCAAGACCACAGGAAGCCATTATTAAGGCCACAATGACCACTGAAGCTATGATAGCACTTACATTAAGGTCATCTAAAATTCAAAACAAAATAAATATATCAGGAAGGGATGCAATACCCAGAGTAGTTATGTCAAGTAAATCATCTTGAGAGAAGGCAACAATGACTAACATTCAATCTTAAATGAGAACATTAAGTAAAAACCTTACTCATATGTTGTTGCATGTAAACAATGCAAGTTCAGTTTTCACCAATGTTATGAGTTTATTAAGTGGCCTTATCTAAGCTTCTGTCTCTGTTCTTATCTCCATAATTCTCCCATATGATAATCACTGAAATTCTTCAATACTATAGAAAATAATTGTTACAAAGATGAATGAAGTGAGGTCTGTGAAGTCTTAAGTATGCAGTGAAGTCACTTTGAAGAACGCTTTAATTTTTTTTCAATTTTCTTCCCTTGTGAACATCTTACAGAAAAAGTTATGTTCTGAAAGATTTAGCTATGAAGAGAGCAAAACTATAGCTCATTATATTCTCACTTCTTCCAAAAAGGTTCCATTCTAAATGTCAGATGCCAAGTGAATGTAGTTGGAAATAATGTGAGACCAAAATAGAAAACTGCCACAACAATAAAGGTGGAATTTAAATGGTCACTATACTAAATAGATAATAGATTCTTCTGGCAGTAGCCAATCAATATTTCCAAGAAATCTAGAATACATGATTGAAAACCTCAGCAGATAAGATAGTGTACTCCATGGGTGTAAAACTCGATTACATCACGTGACGTATCGTGACATTTTTTGCCTTTGCTGAGTTGGGGTGGGCGTGGCCTGCACGTGACACATCTGGCCTGCGGGCTGCCAGTTGATACCCTGGTGTACTCATATATGCATTTATTACCTTTGCCAAATACTTTTTTCTGCATACCTGAGTCTAAATACTATTGAAACTACCATCTAAGTACTAAATACATACAATATGTCACAGAAGTGAGTACACCCCCTCACATTTTGTAAATATTTAAGTATATCTTTTCATGTGACAACACTGAAGAAATGACACTTGTCTACATTGTAAAGTAGTGAGTATACAGCTTGTATAACAATGTAAATGTGCTGTCCCCTCAAAATAACGCAACACACAGCTATTAAGGTCTAAACTGCTGGCAACAAAAGTGAGTACACCCCTAAGTGATAATGTCCAAATGGGGCCCAAGTAGCCGTTTCCCTTCCCTGGTGTCATGTGATGCGTTAGTGTTACAAGGTCTCAGCTGTGAAGGGGGAGCAGGTGTGTTCAATTTGGTGTTATCACTCTCACTCTCTCATACTGGTCACGGGAAGTTCAACATGGCATCTCATGGCAATGAACTCTCTGAGGATCTGAAAAAACAAATTGTTGCTCTACATAAAGATGGCCTAGGCTATAAGAAGATTGCCAAGACCCTGAAACTGAGCTGCAGGTGTCTCCGTGGGCGCTGCCATCTTGGACTTTGCTTCTGCGCATGCACAGAAGCTAATTTTTTCTTCTGCACATGCACAGAAGCTATTTTTTGATTGCTGCGGGTGCGCACGGCGTGACCCTGAGCAAACCGGCAGCAAAAGGATCCAGAACCCACCCGTCTTGGATGACTGATTTCTATGTAAAAGTGTGATATGAAAGTGGTTTTCTTTTCCAGTGTATAACACACAGTTGCTTTCCATTCCCCAAAGGACATTTTCTTATGAATTATTTTACAGTTTTTTTGTATTTTGTATTAGCTTTTTAAAAAATCAAATTAAAATTTTCAGACAAAACAGATGCAACTACATTTTGTTTTTCTTTTCCTGCTGTCTGCAGCTGAGGCAGTGGCTTTAATAATCTTTGTTTGCTACTGTTCACAGTTCTTCCCATAAAGGTAATATTGTCTGTTCAATCCATATTCCATGTGGGGATGGGGAGGACAGGTTCCACTCAGAACAGGCCTCGCCATAGTCGACCAAAGAAGTTGAGTGCCCGTGCTCAGAGTCATATCCAGAGGTCAGCTTTGTGAAATAGATGTATCAGTGCTGCCAGCATTGCTGCAGAGGTTGAAGGGGTGGGGGGGCAGCCTGTCAGTGCTCAGACCATACACCACACACTGCATCAAATGGGTCTGCAGGGCTGTCGTCCCAGAAGGAAGCCTCTTCTAAAGATGATGCACAAGAAAGCCCGCAAACGGTTTGCTGCAGACAAGCAGACTAAGGACATGGATTTCTGGACCCATGTCCTGTGGTCCGATGAGACCAAGATAAACGTATTCGGTTCAGATGGTGTCAAGCGTGTGTGGCGGCAACCAGGTGAGGAGTACAAAGACAAGTGTGTCTTGCCTACAGTCAAGCAGGGCTGCATGAGTGCTGTCGGCACTGGGGAGCTACAGTTCATTGAGGGAACCATGAATGCCAACGTACTGTGACATACTGAAGCAGAGCATGATCCCCTCCCTTCAGAGACTGGGCCGCAGGGCAGTATTCCAACATGATAACTACCCCAAACACACCTCCAAAACGACCACTGCCTTGCTAAAGAAGCTGAGGGTAAAGGTGATGGACTGGTCAAGCATGTCTCCAGACCTAAACCCTATTGAGCATCTGTGGGGCATCCTGAAATGGAAGGTGGAGGTGCACAAGGTCTCTAACATCCACCAGCTCTGTGACGTCGTCATGGAGGACTGGAAGAGGACTCCAGTGGCAACCTGTGAAGCTCTGGTGAGCTCTATGCCCAAAAGGTTTAAGGCAGTGCTGGAAAATAATGGTGGCCACACAAAATATTGACACTTTGGGCCCCATTTGACCATTATCACTTAGGGGTGTACTCACTTTTGTTGCCAGCAGTTTAGACCTTAATGGCTGTGTGTTGCATTGTTTTGAGGGGACAGCACATTTACACTGTTATACAAGCTGTATACGCACTACTTTACATTGTAGCCAAGTGTCATTTCTTCAGTGTTGTCACATGAAAAGATATACTTAAATATTTACAAAATGTGAGGGGGTGTACTCACTTCTGTGACATACTGTATAGGATTATGCTATAAACGGGAGTTAGCTGCCATTGCAATCATGAAAGTACAGGATATATTTTGCTGCTTTAAATATAGCACAAATATTTGAGCATATGTTAGGGGTACAAAGAGAATGATTCTGACAATATCAATGTAGACATTTTCATATGGGAAAAAAATCTTTGATATCCTGTTCCCATTGCTACATGATTTGTGTACTTTAAAAGTATTTATATTTCTATTTAAAAGTAAATGGTTATATCTTATTTTAAGATTTAAATCAATACAGGTTCATATTCAAAATTATCAATATTTAAGCCCTCCCCTTTCAAGATGCTGATTTCACTGCCAAAGCTGGTTCTTTGGCACTGCTGCTCCCTGGTTTTGAATGGTAGCACTTGGGAGTGACCCAAGATTACCTTTGGGCGATTGTGGACCCAATGGGCAAGGGGGGGGAGTTCTTGAAGATTCCAATTCCCTCTGGAAGTGATCAAAAAGTCATTGGGTGTATCCATCTTCCCATCAAGCAGTTTTGTTTTCTAAGCATGCCACAATTTTAACTTTCACTTTTTGATTTCACTGTTTTATTTTGCTTATTGTTTTAAAAAGTTGATTAATGGTTTGGTGCTGATTTATCTCAACCCCTTGCTGGATTCTAATTGCCTTTTCTCTTTTCTTTTGATATATGTTGTTTTGGATAACCTCTGTCTCTTCTGTATGGAAAGCATAGAAATGTTCGAGGGTGGTGAATAGCTTTCAGACTCTCACCACTGAATTCTGTATTTTTTTGAATTTGTAAAACACCCGGAGTTTATTCCCATTGAACTTTTCTTATAATCTTGGATTGATATATAGAGGCAAACATAACCTTTTTGGTTCTTTGTTTGGTTCCCTGGCTAAATTTCACAGATTAAGATGGCTGAACAGTCTCTGAAACCTAAGAAAGGAGAGTGGGGTGATGCGCAGCTTCTAGCTGGGTTCCTCTCTTGAAAACTTGATTAAACTTTAATGATTGTTAAAATAATGTTAAGATCTGAAGCTTTATCTTTGGATGTGGATGAAGATACGCAAAAGGATTTTGATCGAGTTCTAGATCAAAGAGATAGTCTCATGGCTGGAGAACCAACAAAGTGGATATCATCCGCTGTTCCGATTTCATCTGTTGTTCCAAAGTTTAAATCTGCACATCCTTTAATGTTATGGTTTTGACTAAAAAGGAAAGGACAGATTCCAAATCTCTTTGAAGTCTTAGGGAGACTGAACGGATTTATTACAGTTAATTGGCAATTAGTTCTGCTTGCACTTTGATCGGAAGATAGACCTATTTTGGAGATTGAATTTACTATATTTAATTAAATAACAATTGACTAGAGACAATATTAAGAAACAAACACAGATATTTAATCCAGAATGATTTGTTTATAACTTTTGGGATGATTTGGGATAGATAAGATGCCGTGGTAAATTTTCTATGAGTGGATTGCAAAAGCAACCTGTTAACAGAGAGTTTCGAAACTCTTGTGTTTCACTAATATTGTTTTTTCTGTTAATTATTTGATCATTAATATAACATAGAAAACAGGTCAACAAATTGCAAATAGATTTAGTAGTTTAAAAAAAATGGAGGGCTTGTTTTGCAAGGAGTGGGAACTAATGTAGTAGTATATTAATCAGTATTAAACTAGAGGGGATAATATGTGTATAATGCAGTGGTGAAATCCAATTTTTTTTACTACCAGTTCTGTGGGCGTGGCTTGGTGGGTGTGGTGTGACTTGGTGGGCGTGGCAGGGGAAGGACACTGCAATCTCCCCATTCCCACCCCACTCCAGGGGAAGGTTACTGCAAAATCCCCATTCCCTCCCCACTCCTGGGGGAAGGATATTGCAAAATCTCCATTCCCACCCCACTCTGGGGCCAGCCAGAGAATTTGCCTGTTCTCCGAACTACTCAAAATTTCCGCTACCGGTTCTCCAGAACCTGTCAGAACCTGCTGGATTTCACACCTCTTTTTTGATGCACCTTTTTAATGCTTTGAATGATTTGTGGTTTTTTTCCTTTTGTCCTCTTGGTGGTGTTTTTTTTTGTTTTTTGTTTTTTTTTGGTTCTGTATTTTGTATTTTAACTTTGTTTTGAATAAAACAAAAACATATAAAATTGAAAAAAATATTTACTCACTTGACCACCACATTCTAGTGCCTGTTGGTATGTTCAGTAAAAAATTAATATAGTACAGGTAGTCCTCAACTTATGAACACAACTGAGCCCAAAATTTCCATTGCTAAGCAAGGCAGTTTATGACCTTTTTGCCAGTTATTAAGCAAATCACTGCAGTTTATAAGTAGATCATGTGGTTGTTAAGTGAATCCAGCTTTCCCCAGTTTCTTTGCTTATTGAAAGCCAGCTGGAAAGATTACAAATGATCACATGACCCTGGGACAGTGCAGCTGTCATAAATACATGTCAGTTGCCAAATGCCTGGATTTTGATCACATGTCCATGGGGAGGCTACAACTGTCATAAATGTGAATATAGAATAGGATAGAATTCTTTATTGGCAAAGTGTGATTGGACACACAAGGAGCTTGTCTCAGGTGCATAAGCTCTCAGTGTACATACAAGCAACAAGTGATACTGTAAATCATGATCACAATCATAAAATACAATAATCATAAATAATAATATGCAACACTCAGTGATAGTCCTAGGATACTAAATAAAAGCAATCAACATAAATTATAAGACACAACCAACCAAGTTATAGTCATAAGATGCTAAAGGAATAGGTAATGGGAGAGATGAAAAGGATAATAGTAATACAGCTTTGCTACATGGTTTGACATCCCAGGGCATAAAACAGTGTTGTGGAAATAAGTTGTTTAGCAGCGTGATGGCATGGAGGGAAAAACTGTCCTTGTGTCTTGGCGTGCAATGCCCTATAGCATTGTCTTGAGGGTAGAAGTTGAAACAGTTTGTGTCCAGGATGTGAGGGGTCTGTAGATATTTTCACAACCCTCTTTCTGGCTCATGCAGTATACAGGTCCTCAATGGAAGGCAGGCTGGTTGCAGTTGGTTTTTCTGTAGTTCTAACTAACTGTTGAAATCTGTGTCTGTCCTGTTAGGTTGCTGTGCCAAACCAGACAGTTATAGAGGTGCAGATGACAGACTCAATAATTCCTCTGTAGAACTGTGTCAGCAGCTCCTTGGGCAGTTTGAGCTTTCTGAGTTGGCACAGGAAGAACATTCCTTGTTGTGCTTTTTTGATGATGTTTTTGATGTTAGGTGTTCATTTCAACTCCTGAGAGATTATAGAACCCAGAAACTTGAAGGTCTGTACTGTTGATACTGTGTTCTCTAGTATTGCAAGAGGTGGTAGAATAGGACCGCTTCTCCTAAAATCTACTATCATCTCTACCGTTTTGAGTTTGTTCATTTCAAGATTGTTCTGGCCGCACCACAGGACCAGTTGTTCAACTTCCTGCCCATGTGCAGATTCATCGTTGTCTCGAATGAGATCAAATGGCTGTTGTATCATCTACAAACTTCAGTACGTTAACAGAGGGATCCTTTGAGATGCAGTTGTTGGTATACAGAGAAAAGAGTAATGGAGAAAGCACACAGCCCTGGGAGGCACCTGTGCTAATTGTACAGGTATCTGATGTGATTTTGCCTAGCTTCACCTGCTGCTTCCTATCTGTTAGAAAGCTTATGAGCTTACAAGTGTGGTCAGGCACAGTTAGCTGAGTCAGTTTAGTGAGAAGAATATCTTGAATGATGGTATTGAATGCCAAGCTGAAGTCTACAAAAAGGACCCTTGCATAGGTCCTTGAAGATTCAAGATGCTGTAAGATATAGTGCAGTGCCGTATTAACAGCATCATCTGCTGATCTATTTGCTCAGTAGGCAAATTGAAAGGGGTCTAACAGTGGATCCGTGATGGTTTTCAGGTGGGCCAGCACTAACATTTCACAGGTTATAAACTGGTCATAAGTCACTTTTTTCAGTGTCACTGTAACTTCAAACGGACAGTAAATGAACAGTTGTAAGTAGAGGACTGCTTGTAATGTGTTAAGATTAGTATTCATTACCCTAAAATTTAGTTGATAGAAATTCTGTGTACAAGTCTCAGACTTAAAATAAGATTGGTCCTTACAAAATGTAAATGGTAAGCTTGTCAAAATAGTGCCTTTAAAAAAAATTAAACTGGTTCTGGACAATAAATCCTCTTTAACTTATAATAATTTCATAGAAACATTTTCTGGCCTTATTTGCATTTGATATTTACCCACTTGCATCCTCTTCACAGGACATCTTTGAGGCCGTCCAACTCTATTATAAGCTTCACAGTAGTATTCCCCAGTGTCATTCTTTGAAACAGGATTGAACAGCTAGTTTAAAAGAAAATACAGCATAACTCACTATTGGGTAAAAGGTTCATGAACAATTAGATCTACAAATTTCCTATATATTCCTTTGCATTATTTAGAAATATTTATTTGCAATATGTCAACATCTGGCAGCTAATTTAATGAAGTAAACTACTGTTTTTTCAGAGGAAACATAAGCAAAAGGTACCATCAAATTCTGAAAAGTTGGTGGAGTTGTATATATCAGACTAAAAGATGATAAAATAAAATAGAGGAAAATGAAAGTCATAGGGATGTAAAAAAAAATGGATTGGAAGTCACTACCCAATTTGGCTTTAATTTCTTCAAAGTATGTATCAGATATAGAAAGTTAATTATTTGTTACATGCAAACTGATATCTTTAAAAAAAATGTGTTAACCATGTAAGAATAAAGTGATAAAATACTCTTTAATTACCAGAATAGTGCCAATTAAAACAGATCCAAAATATAAGCTACAGTTTTTCTATTCAGCTAAGGTTACTGTTCTGTAAGAATTCAGCACATGCTCAGTGATGAAGTTTGTATTTCAAGCCTGATTTTATCACAATCAATGCTCTTGTCAATTAATTGTTTTGCTAGTATTGTCCTCAAAGTGGGATGAGATTCAGGATCCCTGTTCAGGCAGATTTTATCACCAACAGGCCTTTGGAAATAATCCTGTATGTGTAGTAGATTTCAGACATAATGGACTTGTAGGCAGAAATTAGTTTGAGATCAGAATGAAGGGAAGTTTCCAATACCCATTTCTGCAGTAATGGTGTATACTTCCCAGTTAACATTCAATAGAATATATAAAACATTTCTAATAACTAAATTCCTCAGTATTGTTCCCATTCTTGTATCAATTCAATCCCAATTATTTAATTCAGAATGCATTTTTCTCATAACTGGTAATTAAAATCTTCATGATGTGAACCATTTTGGCAGTTGGCTTTCCTTGTTGTTGTTGTTGTTGTTGTTGTTGTTATTTCTATAGTTCCATTTTGAATTTCCTCAATGTTGCTATAATATAGTTTGAATCAGTGGTGAAATCCAATTTTTTTTTACTACCGGTTCTGTGGGCGTGGCTTGGTGGGTGTGATGTGGCTTGGTGGGCATGGCAGGGGAAGGATACTGCAACATCTCCATTCCCACCCCACTCCAGGGGAAGGATACTGCAAAATCCCCATTCCCTCCCCACTCCTGGGGGAAGGATATTGCAAAATCTCCATTCCCACCCCACTCTGGGGCCAGCCAGAGGTGGCATTTGCCAGTTCTCCAAACTACTCTAAATTTCCAATACTGGTTCTCCGAATTACTCAAAATTTCCACTACTGGTTCTCCAGAACCTGTCAGAACCTGCTGGATTTCACCCCTGTTTTGAATTGTTTTGAGGCCTGGAAAGTCACACACTAAGTGCCATTAAAGAAATGTAAACTTACCAAGGTTCCTGTTGTAGTATTCAAAGTATAAGAATTTTTTTCTTTTCTGAACCTCCAAAAAAATGTGTTCTCAGGCAGAATAGCACCATTCCGATACCATCTGTATTTTGAAGCTGGCACACCTTCACTTTCTTTGCATCGCAATTCTACTACTGTCCCACTCAGAGCTGAGATAGGCACTTCACAAACAGGAGCAGATGGTGGCACTAGAAAATTATGTCATATATCTAAGACAAATACCCATATTTCTAAATCTGAATATTTCTTCACAAGTTACTCAAATGAAAGTTTGAGTGGTATGTTTGGGTGTTTATATATATAAAACATCTGCTTTTTCGCTGATTATAATCTTAAATCAATTAATAACAAAATACCAGTATATCAGTTGTATTTTCCACGTACATTTTCTTTCACTGTGTTGGAAGGAAAATCCATCTGGTTCAGTTCCAAGCTGGGAGAAAGATGCTGGAAACAACCTGGAGGCTGGAGGCTGATTGGAAAGAAGGTCCATTTATTGATGAACAGAACCACCAGGGTTTGTGATTCTGGTTCAACCAAATCCTAGTGGTTCTGTTCATCAGTAAATGGACCTTCTTTCCAATCAGCCTTCAGCCTCCATTTTATTCCCAGCGTCTTTCTCCCAGCTTGGAACTGAACCATATGGGTTTTCCTTCCAACAACAGTATTAAATAATACAAGGGAAAACTGCCTATGGTACCACACTTGCCTCAAGTAAGCAGGATGGGGGCAGGTGATGCTGAGGCTAGAAAGCATTATTTCTCCATTATGATACCTGCATTGTGGAATAGATTCCCTCTAGAAATTAAGCTGATATGCTCTGAAATAGTCTTCTAAAACCTTTTAAAGACTGAAGTCTTCCATAGGATGCTTTGCCATCTAAACTTGGTTGTTTATTTTTATAGTAATAGCAATAGCACTTAGATTTATATACCACTTCATAATGCTTTACAGCCTTCTCTAAGCGCTTTATAGAGTCAGCATATTTCCCCCAATAATCTGGGTCTCCTCACTTTACCGACCTCGGAAGGATGGAAGGCTGAGTCAACCTTGAGCCGGTGCATTCTAACCACTGCACCACTACGCCTCTTAAACAAATTATAGCTAATTTGTTTAAAGTGCCTAACACGTTTCTCTAATTTTCCTAGCTTTCTCATTTACAGTCATTTAATTAACCCTCATTCAAATAGATGCCTTTATTTGACCTAAAAGTTTTTTTTTCATAAAATTGTAATATTCCTGTATTTCATCTGTATCAGCTCTCAAATTAAATTTAAAGAAAAATGAAGCTGCCCTGCAGAATTAAAATTAAAATTTAATTTAAACTGCTGATAAGATCCTTTAGATTTCTTACCCAAAACTAAGAGAGAGATTTCAACTTCCCCTGTTCCTTGTCCTTGTTCTGTGGGTGCACTAATTTCACAGCGATATTTTGCAGAATCCTTTCTAGTCACATTTTTAATATGAATGCTTGAGTGCAATATTTCAGCTCGATCTTTAAAATTACCTGGAAAATAATAACATTTAGAAAGAGCAATGAGAGGGATGGAGGAAGAGTTGGTAGTAGCTAGCTAGACTCTTGGATCAGAGGTGGGTTCCTACCGGTTCTAACTGGTTCTTTAGAACCGTAGTAGCTCGGCGATGACGTCACGGAGCCGGTTCCGTCAGTGTCTCCGTGGGCGCCCCCATCTTGGATTTTGCTTCTGCGCATAAGCTAATTTTTGCTTCTGCGCATGGCGCGACCGAGCGAACCGGCAGCAAAAGAATCCAGAACCCACCCGTCTTGGATGACTGATTTCTATGTAAAAGTGTGATACGAAAGTGGTTTTCTTTTCCAGTGTATAACTCACAGTTGATTTCCATTCCCCAAAAGACATTTTCTTATGAATTATTTTACAGTTTTTTTGTATTTTGTATTAGCTTTTTAAAAAATCAAATTAAAATTTTCAGACAAAACAGATGCAACTACATTTTGTTTTTCTTTTCCTGCTGTCTGCAGCTGAGGCAGTGGCTTTAACAATCTTTGTTTGCTACTGTCCACAGTTCTTCCCATAAAGGTAATATTGTCTGTTCAATCCATATTCCATGTGGGGATGTTGAGGGGGGTAGGATAGGATCAGGACTACATTTTATATTTTCACTAAAATCCTCTTAGGGTGAATATTACATGATAATCTTTCTCCAATGTATCCAGACACGTATTTCTGCCATCATTACCAAATCCTCTGCATTTCCCCCATTCTAGAAAAGCCCCTTCCCAAAAGAGATTTGCTTAAACCAGGACCCACAAGAACAGTGTTAGAGCATCCTAGCCAAGTTTTAATTGGACTGAAGTTGTCTTCACATATGTAAACCACATACTTATCTTTTCTGTGTATTCTTGTAAGCACCTGGAAGCATGCAAATAAAAAAGGTTATATCTGGTTAAGCTCACTTTAGTCAGCAGCCATTTCTCCAAATAATCATGGTGACGGTTTGATCAGAATAGCTGCTAAATTCCAAGCTCAACCCAGAACAGCCGAAACAAGATTTACAGACAGACAAGTCATTTATTGAGTGACCAATGGTTATCTCTCAGCCCAACCTCTCTCACAGGATGTGGTGAGGATAAAATGGGGAAATAATGTATTTCCTTGAAAATCTTGGAAGGGTGATAAAATACAGGAAGTAAAATCTACCGATAACCTTTATTTGACCTTTAACTGATCCTACATTTGGGGTCATTAATGTGCTACAAACAACAAATTAATGCATAAACAACCACAAAATATTTGCTTACCTACAAAGACACCACTCAAGTAGACAAATGAGACAGTGGAGCCTTTAATCATTTTCCATTCAACCCTTGCACCAATTTCCTTCTTTACATTGTGCTTGCAACTCAGATACACCCCTACAGGGAAGAGGAGAAAAAGATGATTTTCTCTTTTGGTATAGCTTATATTAAAATCGTACAATGCAAACAACCAGCATAACATGATTTCAATACGATGATTCTGAATGTCATTTCACAAATTGTATTTTGAACAGAGATTAGTTACCTGAATGTGACATACCTTCATTCTCATAATGTCTGAAATACCATGCAATTTGATGTAAGTCTATCATAAATGGTGGGTGCATTCTTTCTTAGACCTTGTTTTAAATTGATACATTTGTCAGACCTTTTAGTTGTCAAAACTATGTCAACTTCCAAGTATAACACATAATGGTGGACAGGGTAAGAATAAATCTCAAAAGTATAAGCAAACCCTCACTTTAACTCAAAGTAGGGAATGGTATCCATTAATGTAGAAGTCTGTCAAATTTAAGAAGTATTTTATGCATACATACTATAAAATGGTGGAATGGAACAAATTTTGTCCATTGCATCTGAAGTATACTAACATGGGGTTTACTATGCAACATGTGGGAAAACCCTGGCTACCCAGGGTTTTTCCTACCCAGGAAATTAAATTTTTCATCTTGCAGAATGCTCATTTTTCAATATTTATTAGAATTCCTGAAATTCAGATCACTAGGAATACCCATGCTATCATTTTTCAAGAACACGCTTTCAAACGTTTTCAAAAGGCACTGTTTTAAAGAAAGGTTTACGGATGAGATGTTATATTCTTAGAAAATATAAACAATGTTACTATAGCAGACTTCTAGAGCCAAGTAGTGGAAATGGCTAGGCGGTACTTTTCCTGAAATTTAGTTATCAGGAGGTCAAGAGTATTATTATTCTTTCAAGAATAAAGGTTATTAATCAAAGCATTTTTGTTTTGATAATGTTTTTTCCCTATTCCTTTAGTCTTTTTTTAAAAAAAATGATTGTAGTGTGCGCATGAATTTTAATGAGGACTGCTGAAACAGAGAATATAAAATCTATCATTTAACATGCACATGAGGAAAAAACTCACTTAATTTTTTCACATATCTTCACAAAAAAATAAGTGTTTTCAAATTGAATTTCTCATTGGTATTTCTTAAGAGAAAATAAAGGAAATTAAACAATTTGATGAAAATTGAGAGGTATTATATAATATTAAAAACCAAGCAAAAATGTTTCCGAAGTACACAGTGATAAAAAAGCAAAATAAACATTTTAAAAAGTGAATTTTGGAATAGAGAATTCACAACAAAAATTTCAAGAAGGAAAGATGGAGACATTTTTGAGAAAACAAACTCTTTAAATAAAAAAGAATAAAGTGGTTCAAGGTCCAAGCTTTTAAATGCTAAGGTTTCCCAAATTAATGAAAATATACTTGAAATATTTTTTTAAAGTATGCATTGTCCAAACTTCCATTTATTCCATTGTTCTGCAGACACAAATTGAAGCTCCATATAAATCCTTCATTTATATATTCCTTTTCAAAGTATTCCTGCTTGACCTATCATGTAACAAGATGGAATGTATGTCAAAAATGTGATCTATTAATCAGAAGCCCACAGCAAACATGATGAGTATGGGCAAAGGCAAGGATAGGAACTTGTGTTAGAAAGACAGGGCTTCAACACTTGCAGAGAAGCCAATATTGCTTCTGTCTTGGATCTGAAAGAAAAAAAATAACCTGATGTAGGAAATTTTATGAAATATTTATCAAATGGCAAAATATTTTTTAAAAAGACAGAAATGAATCATAAACAAAGAATAGTATTCCTTCCACAAAAAGTCGCCACATGCTAGTTTCTTCTTTGTTCTAATAGCAATTCATCAAGGTGAAATGGTATGGGAAGGGATAATTACATTAATGATTTCTACTAATCCTTCTTGGCAGTCCACAATACAGTAAGCAATCCTGAACACGTGTGCAAGAAATGTTAGATACTTATTCAGAAGTTATATGTCAAAATATATCACATAGATTATAGCAATAATCCTAAATTAAGCAAATTCACAAAATTTGGTGAAAACAGACAAATGTTCAAATGTTAGAAATCTGTCCATGTTCCTGAAGGAGAAAGACTCTAGTAAAAATGTAGGTTTATTGTAAGATCAGATAACTTGAAGCCTAAGTAGAAAAGAAAATATTTGTAAAACCTCTCTACCCCATGGAGGTAGGAGGCAGACTTTAAAGAACTGAGAAGATAGTCTCCCATAGATTCCACATCAATGAAGGAGAGATCTTCATGAATGCAGAAATTTTGTTACCTGTGAATTAGAAGAGCCAGTAATGGCAGACTTAAAAATCAAACAAAAACATGAATATCACACAAAACTAGGATGGAACATCAAAAAAATCAGTTCAGGAAACATATTCCTATCTAAATTTTGAACAAATGTGAACAAATGAATACTAAATTCCCAAAGGTAAAGGAAATAGGTTCAATGGAATTGAGAAAAAGCAGACATGATAGGTAGGAGAGAGTGGAAGTCTGGAAGATGGAGTGGAAGTTGCAGGTGACTTTCCCAAATATGAACCCACCCACTGCAATGTATGCAGAGGTGGGTTCCTCCCAGTTCTGACCGGTTCACCCGAACCAGTAGCGACCCGCTGGTGACATCACGATGATGTCACAGATCTGGTTCGGTCGGTGCCAATCTGGTGCCATCTTTTTTTTTTTTGATTTTTTTTTTATTTATTTTTTTGAATTTTTTTTTTGAATTTTTTTCTAGGTTTTTTTTTTCCTTCTGTGCATGCGCAGAAACTGAGTTTCCGGCACTGCGCATGTGTCACCATTCTGTTTTCGGTTTTTTGGGGGGGGGGTTATTTTTGCACTGCGCATGCACGCATCGCCCTCGAGGCGCAGCCATGTGGCGCAGGAGGAAGAGAACTGGCAGCGAGGTAAGTTAGAACCCACCCTTGAATGTATGGGATTATGTATAATATAATTCTGTAAATACATTTATTTCATTGTTTTAGAAAGAATTGAACAAGCAGTAACATAATTTATCTACTGATAATAACTGTGAATAATAATTTAAAAGATATATCCAAGGTTAGTGCTATGAATGCTTTTAACTAGATTTAATCATATTTTTAATTTTCTTCTATTAAATACATATGACATAATACATTTTTTAGTTTAGCTGGATCACATGAGAAAAGCTAAAGAACATTTGAAATAAGTATGCTAATCAAGTAACTAAATGATTCTGGATGGATATTTTATGTTTCTATAACCTACTATACTTTAATGATATGAGCCTTCCTGACTGTTAACATTGTTTCTTCTATATGTGGTGTGTGTGTGTGTGTGTGTGTGTGTGTGTGTGTGTGTGTGTGTGTGTGTGTGTGTGTAAAATAGACATACTATACCTTCAAATTCTCTTGCTGTGACACGTTCATTGTCTGAGTAGACGGTGATTCCATATGTTTTATAGTCTGAAAAGAAAGAAAAACTTACATTAAAATGTTCATTATTTTTATACTGAAACAAACAAAAAAAACCCCTCCTTTTCTTGGCAATCATACTCTCAAACTGCTTGGTGTCATTTATGGTAAATTTATGGTTCCTACGAGGAATCAAGGGTTTAGGTTTTTAATAAATTATATATATATAGTGTGTGTGTGTGTATGTATATGTGTATCTGTGTATGTGTGTATGCGTATGTATGTATGTATGTATGTATATATCAGGGGTGAAATGCTACCGGTTTGGCCCGGTCCGGGCATACCAGTAGCGGCGGCCGCCAGTGGTTCGGAGAAATGGTAGCGGCGGCAGCGCGAGGCTCCGCCCGCCCACCCGCCCAGACATCACCATTTTCTTGTTTTTAACCCTCTGCGCACGTTCCGAACCGGTAGGACAGGTAAGTAGATTTCACCGCTGGTGTGTGTGTATGTGTGTGTGTATTTATCTTGTTCTTTTTTGAAACTAGGTTTCATGTTATATAGAAGGGTGTTTCTTGTAATAATTTTATGTTAGAAGCAACCCTGTTTATTATTTGAAATTACATCAATTTTCTTGTTTCGTTTAAGATGTTGAATTTGCTCTATGTCAGAATAACTAGGTTTCATTTTGCAAAAGTACTTTAAATACTTTAGATAAAAAGATACATGATTGTTTTTATGATTAGGAAACACAAAAGAAGAACTGATAAACATACAAGAGAGAGAGTATACTAGAGACCGAGCTTCATTTATTTTTAATGGCATAGCTTCTAAACAATTTTTAAAGTCAAATAGTCACTCATCTCAAAAACCATTGCCCAACTGAGACAACGTGTATGATACAGAGGATCATATTTCTGTTTCATCACAGGGAGTCCAAATCAATCTTGATTCATGGGGGATCATTGTGAAAGAACAAAAAAACATCCTGCTTAGCTTCTTGGATATTAAGACAAAAATGCAAGAAACACAAACAGAACCCAACTACTTGCATGCAGTTGCTTCCTTTATGCCAGCGGTTCTCAACCTGTGGGTCGTGACCCCTTTGGGGGTCGAACGACCCTTTCACAGGGGTCGCCTAAGCGTGCGATTCCAAGTAATTTAAAATAGAAGTGTAGAATCATAGGGCTGGAAGGGACCTTGGAGGTCTTCTAGTCCAACCTCCTGCCCAAGGCAGGAGTCCTTACACCATCTGGGACAAATGGTTGTCAAATCTTTTCTTTAAAATCTCCAGCAAAGGAGCACCCATAACTCCGGGAGGCAAGCTGTTAAATGTATTACTCATTCTCAATGTCAGAATTTCCTCCTTATTTCCAAGTTGAATCTCTCTCTGGTAAGTTTCCACTCATTCTTCTTGTCCTGCCCTTGGGTGCTATGGACCAATCAACCCCTTCTTCCCTTTCAATTACTATGAAATAAATGAATGGATTCCAAAAATTAATTAGATACAATCAACACTGTTTTTGGTACATAGGAATATCTACAAGAAATACCACTTGCCTGCAAGCAACAACTGGAAGGACCACAAAATAGATAAATAGAACGTGAAGAAGCTAAAGTGCTCTGAGACTTTAGAATTCATACAGACAAGCATCTGCACACAACACCCCAGACATAACAGTTGTTGATAAGACCAAAAAAAATTGGATAGTGAATGTGGCAGTACCTGGAGGCAGTAGAGTAGAAGAGAAAGAATAGAAAAAACTGAGAAAATAATAAAATATAAAGACCTGCAAATAAAAGTAGAACAATTGTGACCAAAGAAAGTAGGCACCTTGCGTGCAATTCCAAAACATCTAGGGCATCACTTGAACACCATTGGTATTGACAAAATCCCCATCAGTCAATTGCAAAAGGCAGCTTTACTTGGAACAGCTTATCTCCCGTGACAACACCTTTAATACCATCAAACAAAATCAATTGTTATTGTTTAGACTGGATTTGACATTTTTGTCCACGTTTGAGTCCTTCCAAACAACTGGGATAGACAAATGATTTTGTTTGATGGTATTAAAGGTACCATCATTTTTTTTTAATACTGTTGTTTGCCACCTACAGTAACTTGTTTGTAACTTGGACAGCTATATATGTATTTTTGACAAATAAATAAACATCGAGTTATATAAGACAAACAGTAGATATGACATTTTAACCTCTGCTATTATATTCTGTATGTAGATTGAGATCTTAAGACTCATTATAAATGAATATATATATACAGAGAGAGAGAGAGAGAATTCTTTAGAAATTTCATTTTGACAAATTAGATAAAGGTTCAAAGTTATCCAAAAACATGCTTTTTTTTAAATGCCATTTTTAAAAAATATATGAAACAATCTTATGGCATTCATCTATATGCATCATTTATTATTCTGTTTTAACAAGATTCGTATGTCAAACAAGCTAAATTTGGGGTTTTCCCATACTACAATAAAGTATAATAAAATATAGTATAAAAATTTCCCACCCATATAAATATGGTACATTTTGTGAACACTTTTGTTTCCTTTTTCCAAAGGAGAAAAAATATTTATATAAACCCTTTCACCTTGTGTTATTTGGAAAGCTCTTTCATAACTATGGAAAGTTCCAAAACGTCTAACCAGAATCACTTTCAAAACTGTGACTAGAAAAAAGGAGTTCAATGCTCAATACTCAGATTAAAATTAATAGAAAAAATGAACATAGTTTTAAATTTTAGTGAGCATCACCTACACAAAGATCCTCAAAAAATCAGAATTATAAACTAATTTTTTAGTAACAAAAAATAATTAGGATATTTCTTGCAAATCTTTAATGCTATTTCTTCCAAGTCTGTTTATGGATATTATAAGAGTTTTAAATAGTTTTTAAAAATTCTTTTGACAAATGTAATGAGTAAATGTGGCAATAGTTTAAAAAAAAATCTGAAAAATTTTCTGCCAATCCTGTTCTCCTGAAAATGAACAGGAAAATAAGTTAAATGGTTTAGCATTATAGAAAAATAGATTGATACTATTATACTGTATAGAGTTTATGACAAAAACAACAACATTGTGGGAAAGGTTACCAGTTGATAAAACATATATATTACAGTATCTTTTCCCAGCATTTCATTCAGGTAGGTAGATGAATTCTAATGTTCTGTGTTTTGGGGGAGTGGGGTTATTGTTTATCCTTGACAATGGGCAGCTATATGTGATAGGTTTTCTCTGATGAACAGCTGAATAAATCAACCCACATACTTGCATACTTTTAAAGTACAAATTTAAAATGCCTAAAAGTATGCATTTTTCATTTTAAGGTGCATAAGTAGATATATCTTAAGATGTTTTTAGAATAAGTCTCACATAAATTGTATCCAATGATATGTGTGAGAACACTGTATATATCATATGTATGCATATGTCTCTGTATACTGTGTACTGTATGTACATCTACATCTATATCGTATGCGTTTGTGCAGTGGTTCAAATTCAGTTCCAAAAAAGATATTCTGGAACATGTGGAAGCATCAAAGTAGAACAGATCTGAAACTTCTGAAAGGAGCTGCTAAGCAATCCCAGGAAAATATATTGTCCCTTCCACCTAATATATTAGGTGGAAGGGACAAAAGAAAATGATTAGATGGACCCTAAAATGATCAATTTTAGAACATGAGGAATTTAGGTTGAAGATGGAAGAACAAATGCGTATTTTCTTTCAAGAAAACAAAAAAGAAGACACAAATCTACAAAAGCATTTATGAGAGGCATTGCAATAGCATATATGGCCAAAGAAAATAAAAAGAAGAAACAACGACAGAAAAACCTAGAGGAGGAATTCAGAAAGCTAGAGACAGGATTATAAATAGAACCTCAAAGAGGAGACATCAAACAACAAATGGAATTAATTAAACATAAATTGAATATTCTCGAAAAAGAAGATCTAGCACAACAAATAAAGCGGAGTAAGCAAAAAAAATTTGAAAATGCAAATAAGCCAGGGAAATGGCTAGCATATAAATTGAAAAAACAAAAAGAAAGGTGGATTAGTAAACTACAAAATGAGGAGGGAAATATATTCTACCAAAATGAAGAGAAGAAAAATATAATTTATGACTTTTATAAGAAACTATACAAAAATGATGATTATAATACAGAAGCCAAAATACAACCATGTTTTAAGAAAGCTGAACTACCCAAAGTTCCAGAGGAGATAAAAAATATGTTGAATGAAGATATAAGAATGTCAGAATTAATAGAGGCAATTAAAAAACAGAAAAATAACAAAACACCACGTCCTGACGGGTTACCATCGGAACTATATAAAGAAATACAAGATTCTTTAGGAGAAACACTAACTGAGGTATTCAATGCAGTATTAAAAGAAGCAAAGATACTGGCTTCATGGGCGGAGGCAAATATCACTTTGATTCCAAAGGAGAATACTGGCCTAACACTAATTCAAAACTATAGACCTATATCATTGTTGAATTCAGACTATAAAATATTTATGGCAATAATGGCTGAAAGACTAAAAAGATATTTGAATAAATTAATACACATTGACCAAAATGGTTTTTTGCCCAAAAGGCAAATAAGAAACAATATGAGGATGATATTGGATGTGTTAGAGTACTATGAAGCACATAGTGAGACACAAGTGGCACTGATATTTTTAGATGTTCAAAAAGCTTTTGATAATGTGAATTGGGATTTTATATTGAAACAGTTAAAATATATGGAATTTGGTGAAAATTTTATAAATGTGTTTAAAGCAATATATGCCAATCAAGAGGCAAGAGTCATAATAAATGGGGAAGTAGCGCAAAGCTTTAAGATTCAGAAGGGTACGAGGCAAGGATGCCCATTATTGCCGCTATTGTTTATATTAACCCTAGAGGTATTGACAAGAATAATCCGGAAGGATAAACAAATTAGAAGACTGGAAATTAAGAAAGAAATTTAAAAACTGCAAGCTTTTGCAGATGATCTCGTATTTATAATAGAAGAGCCACTACAATCTGGCTTGCGCCTTATGGAAATACTAGGAGAATATGGGGAAGTAGCTGGATTGAGAGTAAATAAGGAAAAAACTAAAATGATAGTCAAAAATATGTTCAAAATACAGAAAAAAGAATTGATGGAGAGAATAAGTCTCCAAATAATGAAAAAGGTGAAATATTTGGGAATATTATTAATGGCAAGATGTATAACAATTAAAGAAGATAACTATAGCAAATTAAACGATCAAATAAAGGCAGATTTGGAAAGATGGGGAAAGTTGCAATTCTCCCTTATGGGGAGAATCGCAACTGTAAAAATGAACATCTTGCCAAAAATCCTTTTCCTATTTCAGAACATACCTATAAAATTGGATAAAGAATATTTTAGAAATTTGAACAAAATGATATCTAAATTTATTTGGCAAGGGAAAAGACCTAGAATTAAATTAAAATTATTACAAGAAGCTAAAGAAAGAGGAGGATTCGGCCTACCGGATTGGGAAAGATACTATCAAGCTGCCGCATTCACATGGGTGAGAGAATGGATAAATTTAAAAAATAAGAGGTTATTAATGTTGGAAGGACATGACATGCAAATAGGATGGCACGCATTTTTGTGGGATGGCAGACACAAAGCTCACCAGTACTTCCAAAGGCATCATGTTAGACGAGCTATCTTTGAAGTATGGATAAATGTCAAACAACAGAACTACATGGAAATTCCAGCTTGGCTCTCTACATCAGAGGTGTTGGTGCATCCAAATTTTATGAACATGGGGAAAGTAGTTACGTATAAGGATATTCTAAATGAAGGAGGGGATTTAAAATCCAGAAAAGAGCTACAAGAGGAAGGGTAGAATTAGAATGGTGGGCATATCTGCAGATTAAATCACGCTTTATGAAAGATAGAAAAGAATGGGGTATTAAGAAAGAATTAATGGCGCTAGACAAAATTTTGCTGGGAGCGGATGAAAAGGTGATAAAGAAAATTTATCAATATTTATTGGAATATAGAATGGCAGAAGAACAAGTGAAGGAAACTATAGTAGCGTGGGCTCAAAATTTTGGCTATAATATTGATCTGGACAAATGGCAAGAACTATGGGAGAGAAACAGGAAACTAACCTTGGCTACTGCTTATAAAGAAAATTTATATGAAATGTTCTATAGGTGGCACCTTCCGCCTACAAGGTTAGCAAAAATGGACAGGAAGCTCTCACCGCAATGTTGGAAATGCAAACCAGCGAAAGGATCTTTTTATCATATGTGGTGGTTATGTATAAAAGCTAGGAAATTTTGGCACCAGATAAAGACATGGCTGGAAGAGATATTAAATAAAAACATGGATATGAAACCAGAACTGTTTCTATTAGGAATCACAAAAGAGAAATAGGAAGGAATCACAAAGGAGGAATGACAGTATTGTTTCTATTATGAATCACAAAAGAGAAATATGACAAAGGACAGATATACCTAATGCTGCATGTTATAACTGCAGCAAGACTGGTTTATGTGCAATACTGGAAAAAGGAAGAAATCCCTCCGGAAGAAGAAATAATAAAAAAAATCTTGGCATGCGCGGAAATGGACAGGCTGACATTAGAACTCAAAAATAAGGGTGAGACAGAATACTTTGAAATATGGAACAAACTTTATCAATGGTTGGAAAGGAGGAAAAGGAGTCGGAGAAGTAAAGACTTGGGGTTTGGAGAATGGAAATGTGACAATGCTTAGATATATAAACAAACAAGGACAAGGGATATGTCTATAAGATCAAAATAGTAATGTATGATGAGTAATAATTATATTTGTTGTTATGTAAAAAATATGTAAAGAAATGACAAAACCAGGTGGTCATACTGTGTCCAATGTTTTTAATGTTTGTTTAATAAAAGAAAACTTTAATATATATATATATATAATCCAAAGCAGTAGACAGATTATACTAATATCAACACAAACACATATAGAGATATAAACAAATCTAAATATTGGATACATAAATGTGTTCCCTATTATTTCAGGCAGAATGAAATAGTCATTGTATCAGTAGTGTGAATACAGCTGCTAAATAGGTCTGTAATTACTTTCTCACTTTTACTTTGCCAGTTACAGTGTTACTATTATCCAAAAAGGACCACAGTGTAAAATTTATTTTCCTTGCTTATACATGATATCTTAAGCAAAGGATAAAATAGCTATTCTATCAGCATAATTTTTATTGTATGAATTAAAAGCCATATTTAGATCAAAGTCTTTATACAGTATTTATTGATTGCCCTATTTTGTACATATATCTGTTTGATAATAGATGTTGGGGAAATTTATTCTTCACAGAATCAAACTACATAAAAATTGTCATGCCTAGTATGGCTCTTTACTTTCATTTCCATATTTCTTTTCCATGTATTATCATTTCAACTGCATTTTTAACTAGCTAAAATATGCATCGGAAGTGTGATTTAATCATCAGACACCTGTAGCAAATTTTAAGTAGGATTGATCTAGTGCAAGCCATGAGTATTTCAGACAAGGGTAAGGCAGGGAATGGAGAACTGATGCAGAAATTCTTGATGAAGAATTTCTCACATCATAGCACAAGTAGACTCCTATTTAAACATGCGTGTGCACACACGCACTTCATAATAAAGACTACAAATGCTGCCACAGAGGCCCAGTGTTCTTTATTTGAACATGTTGTCATCTTTCCAGCTGCAGTGTGGTCCTCCAATGCTAATTGTTGCTATTCTCTACACATTTTCACCAATGCTAGCAGTGGTGAGCAGTTCCCAGTCTTCTACCACCTTTTGGTGATACCACTAAAGCTGCTTGTCTTTTAATCGCAACATGTTTAATTTCTGAAAATGAAGTCCTCTTCCCATTGTTTACCAGCTACTAGATCCCACAGCAGTTGGATATCATAAAAACAGGATTTTCTCTTTGAAATCTTTTTTTTTTCATCTTAAAGCCATCCTCTCTACTCTTCACTTCTGTTTGCTCCCTTTTTATTTTTGTAATGCCACTACTTTTCAACACCCTTTGACCTTCTCTAACCCTTCTATCATTTTCACTTTTTCCACTAAAAGCAATGACTGATCCCCAATGTAAAAGCCTGCCTTGGCCATGTTAGAATGTTAGGGCAAGCTTTTACTTCAAGGTTAGCACTTTGCTTCTTAAGCTGCTAGCAAAATGTGCAAAAAGAAAAGAAAAGAAAAGAAAAGAAAATGAAACTACTTTTTTTCAAAAGTAAAGGAAGTTGAGCGGAATTCTTGCAGTTACCTTAGTTATAAAATAGTCAAAAGAAGTGTGCAGGTGTCCTGACTTTCACTTTACAGCCATTTTGTAAAGTGGCAATGTACCTGGATTTATTTCAATACAATTCCAAAGGCATACCTGCAAACATGAGGTAGCTCCTTCCTATAGGTCTTTACAAAGCCTAAGCACCTGAAAGCCTGCAAAGGGCTTAACAGATAGATAACAGAACTATGGCACCTGCCTCCTCCTTATAATGAAATTACAAACAAATAGCAACAAGACATTCTAAAGGAATTTTAAAGAACCAAATCATTAGATAGGGAGAAAAAACATTTCAGAGAAGAGAGTTTTCAGGCAACTACACGTTTCTGAAACAGTAAACGTATAGTAGCACTTTAAAGTTTTTATTTAGACTTCTATTAAAAAAGAATAATTACTACATATTTAGACATTATCCAAAAATGGACTTTATGTTGTACAGAAATTAAACACGTTTAACTGGTGGAAAACTTGTAATTGCTCTCTGCCCCTTGCTTTTTGTGTGTGTTTGTAATGCCATGATTTCAATCCTTCCAATATAAATAAATACCTCTCACATAATCACGTCAATGTTAAGCCGACAAAGTGTAATGTATAATTTTAGCAGGGTTATAGCTTAGCATATATGCTATGGTTTAGCATGGAAATATGGTCCTGCATATTTCATTGTAAACTATTTTGACAGCTGTGCATTCCAGCTTCACTTATCTATGATCAACACATTGTTTGGGTGTGGTGATTTCTATTCCATTATTGTTTTTTTTAAAAGTGTTTTAGTTTTCAATAGCTATGTCCTTTTTTATGAACATCAAAATACTACAAACCAATATTTTGAAACCTCTGATATAATTTGTTTCCAGGAGAATTCTGTGACACTTTAACTATTTAACCAGACTTGCTCAGAAATTTACAGTAGGTTTTATAGCAACATTTTCAATAATATCCATGCCAACACTGAAAAACTAGCAAATGTAAACTAAACAAAGATAATTTTACACGCATCTATGACTAGCAGGTATTTCATATAAACCAGAAAAGGACCATCATGTCCTCATGTCTCACATATCTTTACAAACAACGTAGATGAAGAGGTACAGATAAAGCTTATCAAATTTGCACAAGACATCACACTGAAAGGAACAACATTTAAAACAATAAATAGAACCGAGCCAAAACAGAATGAATTTCTATTGGGAAAAGTATAAAATTTTGCATTTTAGTGGGGTATCACATGCATGATATTGGGCAGAAGATTTGTTGATTGTACTGTAGTCCATAAGAAGACAATTAAGGAATTGGCAAAGCACAAGCTAAATATTAATTCAGAGCAGCAGCAATGAAGCATAAGAAATTCTACTCATCATCAATAGGATAGGTAGCACTGTATTTTGCACTGACTGACATTAAGACACATTCTTGAATAGCAATAACCTACAGCGGAAAAAGGGGCAGTTAAGAGGAAATGTTAAACACTTTTTATAATATCTGATGGACCATCACTTAGTTGATGGACAGATCAACAGGTTTATTGATACCCCAGTAAAACGCAGAATTTTATCCTGCTCCCGAATTCTAGGGTTGCAAACTTCATCGCAAGCCTGCCTCATCTTAGTTAGTTGGTTATAACATGGTCAGCCTTATGGTCGCCTCGCTGGCAGGCCAGACAAATTCTGCAGCCTGCCTTGCGAAGGTATCTTCCCACCTTTAAAGCACGGCGAAGGATGAAGCCTCATCAACACGTTGAGGAAAGCTTCACTCCCAGTTCGTCTTGGGCCAGCCTTAGCAGACACAAAACGCTCCACCGAATTATTTGCGGGGGGGGGGGAGAGAAAAAATCCCCTGCAGCTTTCCAGCCAAAACAAGCCAACGAACTTTTTTTTTTTTTTTTTTTTTGGGTCGCCTCAGAAAGTGTCCTCGGTTCCTCCCGGGTCTCCGCATCGCCTGGAGCCCAAACCCGACCGGCTCAGCTCCCCAGTCGTTGCCGGGAGAAGCGCACGCCTCTCAGCAGCAACGGCCAAGCTCGCCTTCCTTGCCAAGCTTGCTAATCAAATCAAAGCGAGCCGTGGGTGGGGAAGGGGCGGCCAGGAGCCCTTTACCCGCTTTTTTTCTTCTTCGCAAGCAGCCTAGTAGGAAGACCCGAGGGAGCGGGCTTTTGTTTGCTCCCCCTGCCCTCAAAAGTGAGAGGGAAAGCCAGCCTGGAAAGCGGCGAAGGAAAAGCGCCCGCACCGAGAGCCTCCCCGTCGCCACAAGATGCTCCTCGCCAAAAGGGGGAAGATTTAAGGCGGGCGTCGAGTTTGGCGGCTCCTAAGCTCAGAGTCCTCTCCCCACCTCCGGCCAACCGTCGTCCCTCGCAGCCCAGAACTGAACGCTCGCGCGTTGGAAAGCAAGTAGCCCCCCCCCCCAGAAGAGAGGGGAAAGAGAAACTTACAGCCAAGGGACCCCAAGAGGGAGAAAAGAAGCCAGCAGAGGAGGCGGCGGCGGCAGCTCGCCATCTTCCATCCAGAGCAACAGCTGCTTCCCCCCCCCCCAGACAAACGAGAAAAGTAGCTGGCGGGTGGCGGCGGCTCCCTCGGACTGGGGGAGAAAAATCGATGCAGCTTGGCTCCAGCTTCCCCGCGGCTCCTCCCTTCCTCCGCTTGCGCACCTCGCGGAGGGGAGGGGAGGGGGGAGCTTTGCTTTTAGTAGGCCACGGCTTGCGAGTGTGTGTGTGTGTGTGTGTGTGTGTGCGCGCGCGCGCGCGGCGGGTTGGATCCTTGTAAAGGAGTGGGCAAGAGATAACCGGAGGGGCCTTTGAGCTGATTCCCTCCACCGCTTTGGGGGGGGGGGACGCCCCAAACAAGAGAAGTCCCCGATCGCAGCAAGGTTGCGTTTAGCCCCCATGTAAGCGGTGCGTCCAAGTTTTATACCATTCTAACTGTGGTTAGGTGGTGGTATTGAAGACGCTATAAAGCATTAGTGTGGAAATGGTCCATGGAGATGCTCCAGCTTTCGGTTAACTCTCCGTTCCAACGAGCCACCCGCTAACCAGCCTCATTTTAAACAAAAACCGCGTTTATACGTGTATTTGTCACAATTGTTACTGATATCTGAAATCAAGTTGAGTCAACAATTGGGTTTTTTTTTTTTTTTTTTTTTTTTTTTTTTTTTTATTTTTTTGTTTTTTTTTTTTTTTTTTTTGCATTTGTCATATAAATTCGTTGGGCTTCTGCCTTTTGATGTTTTTTTTTTCACACAGAAGAAATTATATTGCTGACTAGCCTTATCTGTAGATTTTTGTTCTTCCTCATTGAAGTCAATGGCCAATAAACAGGAGTATGGAGACCCAGCTCTCTAATGCTGGGAAAGATAGAAGGAAAGAGAAGGCATATTAGGCATGTTCACTGCCTTGAGTTTTTTTTTTTTTTTAATGAAAATGTGACATAAAAATATTAAAAACAAACACTTCCAAGGATGGCATGAGACCTAATGCCAGACTTCTGCTTCTGGGTGGTTATGTGCTGGAATAATATTTTCCTTTTTTCAATTTTATTTTCAGCATTAGCAATAGCAATTAGCAATAGCACTTAGAGTTATATACCGCTTCATAGTGCTTTACAGTCCTCTTTAAGCGGTTTACAGAGTTAGCATATTGCCCCCAACAATCTGGGTCCTCATTCCCATCTATCCCTACAATGATTTAATACCGATAAGTAGTTGGGGCAGAATACAATTGGGTAGTTCCACTATAGGATCATATTGGTGTTAAAACAATGCCTGGATCAGATGAGGCAAGAAACACGCCTTTTTCTTGGGGTCTGCATACTTTAGATTCTCTGAGTGATGTAGCATTTTGTCAGAGTATAGGCAGCGTGATTAGTAATAGGAGATAAACCCAGGAGCAAAAACACAGCACACAGAGCCTTTAGATAATTAATAGTGGTTTTATATACAGCTAAATATATACAAACTTACAAGTGGTAGCAAATACCTTACAAGCACTCTATCTGCTTCTTAAACCTAACACGGAGGACTCAGCAATGAGATACATGAGCCCTCTAATGGCTTCCCTTATATAGGCAGCTTCATTCCCAGCTTCTTAAAGTGGCAGTAACCCTGCTGTCTCATTCACATTGCATCAGCTTCCGGTTGCCTTCGCTTACAACTTCTCATCAGCTTACAGCTATTAAATCTACATACCCTGACACATTTTGTCAAGCTACAGCCTATCTGCGTTCTGACCTATTTGTAGCTGTGGCAGCCTTAGCAATTTGCTGCTTGAGTTTATTGTCACAATCCTGAGTACATCGTAGGACCACATTAATTAATGGCATCATTCTGGAATGTGCTATTACCAATGTTTGTCCTAATTTAACCAATCTGTATGTGGTGTCCTTCTGCTCTGAATCTGGCAATGCACCAAATGAGCCAATCAACTTTACATACTGTAAGTCCTTAGCAGAACCTTCAGCTCACGGGTGGGTTCTAACTTACCTCGCTGCCGGTTCGCTTCCTCCCGCGCCACATGGGTGCGCCTCGTGGGCGTGTGCGCACTTTGCATGCACATGCGCAGTGCTGAAATTTCCAAAAAAATTCCAAAAAAGCCAAAAACAAGATGGTGACGCATGCGCAGTGCCAAAAAATAAAAAAAATCCCCCCCAAAGCCAAAAACAAGATGGCAACGCATGCGCAGTGCCGAAAAATCCAAAAAAATTCCAAAAAAGAAAAGCCGTTAAAAAAAATTTCAAAAAAACCCCACCGAAAACAAAATGGTAACGCATGCACAGTGCCGGAAACTCTGCGCATGCACAAAAGAAAAAAAATTTAAAAAAAACCCCCACAAAAAAAATCCCAAAAAGGATGGCGGCGTCCATGGACCGGCACCAACCGAAACGGCTCCATGACATCACCAGCAGGTTGCTACCGGTTCGGGCGAACCAGTCCGAACCAGGAGGAACCCACCTCTGCTTCAGCTGTAGGTAACAGTTTGCTGATGCTCTTCTTTCTCAAAATTGTTGCTGATGAAACTTTATTACTTAGGTTTATTGCAGTAATTAACCAGATTACTAGTCAAACATCCCTGAGGTTTTCCTGGATTCAATATGTTACACTTAGATTTTAAAGTAGTAATGTTCTCTTGGGTAAACTGATCTAAATGTAGGGTAGCTTTCTCTGATCAGAAGTCATATACTGGCAATAGAAGAAGGTGATTAGGAAGGGCTTCATTCTGAAAAGCATGCTAGAGACTGTAGATTGCTTAAAAGTTAGCAAAATTCACATGCAGCCTCTTCTCAGTGGTAGCCATTTGATATGTAATAAATAGATCTATTAAAGAGCTGCCTCAGTGGTGCAGCTTCCTCTAGGACAGAATAACTGTCTTTTTGGAATCTCATCACACTCTGTTCACTCAATTATTGGAAATCTGCAAAATAATCTGACTGATATGCAAGTAATAATTGCACTTATCTCAGCTCTGGCCCTTTTAGGGAGTTAAACCCTCAACAGTATTTCTTTCTCTTAATAGCTTTAGGAGTAGGTTCAGCTCTAAATTCCCTGTAAACTGCTTGTTGATTGTTGGTATGACGTGTCTTTACAGCTTCTTCGGTTTTATTTTGATAACTCTCATTATACTACTTTGCTCAGTGTACTTTACAAAAGGCTCCTTTAGTAGGACAACCTTATTTTTGACTGAAGTAAAGTTTGAAGATTGAGATTACTGTTTACTCTGTGAGTTACTGTTTGTCTAGCTTTGAAGTCTGTTACTTTTTCCCATTATAGGTTGATATCATCCCCATCTTGCAATGCAGCTGCCGAACAAATAGCAGCAGCCCGGGAAGGCAGGGAATCCTCTACAACAAACTGTTGTAAAGAGAAGTTCAACAAACTGTTGACTTTTAATTTCTATCTATAGATCCCATTTCAAAGAGTTATTAGTGTCATATCTGCCTGGGGAGTAAGTAGGATCAGAGTTACTTACTGAAGTTGTCTGCTTATTGCTTATTAATCCTTTTCTACTGCTTCAAAGATTTGGTTGGGGTCTATGTTGTGGCTTGTATAGGTTGGGACAAGGTAGGTTCTCCCTTTTGCTCCTTCTTGAATCCTGTTTTATATCTGATTCTGTTGTATCTGGAACAGATAGACGACCTCCCAGGTGTTAGTTTATCAAAGATAAGTTGAAAAATAAAAAAAATAAAATGGCACAGATTCATCCATCACCATCTTCAGTCCATCCTTGAATTTAATGGTAAGGCTTGACATTATAACATGAAGGCCCATGTAATTAATGGAATTCATGGGACTTTGAACAGATATTGCAGGAAAAAAAATATACCTGCAAATCATGCATCAAAACTGAAATTAACTATAATACAATATCAAATTGATCTGGACAAGGTTTTGACACTAGGGAAAGTGGAAGGAAAGAAGACAGATAGATGGACTCAATCATGCTGGCCAATCAGTACACCATTGGAAGACCTGAAACACCAGGTCAGAGATAGATCATCGTGGAGAAAATCTATGTGGTTGCTAGAAGTAAAAAATCTCTTGATGGCACACAATCAGTTACAAAAATGAGGGGGGAAATCAAAATAATCATAACTGCAAAAATCTGGATAGCCATGAGATGGTAGCAGTGGTAGAATTAAATCTAACTTTACTAGAGCTCAGATCTAGTTGCCCTACCTTTGGGATTTTATTCTATTCAGAAAGTTATAGATTCATCCGATCCTGAATCCACCTGAAAAATACCCACCAGTGCTTTCAATCCAACTTGATTTAACTAAATGTGGCACCACGGTGGCGCAGTGGTTAGAGTGCAGTACTGCAGGCTACTTCTGCTGACTGCCGGCTGCCTGCAATTTGGCAGTTCAAATCTCACCAGGCTCAAGGTTGACTCAGCCTTCCATCCTTCCGAGGTGGGTAAAATGAGGACCCAGATTGTTGGGGGCAATATGCTGATTCTGTAAACCGTTTAGAGAGGGCTGTAAAGCACTGTAAAGCGGTATATAAGTTTAAGTGTTATTGCTATTTAAGAAAAGCTACTGCGGCTTTTATCTACATATAACTTTAAGCTGATGTAACAACGAATATTGACATAATACAAAATGAAACTAGAAAGTTAAATAATTATAAGGCCAAGTATTAAAACAAGTAAACAACTACCACATCTACCCAATACAATTTTTGTGCTCATAAAATTAGAAAGTACTTTTTTTTGTGTGAGTATGTATCTATAGTTAAACACTTCTGGGATCAAGATAGTGTCCTCCCTCTTATTGTTTACATCACAACCAGCTTTTGCCTTTGAACTGTGTGATTTTGGAGTTTTGTATTTTCTCAAGAGATGAAGACCTGCCCTTTCATAGGCAAAAAAGCCCCACCTTTCACTTCTCTTTCCATGATCTTTAATTTTCATTCCTTCTACTGGTCTCTCCCACGCACCAGGAAAAAGGCAAGGGAAAAGAACCAGGCAGTGTAACAAGCTAAGAAAAATTCCAATCCAGTTTTGTCTCCCAACATCAGCTCTTCCTTGCTATGCATTATATGTGGTGGTATCATGCCACTGGTGTAATGGCATCAGCTAGAATAAGAGTTTCATGTTTTTGGATGCTTTCTTCCAGCATTGCCATTGATGGCTTTGGATATATTAGTCCAGAATGTTTGCAAGACACCAAGTTGCCTACCTAACTAGAGCGACAGTTCTTCTTTCTTCCTCCTAACATGCTGTGCAAAATTAAAATCCTCTAAAAGAGGGTCCAGGCTGATGAGGTAGGTGGATGAAGGAGATTAGGAAGTGAAGTCCTGTTGCAGATAAAGGATGAAATCCAAGGGATGGTTCTTGTTACTTTTTTACCTGCCAAAAAGTGTTTTGCCTGGCAGTGAACTTCACACACCATTTGATTATATCTGTTTATTTTGGTTATCTCGTGTTCCCTCCCCCAAAATAGGTCAGTTGGATCAGGATTATTGATTGGTGATTGATAGTTACTTCTGTGAATTTATGTACCCATGCTGTAATCAAAAGAAGCATTTTGCACCAATTGATTACCTCCATAGTGGGTTAAAGCTCTTTGGACATGAAAACAATAATGGCAGGCAAAAAAGTAACAAGAACCCAAATAGCTGCTCAGTTTCATCGGTTTTAACCATATAACTCCCAACTTTTCTTTTTCTAGTGAAGATAATGAATAAAACATATTATGAATTACTTTGCTCCTTTGTTCATATTGTAGCAAAATTTTGCACCTTATTTAACTTACTATAGTTTTTTGCTTTATCCAGTTTTTTAAAATTAAAAATGCCAAACAATAAAATGAACAAAAATAATCAGTTCTTGATATACGTTTTCTATTAATATAAGCCACATTAGAAAATATTTTGTTTGAAACACTTGAAATTTATTATTTATCTATCAAATTTAGAGACCACCCATTTCACAGAGCAATTCTGGGTCATGTACAATACAGTTAAAATACATTTATTAAAATAAAGACAAATTGCAAAATGGAAGGCATGTTGGCATTATAGAATGTGTATGTTCCTATAGAACAAAAAGCAAAATATGTACAACATATTCTCCACCAAAACAAACAAACTCAGATGGGCTCCAGCTGAATTTAGCTCCAGTTGAGTACAGGCCAAAACTAGCAAACGAATGCAAGTTCAGCAAACACTGTAGAATTATTATCATTATTATAGTCAACATTTATCTTTAAGTTCCATATGACTTTAAGAAAGTATGGTCTTGATTTTTAGGCCTACGTTTATTTTACAGCAATCTACAATATATACAATAAACGATTTCTGCCTGTAGTGTGACATAGTGTTTTCAGGTTTTCCTGTTCAAACAGAGGTGCATTACAGCTTTTTTTTTTTTTTTTTTTTTTTTTTTTTATTTTTTTTTTTTTTTTTTTTTTTTTAATTTTATTTTTATTTTAAACATGATGTTTTTATGTTTTTTTTTTTTTTTTTTTTTTTAATCTCCTTCAAACACTTGCAGGAGGAATTAGTAATTAAATCTAACTGTGATATGAAACAGGATGTGTTTATGTTTCATATGATTTCATATATACAAAGGAATATACGCAATCATAAAAACAACAAAAAATTTCTAGGACAAGGCATTTGCTAGTTATGATCTTTGATGTGAATGTGTTATAGTTGAGCAAGTTTCTGTGGTGGTTAACTCTTACATAGAGTGCTGCTTTAGTTTCACTTCTTTTCAAGCAGGTTCTTGAGAAAAGTAATTATACATGGTCAGAAATAATATTTCCCACAGGATTAGTCTGCTGTGATTGTCCAGTTGTTTTGATAGTGACTTCTATGCAACTTTATTTTTGCTTTGGCTGTAGTATAAAGTAGGTTAAACTGAATAACTAAATAGCAGTGCTGACACAGAAATATCTATTTCCTAGAGCTATCATTAAGAAGCAATTTTGGAAAATGCAGCTGGCTTGTATTGCTCAGATACTTTTGACCCAGTAATGCTACACTGAAAATGTTCTTGTATCCCTCACTGGGTCATATATCACAACAGACTGATACTCCCCAAATTCTTTGTTTTGTACATAATTCTATATTACCCAGGAAGATTGCCAAAGAAATTATCTCATGATAATAGAATAGAATAGAATAGAATAGAATAGAATAGAATAGAATAGAATAGAATAGAATAGAATAGAATAGAATAGAATAGAATAGAATAGAATAGAATTCTTTATTGGCCAAATGTGATTGGACACACAAGGAATTTGTCTTTGGTGCATATGCTCTCAGTGTACATAAAAGAAAGGATACATTCGTCAAGAATCATAAGGTACAACACTTAATGATTGTCATAGGGTACAAATAAGCAATCAGGAAACAATCAATATTCATATAAATCGTAAGGATACCAGAAACAAGTTACAGTCATACAGTCATAAGTGGGAGGACCTGGGTG